>CM021104.1:483652143-483749275 GCA_007115665.2 Sequoiadendron giganteum
AGACTTCATAATTCTGTAAAGTATATGGGAAAACCAGCCTATTGTTGTGAGTGAAGAGGCTGATTGGCCATTTTTTGGGGACAACTAGGTATTGGGTGAGTCTGATTTATTGAAGGACCTAGATGTGGAACCAAAGGCAACTATGATATTGGGTTCATCATGGGAGTATGATTAGTCAAAGCCTGATTGAGTGCTTGGACCTGACCTAGGTGAGCAGCGGGTCCTAAAGATGGCAAAGGCTCGGACAAATTTTATCTCAAATTAGTGATAACTCTAATAGCCTCTATATATGCAGTAAGCAAGCTATTTGGAGGATTAGTTCTCCACTTAATAAAGGTAGTTGCAAACTATCAAGGGATTCAAAATAAACCTCCAAAGCAGTAGCATCATCTACATCATAAGGGATTTTCAACCTAGTGTATGCATGATGAAACCTATTATTGAATGATCCTATAGGTTCATTAACCTCCCTTTTAACCTTAGTAAACTATAGATAGAGCTCATTAGCACTGATAGGGAATTTAAAAAAAATTAGAAATGTAGTCTAAAGTTTAGTCCAATTGTGAATTGATGCAATGGGTAAATGATTGTACCAATAAAAAGCATCATCTCCTAGAGAATAAGGGAAAATCATACATGCAACATCTTCATGATTGATCCCTCTATCTCTAAGACAAATCTAGAAAATCCTAATATGTTCATTTGCTTTCCTCTTAGGTTCATTTGTATTAAACTTAGAGAAAATATGCTCAGGGTTCTTGGGCATAACATTGTAGTTATTGCAGGATAGGGGTGATGGGTTGTTTTCCAAGAAATCCATTCGTGGAGGTGGAGGTGGTAAGGGTTGATTGATGATTGGTTGGGGTTGTTGAATGGGACTAGCCTTAGAATCAGATGAGGATGAGGCTAATGAGGGTGTGGATGGTGGAAATGATGAGGTAGATGATGAATCCTCCCTTCTTCTGGTCCTTCTTGACCTAGTTGGAGGTGGTAGTTCTTGAAACTCTTCTTCTCCTAGTGTAGATCTGGTTCTTCTTCTGAATCTCTTAGGAGAAATGATAGATAGAAAGTGCTCCAGCTTGCTTATCTAGGCCCTCCTTCTAGCACCAATACATTGATGGTTTTTTCTACACAACAATAACTCAAAAAAAATATGATATCCTATCTCTCTTGAAAGGTAAATCTCTATCAATAAGATTCAAGAGATAACCCCAAGGTCTCTAATGTTAGATCTTGACAATGCAATAAAACAACTCAGTGACAAATGTGAAAATGTTGGTAATCATAAAGGGACCTTAGAAACAAATGTTGGATATTTAAACTTATCAAATTTCCCAATGTATTGATACTTGAAATCCTAAATCTAACCTAGATTCAAAGAAATAGAAAAATATAAGGGTTTAAGAGAGATCCTAAGATTAAAATTACTTCTAAGATCAACAATGCAAATGATAAAATATTTAAAATGGACCAACCCCTTAAAAATAATTCCTTCTTAACCCAAATTTCATCTACAATCTTACAAAAACAATGCAATCTTCTAAGGAATTAAAGATTTTTAGATCATGAGACATTCATTCATACCAACCCTATTTTTCAATTGAAATGAATAAACCCTCACAATTGAACTAAGAACTTAAATATAAGGTATAGGCTAACTTTACAAAACAACCCACAATCAACTAGTTGCTAAATGTATGGACTAGGGATCGATACTAACACTTCAAACATCGAACCATAAACACCATTAAATCAAATCTAACTCAACATATAACATATATCTAATGTCTTCAAAGAAATGTTGAGAAATAGAATAAAAAGAACCATGTGAGATCAATCAATTCAAGGAGCACCAAAGAACAATGTCTTTACTTGCATTAAATAACCCTAAATTTTACAACAATTCCATTATTCAAGTATTACAACACTTTCTTTCAGAATAAACTAACTCCTAGCCCTAGCTCTTGCTCTATCACTTAGCTTGTTTCGAAATATAATATTTTTAACCCTTTCGAATGAGGGAAAATACCCCATTTATAGAAATTTACATCATGTTGGTCCAATTATGGTTACAAAGAAGGGTGGCCAGAAATAGGTTGGCCTACAAAACCTCTCAATAAAATACTATTTCAGTAATTTAATGTATTCTCCACCTGTTGACCCTGTCTATGGATTCTCTTTAGAATTCTCTACCTGATATGTAGGGCCTCATACCACTCCCAAGGCTCTGAAACCTTTCAGGAAGGAAAAATTCCATCACTTATTAATCTTTCCTTATTATAATCCATGATTTTCCTTGTTTTCTGTAGGAGAAGATCTGGATTGCCTTTATTTTATGCCAATAAATTCTGCACCCACTCAAATAATCTATGTGCATCTCCACAGGTTGACAAAATTTCCTTAATCACGGTGTTTCCTCTAAGCCCTACTCCTTGTAGCCATTCATGTGTAGCCTGTGTAGAAGTTTTCATCTTTTCAAGTTCACTGTCTCCTTGGATAAGAAACCTCCTGTTGATGAAGAAGAACCAACTGGGTTGATGGACTACAAGGGTTTCATGATATTTTGCAAATATTTCTTTAGCTCCTCATTTTCTTTCTCCAATATTTCCTTGGATTGTTCCTCTTTATCCAATCTTTCCAAAATTGCGGCAGTAGACCCCTTGAACTCTTCTACTTCTTGTCTTTTAGAGGTAGGCCCCAAATTTATTGTTTGAATGTTGTAATCTTGAGGAGTTACCTCATCCTCATTCTTATCTATTGTGGGGGTGGAAATATGAATTACCCTATTGTTTGATTCATCCTTGCCAATTATGGAAATAGTTTTGGCCTTCTTCTTTGTTTTACTTTTCCCAATATTAGCCAACAAATCATCCCAGCTCGAAAGAATATCTTCTATAACTACTTTCTTTCTTTTTAATTCCTCATTGAGCTAACTAGGAGTATAAATACCTAATTTTTTCTCACCTTGTTTACCCTTTTCTTGTTGACCAGTGGAGGAGTCAAGATTTGAGTCATGCATCACAAAAACTTCCTCAACTTTATCTTCCTTTTCTTCACCTTTCTCCCCATCTCCCTCTGGATTCTTATTTTGTTCCTTACCATGCATCTCTATAACTTCATGAATTGGAGAAGGGGTTATTTCATGCATCTCCTCTTTCTCCAGGGATTTCTCTCCTTTATCTTTGATAGGTGAATCTCCATGTTATACCAAAGAAGATTGCAAAATCTTATCAATATCTTCCTCCATACTGTGAAGTTCCCCATCCTTAAGTTCTTTTGTGTCCTCACCTTGATGGATATCCTTAATAGCCACATTTTTTGGCTCATTTACTTCACTATGAAATTTAAGAGTAGAAGGAGAGGCATAACTATCCTTTTGTTGTTGTGTAACAGAGGGAATTATGGGGGGAATGTCTTCTACCAAACTTGCCTTAGGAGATGGAGTTCTTTCTTTTTGAGTGTAAACCTATGTTTTCTCTCCAAAACTCTCAACATCTAACACTCGTGGTCCTATCTCATCCTTTTCCTTAGGAGTCTCATTTTCCTTCCTAGATTTTCTTGTTACTCTTCTCCTTTTAAGTACAAGGGAATCACCTTCCTTTTCCTCCTCCACAGGTTCCTCCTCTTGAGCAGATTTCTTCTCTTTGGAGGTAATCCTTCTCTTCTTTGCAATGGGCTTTCTTTTCTTTTCCTCCCCACCTTTGATCTTAATTTTGAAAGGGAAACTTACTTTTTCCTTGCCCTTTGGGTCCTGCTCATCCTCAAAAGAAGACCAATATTCCAAGCTTCCCATCAAGTCATAATTATACTATTTCCCTTCATTATCTAGCTCCCAAATCTTATGCTTGATCCACAACTTAGTGTATTTGATTACAGGGGCATTGATTTTCTCCAATTATGTATTTTCCTCTTCCATCCAATCAATTTCACCTATAGGCTTATCTTTAACTAATTCATAGTCATGATTTTGTATAGCTTCTCCATCATCATCAATTTGATCTGGGATGGCCTTAATACTGTATAGTCTAATCAAATTGGCATGCAACCTGGAGAATTTTCTCTTCAAAACCTCAAATTCATCCTTGCAATTGGCCCAATAATATTCAAGATCATCATTATGTCTAAATTCTCTACTGGCTCTCTTTTGATCCCCACCCGTTTTGTCAAATTTGAGCCTCTTGGTATGTAAAGATAGGTTGAAAGTTCCCATCTCTTCATCAAAAAACTATGTTGTGGCCACAAAAGGGCAAGCCTCATGGCCTCCAATCCTTAGTGGGATATCATTACCAAACCAATTTTGTGAATATCCTTTTCCAATATTGCATCAAAGGCATAAATTTTCCTTGTAACCTCCAAAAGGATGATATGATTTGTAGGGTATCTAGGCAATCTGTATGGAGCTTTCAAACAACCATCAATCCTAAGGTAAGAAAATTTGGGAAACTAAATGAACCATGCTCCAAATCTCTAAGTTAATTCCTTAGCATCATCAAAAATTATAACATGCTCTGCACCCTAGAGCAACCTTGTAATGTACATGGTGAATGCATCATTCACCCTTCTATAGATAGGACTATCCAAATGTAGTTGAGGGTTGACTTCATAAATCACATCTTGGACAAAGACTCCTCAAGTGCTTAGTCCCTTATATGGATGGAAACTTGTCAAGGCATAGACCAAATAAGATGTCATGGTGAAAGTCCCGGTCTGCAACACATTGGACAATTTCTCATGAATCATCTCACTGATTATTCCTGCCCAATGCTACTCTATACCTTTTTCCATTCTCACTATCAAATAAAACATTCTTGCACTCTTTAGACCCATCACTCTACTGAGAAGAGTGATTGCATCATAGTAATCTAATTTAGCCCTAAACAACTACATTTTCAATTTGGAAATATGTGCCTTTGGTTTCTCTAGCCAAGTATTAATAACCTCCAGAGCCTTATTTGTACCCTGCTCATAAAATTTCTTGGCTATATCAATATCAAATTGCACTACATGAGACCTGTTTGGCATGTCAAATGTTTGGGCAACCGAGATAGAAGAGAAGTTTGTGAGAACTCTACCCTGTGGACCAATTGATCTTTGTATGCCTTGATTATAGTGTTGAGCACACTTTAGGACAAGCTCATAAAATTGCACTAAGGAAGTAAAACTAGCCACATGAGCCAATCCAAAATCTATCATTCTCCTTACCAGAATAGAAGGGTTGTCGACTACCATCCTTGCCTTGAACTCTTCATAGTCCCACTTTCCCACATTGGTTTGAGTCACCCCTAACCAAATAGAACTAATTTTACTCTTGAGAACCTTTCTCTTTATATCCAACTTGATCCTTTCAGCTTCTAAAATAGTAGCTTCCTCAACTTTAGGATCCATTCCTTTATCCTTGCCAGTAACAAACTTGCTTGATTAAGCCTACACTTAGCAAAAAGGGCACAATCAATTTCCATAACAAAAAATTAAAGGTTATCTCATTATAAATAACACATTAATCATCCAAGCAAGCCCAAACAATGATCATAATCCCTTAAGATCTCGCAAACATGAATCCCTAAAACACCTCAGGATTTTCACCCCTTTGCAGAAATTAAGCCAAGAAAGAAATTTGGGGATTTCATGACCAGGTGGAAATCAGTGAGGAAAACATAACTATCACCCAAAACATCATTTAATCAACATTATAGCTCAGGAAATGACAATATCCAACCTTTAATTAATCAAGCCAATCATGAAATTATGCAATCTAAATTCATCAATTTATACAATTTTTAGAAAGTTTCAGGGATTTCCATTTGGGATGAAAACTAGTGAGAATATCACAACTCTTTCATTTACATGCATTCTTAGGTAGTGATAGGGTGATTGAAATTTTGAGAATTTCCAATTGTGAAGGAATTCCATGAGGTACCTAAAATCTCAAAAAATTCTGATTCTTCATAGTTTTGCCCAAATTGATCAAATGAGCACAAATTTGGGATTTGGCTCAGGTTTTCATTCACATGAAATAATTCATCCATGATTTAGACTTATAGCCCATTCAAGCACAACTCAATCAATCTTTCACAAGAAATTCAAAATACGCAACCCTAGGGTTCTGCCATGAATAACCAGTGAAATATTTGGTACAATCATTCATTCAATCAAATCATAATAAATTATTCCAAGACCCTCAAAGGAAAGCCAAAATTAGATACAAATGGAAAACAACAACTCCAGCTCTCACTCAGATCATCAATCCATCAAACATATAGAGCCCTAGACCTATCGATCTAGAATCACCAAACTTAAAGGGCATATCTAACAAGGATCAACACCATCAAATTATGAATTCAATGGAGAATTGTGGCATTCGAATTCAGGGGAGGAATGAAAACAAAAAGGGGACAACCCTAGTGTTCAATGCTATGGTTTCATTGCTGATACGTGGTATTCATCGATGTCAACACTATTAGCATTAATGATGCTTAAGGATGTACATGTCGAGGATATTGAGAAATTTATAAAAATAATATTATTGGTAGCCAGTGATGCTGAGGTCAGAATGTTGGAAAGTTATATACGTTGAAGATCTAAAGGTACACTTCAAAAGGTTTGTTGCTGAAGCTTTCTAGTTTGTTGTCCAGAAGTTTCAGAGGTTTGCATCAAGATTTGTGGAAGTTATGAAACTCTATGTTCCTACAGTTATTCAGTTTCTCTAGATGGTGTTCTTGGATGAAGAGTATGAAATTATGGTAGTTTCATGTGTTGTGCATGTACCTATGATGTTCATGGATGAGTCTAGATCATACTCTATCCTTGTACGCTCGCATTGATCAGAGTGTTTGTGATCAGAGATTTTTCTGATGTGTGCTCTAGTTTTCATGTTCTTGGCCGACATGATGATGTTAGCATGTTGCGAATCCATGAGGATTAATATTTTATTGTTTGGCATGTTTGAAGGTGTTTTTTTGGGTCCTCACTATGTTTTGACTAACTTGTGTTGGTGCGCATTAAAATTTATTCATGTATTAAGGCCAACAGTTGTAATTTATTCTTTATTTGAGGTTGATTGAATAGTGGATGTAAATCCATGTAGCAGATATATATAGGTGATTTTTTTCATCATTTAGAGGCAATTATCATTTTGTGCAAGAGGTGTACATGTGTGAATAAAGGTCAAATCATTTAAGAGAAGAGCAAAGTGTGAAGAAGTTTGAGCAGAGTGTGGAAGAGTGTGTAGAATGTTTTGTGCGCCTAACTAGAACCGAAATCAGGCTTTAGTAGAAGCTAATTTCTTAGTTCAACTTCATCAGATGGATTTATTCTAATTATTTTATGTAAGGTAGTGAGCCTTCCTCTGAGTAGTGTACTCTAGGTAGTGTTCTTGAATGCAAGTGCATTCCATTTTTCATTCTTCATTATACTTCTAACAGGGTATAATCTTGTGGACCAACATCCATCGTGGTTTTTCCCCTAACAGGGTTTCCACGTATAAAATCTTGGTGTTCATGTGTCTCTGATGTGTTATTGATTTATGCTTGCACTTTTAATTATCAAATTTGAGATTTAAGGTTGCTTAATGTTGAATAAGTTTTATTTTGGTAACAACTGATTCACCCCCCTCTCAGTTGTCTATCCTTGTTTTTCCAACAATTGGTATCAAAGCTAGTTCCTCTGAAGAAGCCTAATAGTTTGAGGTGATGTGAGATGGAATCATATAAGAAGGATAGTCCTAGATTCGATGGTACAAACTACTCTTTATAGAAATTCATAATGGAGTGTCATTTGAAGTGCATTGGAGAACCTTTCTGAAAGATTACATAGAGTGCATATAATATTCCTCAGAATGGTCCATCCTCTGAAGATAAGATCAAGCAAGAAGATTCCAATACCAGGGCTATTGAAGCTTTGTTAAGTGATTTGATAGATTCAAAGATGAAAAATGTGTTAGGATTGAAGACTGCATACCAGATCTGGAAAAATTTGAAAACATTGTATGAAGGAGATGCACTAGTGAAAAGTGCTAAGATACAAATTTTAAAAGGCAAGTGGGAAGACATGAAGATGAGTGAAGATGAGAACATGAAGATAACTAGTGATGAGCATTATATGTGTTGGTGGATCTATGCCTCCCTCCTACAAAACAAGAGCTCATGCTATTGATGAACTCAAGATAGTAAAAAATATTACAAGAGACATGCTGATTGGAAAACTTGTTGCCTTTGAGTTAAGTGAATTTTGTGAATTTGCTCCTAAGATCAAGTCTGCATTCAAAGCTACAATATCCGGAAAAATCCAACAGAGATACAATCTGGGTGAGAGTTCCAAAAGGACATTCAAATATGAAGATGAGATGAAAAATATTGAAGATGAAGAAAGAGAATTAGAAGAATTGGAAGCATTGATTGTGAAAAGAGAAGCTAGAGGTCATGGTAAGTAAAATGGAAAGTTACCTATTAAATATTTTTCTTGCAGTAAAATAGGTCATTTTGCATCTAGATGCCCTGAAAGAGTTTCTAAGTACAAACCTGAGAAGACTAGATTTCAAAGGAAATGCTATTTTGTTGAAGAAGGTGTAACTGATGAAGAATCTGATAAAGAAACTAGAAATGAAGATGAAATAATATTTATTTCTATAAGATTGGGAAAAATCAAATAGTACAGATTAAGTGACAGCCAACACTTCTAAACTATTATTCCAATCTAAACAAGAGAATACAAACAAAGAGAGCAATCAAAATGAAAACAAATGAAATAAAACACTCCCCTTTGAAGTTGATTCTTTCTCTTGTCTCTCCTATTTCTTCTTATGCCAATATTGCCCTCAGATTTGTTGATGAAGTTGCGCAAATACCTGCAAATAGTAAGCAAGAAAGTTGGAGATAATGACTGTTAAATTGAAAATGGAGGGGAAGGGTTGCTTTTATAGACAACCATTCGAATGGACGGACGAGATTGATCTTCCAGAAAGATTCTAAGATCAACGGATGAGGATTCATGAGAGGGAAGTTATGAAATGGATGGCCAAGATCGAGTTTCTAGAAAGATGTCAAGATCTACGGTTGAGAATTGATGCAACCAGAATATGCCATGCATGGAAAAGATATGACGCCGATGGCTATGATGCCTGATGGCTATGACAGACATGCAGGACATGCAGACTATGACATGAAATAATGACAGGGGATCTTTGACCAAAATAGAGGGATAAATAATCTATTTTAAATTATTTATTCAAAAATGGAAGAGGATGACAAGTGGCAAATAAATAATTTATTTTAAATTATTTATTCGAAAATGAAGGAGAAGGACAAGTGGCAAATAAATAATTTATTTTAAATCATTTATTTGGAGGAAATGAAAAAGGAGATTTAATTAAATTCATAAATTTAATTAAAGGAGGAGATATAAATTAAATATGGATAATTGATTAGGATCAATTATTTAAAGGAGAAGAATGACACATAATTAAATAATTTCGTTAATTATTTAATTATAGAAAAATAAAAGGTCAAATAATTATTATTATCTGACTATAGACATGTGATAAAAGATAAATAATTAAATAAATAATGATTTATTTAATTATTGAAGAAAGGGGTATTAGTGATGCAATTAAATAATTTTAATTGATCAAGATAGAAATGAGAAGGTGAATCAATTAAATAATTAAAAACTATTTAATCAATAAAGGAATATGATCGAACATAATTGAATAATTAAAATTATTCAATTATTGAAAGATGATGACTAGGAAAAATGATGCTTATAGACTTAGGACATTTTTTAGTGTCTACATTTTTCCCCTCTTTGACATAATGTAGTTCATCACATTATGTCAAAGAAATTTAATTATGAAATATGCCCCAGTGTAAAGAGAAAGGGGAAGGATGACCAAGAGGGTTGTGGTATGCCCCCTCGAGAGGACATGCAGGTTCAAAGAACAGGAATGTGCTCTCGAAATGGAAGAGAAGACTAGAGGATGACAGATGGAAGAAATGTTAGCATGAAGGAGATGGATGTTAGCATGGAAAAAAAATAAGGGAGATGGGATGTTAGAGTGAAAAGGGGAAAAAAGATAGACATGAAATGATAAGGGAACCAACTTTCACGCTTACATTGTTATATTTATCATCATTGGGCATCAAAAATGTCACAAATGGACCACAAGCACCATGGTATGACATAAACCAAGGTGTGCAAGGTGACCATTTGGGAGAGACAAACAATAAAAAAAAAACAAGGAATGCCCCAGCTCATTCTAGGGACCCGATTGTCCCAGTCTTTTTGCCAAGACAAACCACAGGCAGCAAATAGAGAAAAGAGGCCATGATCAATCATCGTCCCTCTAAATCCATTGATAGGACATCCTCGAGGAGACTAGTAACATGACCCAAAACCAATCAAAAAATAAGAAAATCCAGACCAAAAAAGTGTTTGCCAAGAGAGTGTTTTCCAGTGATAATGATGATTGTTTGGTTGGTTGATTAGGTTGACCAAGATGACCAAGTTGATTGATAGGTTGATAAGGATCGATAAAGTGATTTAATTGACCCTGCCTAGCCTCATGAAGGACACATCCTGATGAAGGCAAGATTGATTGACCAAGCTGATAAGATTGAGTGGTGTGACAAAGTTGATTGATAATGATAATGCCCGATTCCAGGAAGGACACATCCTGATTAAGGAAAGATTGATTGACAAAGTTGACAAGATTGTTTGATTGTTTGACAAATATTGATGAATATGACCAAGCGATGTGACAATACCCAACCATAGGAAGGACACATCTGATAAAGTTGACCAAGTGACAAGTGTTGACATGACACCCTGACTGCAAGAAAGACACATCCTGCTTAAGGTGAATGACAAGGTTGAGAAAGTCCAATCCTAGGAAGGATGTATCCTGATAAAAGACAAGAGATAAGACCAAATGAGACAAATGACATGATGCCCCATTCCGATATAAGACTAGTGACTTGATTGAGTTGATGATAGGATAATTGATTGATGAAAGATTTAATTTGTTTGTTGTTTCTTGAAGCGGTTTGGATGATGATTTCTTTCAGACCAAGGACATGACCCAACTCGATGAACCCTAAAGGGCTTGATCTAGGGGGCCTTGGGGGCTCATCGATAGATGGCCTTGCCTACGTAGCAATGCACAGAGACCTCGCAATTTGACACGACTTGACTTTGTCTTATTCGACAAAATATCGGGTCATGATGTTATTTGGACAACCTAAAGGGACTGACCTAATGCCTCAGGGGCTCATTTAAGATGAGCCCTGCCTATGTAGCAAACGCACAGAGGCAACGTAGTTCGACCACTCTAACAAAACTGATTCAGACTCAGACTCTATTTTTGGGATTTTTGAAGCTTTTTGATTTTTTTGGATTTTGAAATGTTTTGATTTTTTTTGGATTTTGAAATATTTTGGTTTTTTTTTGGGTTTTGAAATGTTTTGATGTTTTTTTTTTTTCAGGACATTATATGATTTTTTCAGGACATTTGATGATTTTTTTTTATTTTGAAGGTTTTAAAGGGGTGATACCATGTATTATTTCCCATGAAGATGGAAGTCAAGGAATTGCCCCCAGTTGAGTATAGGACAAATTTATTATGTGAGGGGAAGCGACGAATGCGATAGGTGGATATGAAAGCGAAGGATGCTAAATGTCGATGGTTTTTGGTTCATGGAAAGGATGGCACTTTATTATGGATGAATGAGACTTTATTATGGATGATAACTATAGGGATCATGAAAAATGCATGTGAAAGATATCCACAATCAACCAGGAAGGCATGCACACGAATCCAAGGACAAACATGATCTTGCCCCTAGTCAAGCTGAGAACCAATTGATAGGTGATGATGATGATGACAATGTTGTTTGATAGGGGAAGGACACATCCCGAAACAACATGAGGATGATGATTATGTGACTAAAGGATCAAGGTTCGCAATAGGGCTAGGAACAAAGCCAAGAAATGTTTTGGATGATGTACTAGGTTACATAGCAAGATTGTATGGATTAGACTCATTGCATTTGGAATGACTAACCTTAGAACTAGATGGGATTATGGAGGGAACTTGGATAAGTGGATTAGAATACTTAAACCAATAACAAGGGAAACCAAGTCCAACAATAGGTATGAAAAGATAATGGATTACTTTTGGCAAATGATAAGAGACATGAGGATTATTGGATGGAAGAATTAGGATATGATCTCCAAGGACTATTTTACATAGGAACAATTTGTTTTCTCCAAGATATGGGTTTGGATAAATTCTATGAAGGAAATGACATGACCAAAGGATAGACATGTCCAACATTTTTCCAAAGCATGATTTATATTTGTACCCCATTTCTTATCAAGATCACGATAGGCTGGAAAATGGATGGAAATGATATGGATTGGATAGATAGATGGAAATTTCATGAGAAAGGCATGGAAGATGAGACAACTTGCCCCCAAGTGTAATAATCCACATAGATAATTTCTCTTACACATGACACCTGTTTGTCAGGTTTTCATCATGGTACTTATCCAAAGCGCCATAAAAATGGTTTTCACTATTGGACGAAATTTTTCTCTTTACTATTTTTTTTTCTTTCCTTTTGATGATGTCACACAAGATGCCTGCTTGCCAAGTTTTCATCAACGTGACATATTTTTGACTTTTTATATCGATTTGATAGTTTGGATGACTGTTGATTGTTCTGAATCTTTTGATGGTGTTGATGTAGATACTGGTGTCATGATATGCCAATAGTGACCTTTATGGAGTAATTGTCTTGTCAAGATCATAGCACTTGCATACAACTGATCAATGTCATTGTGATCCTCTTTGATACTAGTGTTGGCCTTATCAGAATATGCACATTGTGATAGAGTACCATGGGAGTCCTTATGATAAAGGGTTGCTGCCAAGATGTGATGGATTTATGAAGTAGGATTTTTACACTTTAGGTGAGATGCAAGATTATGATGGATGATGGTAGGTTTGGATGGACAATTTGGTGTTTTGGATGTAGCAATTTTTATTTTCCAAACTTGGGATGGTGGATGATGGAGTTTGGAATTTTGATTAGGATAGTGTTTGGAACCAACATTTTTATATGCCTTTCTTGATGACCATTTTAAAGGAGGTGGACATTTACTATATGTGGGAGTCCTCTTTTCTTGTGGCTCCATATTTTGATTGACTTTTGGATTTGAAATATTTTCTTTGTTTGATCCATTTTTCTTTGGGATCCATTTTAACTTCATTTGTCCACATGAATTTTTGTTTGAGTTAATGGCCTTTGACATTTGATTTTGAATTTTGGATTTATAATAATTTTCTTTTTGTTGGTTCCAAATGGAAGATTTATTCATGTTGGAATGATGGTTTATGGTGTGGATGGAAGGAGTGTTCGCAACAACCTTATGACAAGGACTATACATGGCCCCCATTTTGATGTTTATATCAGATAAAGCTACCCCCAATATCAAGGAGGTACCACTAACATCATTTGATTCTCTGATTGAAGAATAACCAAGACCTTGATGTCTAGGATTTGCATAAAATTGTATTGGTTCTATAATGCCTTGCTCATGTAAACCTAGTCCTCTTCCTTGATACTGCATGCTCTGACAAATTTTGTTTCCAATGAGGTATTTTTTATTTTGAAAACAAGATGCTAACCCATCATTTTGTATGTGAAAATTGTTACTTGGAATCTCCTCATCTACAAGAAATCCTGCTTTGACAAAGGTGGACACTCCTAATTGAAAGGATGTTTTGGCTTTATCATTCATCATGCTTGTCTCTTCTCGATCATTTGGGATATCAATTTGATTTGTCGTAGATTTTGTATCTTCTTCTTTGACTTGATCCATAGTAGCTTCTTTGTGTTCTCCTTTGACTTGATCAATAGTAGTTGATTTATGCTCTTCTTTGATGTTATCCATATCATTGATTTGATTATCTATGTGTCCAAAGGAGGCAAGTGTCTCATTTTGGGAAATAGAGGTGTTTTGTGTTTGGATGGGATCATCTTCAAATGTTTGATCATGGATGGTATAAAGGTCGATGAGAGGATCATTTTGGATTTCTTGTTCAATGGTAGGATTTTGGTCAAAAATAGGTGTATCTTGGAGAACATGGTTGTGAATAGACTCTTGAACAAGGATAGGTGTATTTTGGATGCCATGATTATCTAGAAGGACTTCTTGGATGGACTTAAGGATGGGATCATGAGATGGACTGCTTCGATCTTGATATGAAAGTGAAGTTGTGATGTCATGCTTTGGACTTTATTTTTGACATGTATCCTCAAGTTTAGGCAATGGAATTTGATTTTGGACAAGGATATGATTTTCTTTGATAGACCCGAGATTTTGACATGGCAATAATGGAGCTTCAATAGCAAGATATTTTTCAGTATTGGTAGGCAATGGAGGACATGATGGTGAGAAATGGTTGGATGGTGTAGGATCAACAATGTGATTGGATTTCCTAAGTTCGTTTTCATTTAGGAGTTGAACAAGTTTCTTTGCTAGTTGTCCTTGGAGAGCATTAATTAATGTGCCTTTATTAGATGGTATTGTAGTTTGGGATGGAGTGGATGAAAATGGGTTAGTGGATGATGGATTAGAATAAGATGTGGAGGATTGGAATGGATTAGTGGATGATGGATTATGATAGGATGTGGAGGATTGGAATGGACTAGTGGAAGGTTGGTTTCCTTTGTCAAATTTAGGATAGGGATGACTAATGGACATTTGTTGTGGGTCAATGGCATGGATTGTGCTAAGGGACTCTTGATAGTGAAGGTAGATGGATGAAGGACTAAGGCTTATGGATTGTTGGTAAGAAGGGTATGTGAGTGGTTGGTATTGGCGATTGAGGATTGATTGATATTCAGCTTGACTACGAAGAAGATCAAGGTAAAGTGAAGATATGGTCATGAATTTGGATTATGATGGATGAGGACCATACAAAACTTGTGACCTTTGGATGAAAAATGCAATGGTGTCAATGCAAAATGGATATGAAACTATGCTATTTTTTTGTGATTTTCAAGGATATGAGGATGCAAAGTGCCAATGTACCTAAGACCAAGATTAAGTAATGGTGGAATGATAATGACCCTATTACCAAGGATATGATATGAAAGGATGAACCTATGGGTGAATGCAACTAAAGATGTCACTAATGGAAGATCTGAGCAATTTTTTATTGTTTTTTGGTTTTCGATAGATGTTGTTTGATATCAAATTGGACAAGTTTGGTCTTGGGTTTTAGACTGCAAAATTTGGAATTGTTTCAAGTTGAATGTGCATTTCCAAGTCCGTGAAAGGTGTTTATTTGTCTGAATGTCTTAGAAAAACACTTGGCAAACACAATATCTTGTCTTTGAAAATTTGAAAACATGCACAATGAAGACAAGCACAACCCTAGGTTAAGCAAGGACAATATTTGCTAGATTCCACGTGGGTTTCCCCAACCACACTTATTCTTAGCGTGTGAATCTAGAAGCTTGGCCGCACGGGCTCCCCCTTACACTACACTCACTTCTCAGGCCAACCAAGCTTCCAACCCCCATAAACCTCCCATGGTAGGTTGATCACCTGTACTAAGAACTACGAGAATGTGGATGCCTTCACAATGACCGTTGCTGCGCTAGCAAATAGAAGGATTTTGGCAACTACACAAAGGTTTTTAGTTCGGGACCCTCGTTCGAGTGGCCATACATGGGGCACAAGATTAAGCTCCGTTTAGGAGGCACTCCAGCTTGAAGATGTTACACTCAATAGGGTTTTGGGGAGTACTACTTGGTCCGTATGACACATCTGCACTCGTAATCCTAGGCTTTCCCTTAGGATTCACATTTATATACCGGTCGAGGGTAGCTCGACCAAAAAGCTCCGTTGCCGGTCTGAGTCGCTTTGGGGTGAGTACTTTTTCCCACCAAGGAAGGCCCAAGTTCTAGAGGCAATAACCGTTTTTCTTACACCCAAGATTGCATAAATGCGCAAGGGGAGAGGATACTTCGATTATTGCATCAAAGGGTAACACAAAATTGAAGACACTTATAAATTTTAATTACCAAATAATAATGTGAGGAGGACACACAAGACACTTTGTTCATTTTAAAAATTTAACTTGATGTGAAACAAACAAAGTTCATTTTAAGCCAATGACATGAAATGCATGTTCATTTTAACCCATGAGTGTGCATGCAATTTGTGTTCATTTTAAGCCCATGACATGAAATGCATATTCATTTTAACCGATGAGTGTTAATGCAATTTGTTGTAGTTGTTGAAAGCAAAAAAAATTGATTATGCCTAAAAAAATTAAAAGCTCGATTTTTGTTTATAAAGAAACAATTTTTTTAGACTCCCTCCAAGATGTGCCACATGCCAAAAACAAGAGATTAGTAATTCAAAAGAAAATGACACCAGCGAATTAAAATAATCATAACTTTCTCAAAGCTTAACAAAATTTCAATTGGTTTATATCCATGGAAAGCTAAAACTCAACCCTTCAAAACCCAGAAATTATTTTTCCAAGATTCTGCATGAAAAAATGTTATAGGCAAAAGAAAACGCGGGTTTTAACAGTTAAACTAAAAAAACAGCAAATACTAAAATAGCCATAACTTTCTCAAATCTTAACGAAATTTTAAACTGTTTGAAGTTTCAGAAAGCTGAAAATGAGGGCTACAAAACCCAGGTGATCATTTTTAAAGAATTTATGCGCCCATTTTTTTGTGCTCAAAAGAAGATAACAAGATTTCGTATGAATTTTTAGCTGTAACCTGCAAAACAACCAAACAAACAAGAAAACAAATGATTTTTTGCAATATTATTCGATTCACGTCGGGTTCACCAATGTAAGATGGGGAAAATCAAATAGTATTATATTAAGTGATAGCCAACACTTCTAAACTGTTATCCCAATCTAAACAAGAGAATACAAACAAAAAGAGCAATCAAAATGAAAACAAATGAAATAAAACACTCCCCTTTGAAGTTGATTCTTTCTCTTGTCTCTCCTATTTCTTCTTATGCCAATATTGCCCTCAGATTTGTTGATGAAGTTGCACAAATACCTGCAAATAGTAAGCAAGAAAGTTGGAGATAATGATTGTTAAATTGAAAATGGAGGGGAAGGGTTGCTTTTATAGACAACCATTCGAATGGACGGACGAGATTGATCTTCCAGAAAGATTCTAAGATCAATAGATGAGGATTCATGAGAGGGAAGTTATGAAATGGATGGCTAAGATCGAGTTTCTAGAAAGATGTCAAGATCTACGGTTGAAAATTGATGCAACCAGAATATACCATGCATGGAAAAGATATGACGCCGACGGCTATGACAGACATGCAGGACATGCAGACTATGACATGAAATAATGACAGGGGATCTTTGACCAAAATAGAGGGATAAATAATTTATTTTAAATTATTTATTCGAAAATGGAAGAGGATGACAAGTGGCAAATAAATAATTTATTTTAAATTATTTATTCGAAAATGGAGGAGAAGGACAAGTGGCAAATAAATAATTTATTTTAAATCATTTATTTGGAGGAAATGAAAAAGGAGATTTAATTAAATTCATAAATTTAATTAAAGGAGGAGATATAAATTAAATATGGATAATTGATTAGGATCAATTATTTAAAGGAGAAGAATGACACATAATTAAATAATTTCGTTAATTATTTAATTATAGAAAAATAAAAGGTCAAATAATTATTATTATCTGACTATAGACATGTGATAAAAAATAAATAATTAAATAAATAATGATTTATTTAATTATTGAAGAAAGGGGTATTAGTGATGCAATTAAATAATTTTAATTGATCAAGATAGAAATGAGAAGGTGAATCAATTAAATAATTAATAACTATTTAATTAATAAAGGAATATGATCGAACATAATTGAATAATTAAAATTATTCAATTATTGAAAGATGATGACTAGGAAAAATGATGCTCATAGACTTAGGACATTTTTCAGTGTCTACAATTTCTATCAAAGAAAATGGTCAGGTATCCATTGAATCTACTGGGAATGTGAATGTTGAGAAAGCTCTTGCAGAAAAAATGAAGAAAAGGATGAGTGGGCAATTGAGAGAAGATGCTCACATCATATGACTGGTGACAAAAGCAAGTTTGTAAGCTTGGAAGACTATGATGGTGGTGTTGTAAGATTTGGAGATAACACTTCTAGTGTGATTCGTGGCAAAGGCACTATTTGTTTTGGTGGTAAGCATAATACTAATGATTTTGATTATGTAGAAGGCTTAAAGCATAACTTGTTAAGTGTTGGATAGATGGTAGACAAGGGTTACAATCTTCAATTCAAGGATAGTAAGTTTAGAATAAGGGGAAGTTCTGTAAATATGATTGCTTCAAGTACAAAGATAAAAGGTAATATCTTTCATTTGAGAGATACTAGTGAAAGTTGCTTAATTGCTCAAATTGATGTAAGTTGGTTATGGCATAGGAGGTTGTGTCATGTGAAATTTGATAACATTTTCAAGATAAGCACTACTCAAAAAGTCAGATATCTTCCTAAGTTAGTGAAGCCTACTAGCACTATGTGCAAGGAATGTCAGATGGGAAAGCAGACAAGAAATTTTTTTCAGAGCAAACAATATAGCTCTAATGGAGTACTGGAATTGATACATACTAATCTATGTGGTCCATCCAAAATCAAAATTCTACAAGGTGAAAAGTATTTATGTTGCTCATTGATGATTATTCTAGAATGATATGGGTTGTCATTTTAAGAGAAAAACATGAAACATTAGAAACGTTCAAAAGTTTCAAAGCTATGGCAAGGAATGAGATATGTCAAAAGATCAAAGGTCTAAGGTCAAAAAAAGGTGGTGAATTCACTTCCTAGGAATTCAATTCTTTATGTGAAGAGCATGGAATCCAAAGATAGTTATCTGCTCCTCAGACCCCTCAACAAAATGGAGTTGTTGAAAGAAAGAACAAAACCATTCTAGACACTGCTAGAACTATGATGCTAGAAGCAAATGTTCCTCATTTCTACTGGAGAGAAGTTATAAGTACTGTTGTGTATACCATTAACAAGGTGTATGTCAACTGTAATTCTGGCAAGACACATTTTGAGATATGGTTTGGTTATAAGACTATTGTCAAGTATTTCAAAAAAAGTGGAAGCAAATGTTACATGAAGAGAGATGATGATATAGGAAAGTTTGATGCTAGAAGTGATGAAGGAATATTTTTGGGTTACTCTACTAAAACTAAAGCTTATTGATACTTTAATAAGAGGTTAAATAAAATGGTTGAAAGTGCAAATTTCAAATTTGATGAAGATATTGTTAGACCATCTAAATGTAGTGGATATGATTCAGATGATCAACATGACAATACTAACAATGGAAATAATGTTCAAACATAGAATCAACTTCAAATTGTTTTGGTGAACCAAGGGAATCAAGAGGCAGAGACTAGCAGAAGTGCAAAAGAAAGAACATAAGAACAAGAAGTGAAAGAAAATCCTAAAACTCCCAAATATGTAAGGAAAAATCACTCTGACAGTCAGATCATAGGAGACAAGAGAAAAGGTGTGCAAACTAGAAGAAGAATTTTGGAAGAGTACTATCTAATTTCGAAAGCTGAGCCTAGCAATATTAATGAAGCAGGCAAAGATGAACATTGGATGGAAGCCATAAAAGAAGAACTAATGCAGATAGAGAAGAATGATGCATGGCATCTTGTTCCTAGACCTATTTGTCTATCCTTGTTTTTCCAACACCTAGTTTAATCACAGACCTCCAGACACATAGAAACCCAAGCATAGAATACACATAATACCATAAAACCAAACACACTCAATAATAAAAAGCAGGGCATCGTGCACATACCATTAATGAAGCAAAACTCAGGATGATAATTGCTGGCAGCAAGCTCCAAATCCCATGTAGATGTGAACAAGATGAAGGAAACATCACAAAACCAACAATCCACAACTCCAACAACCTAGCTCACAGGTAGCGCCCTATGACCAAGCTCTTTCAAATTCGTCGTGAGACAAATAGCACCAATTTTCCACCATAAAACCCCTCATGATCCCATTAAGTGCAAGTTGTAGCACTCATATGATAGACATAAATGAGGTGAAATGATTGCCTAAAACCAAATTTGGGGATCCAAGGGAATGACAAAAAATCAGGGATTTGAGGACTTCAAAGAAGTTCGGAGAATACCACAAGATACCGATTTCCACAAGATGCTAAATTCTTCAAAATGTAATAATATGAGTGGTAACCATTGGTAATCCAAGATGCTGATGGAAATCAAAGATTTCCACATAGGAAGAGAATACCCGAGCTCCATGAAAAACCTAAAACTCACCCATAACTTAGGATTTTCAATAAACCACCTCAAGAGAACATTTGCACAGGAAAGATAAGCATTAAATCATGTTTCAAAGTGGCCAAACCTTCACAACTAGAGGATTACAAGAATCCAAGAACAAAGACTAGTCCAAGAGGTAGGACTGCAGATAACACCCAAAAGACCAAAAAAAGAGGGTCCCTACTTTCAGCAAGGCATGTGTGCGAAAACTGTACAACAAGTTGTAATTATGCTTTTTCTATCATAAATTTCTGTATTATGATTTTGATGATCTACTGCAATTAGGTCATCAATACAATTTCCAGCAGAAACACATTTATTTGTTTTATTTTCAGCAACAACATGGTCAAGTTCATCATTGATTTGACCATTTTTAGTTTGATCTTCAACTATCTCGATATGTAGAATAGTGGAATCATAAACGTAGTTTACATTTTTTCCTTTACCATCTGAAGAAGAGGATTCACCTTTGTTATAATTGGGTAAATTGTTTTTGAAAGCTCCATGATCATTGTTTGTTTGTGGTCCTTCAATAAATATTTTCTTGTTTTCAATCAGATCTTGGATCAAATTTTTTCACTGCTAATAGTCATTTGTTTCGTGACCTTTATTTTTTGGTAATCACAATAATGTGCTTCATTCCACTAAAATGGTTTGAATTGTGGATCCCAATTTCATGGTTCTTGTGATGCTACCAATTTTTCTTCAACAATTTCCTTTAATGTTGATTTCAATGATTGTCCTAAAGGTGTGAATTTTCTCCGATTTGATGGCTTCTAGAATAGTGATGATTTAGATCCAGCATTATTCAAATTATTATTTTGATTTTCATTTAGATCACTACCTTGGTTGTTGTCTAGAGTTGTCTTAGTTGTAGCTGTTGTTAAATTGAATATTGGTTTCACAATTTGCATTTCAATCACAACATCATTGTTTCCAGCATTTCTATACATTTTCCAAAACTTGGGTTTATTGTTGTTGTTGTTGTGATTAGAGGAATTTGCATTGTTTGATCCTTCATTGTATGCTTTTAGAACTCCTCTTTTGACTAAATCTTCTTCTATCTTGAGACCATTTTCAATCATTTTCTCGAATGTAGGTGGACATTGTAGTTCAAGTCTATAACTCATGTCATCATTGAAATTATCAATGAATAGTTCCATCTTTTCCTTTTTAGGTATGGAACATGGATATCTTACAAATAGCCTTCTCCATCTTTGAAAAAATGAGATAAATGTTTCACCTTTCTTTTGTTTAGTATTGCAAATATCCTTCATGGTGATATCATGTTGTATATTGTAGGAATATTGAGTTATAAATTTATTAATCATATCTTCAAAAGATCTAATTCCTGGAGTTAATTTTGAGAACCTCTCCATAAATTATCCACCTAAGCTTCTTGTAAATAGCCTCATTAAGTATTTATCTTCATGAACAAACTTTAAGCTCATAGCTTGAAATTCCCTTACACAGTCAAGAAGGTCTTTTTTTCCATTGTATTTATCATACTTGGAAAATTCACAGTGTTTTGGAAATGGGATTATGTTCACGTTTTGAGCAAAAGGATATGGACAAATATACTGCAGCAAGTATCTCTTAGTAGTTCTCATTTGCATGTCTTGGAATTGTTGTTGTAAGGTTTGTAATTGATGTCTCATTGCATCCACTTCATTTGTATTGTGTGGTTCAGTCTCAGCTCTTGTAGGTGTTTCTTTTAGCCTATTAATATCAAAGTCTCTCAGAATTTTAACACCTAGATCAGCTGAAATCAAAATATACTTTTCTCCATCCTTGTCTAGAATTTTCTCCATAAACTTATGGAACTTGGGGTCTTGTTGCATATTTTGTAGATCTTGTTTATATATTTCATCCTTATCCTTTTGGTTGGATCTATTGAATAGATTTTCCTCAATCTTAAACATGTTTTGGATTTCAATTTCTTTTTCTTGAAGATTTAGTCTTTGTGACCTTGTAAAAACTACGTACAAATGTTATGATTGTCCACTAAACTTTGATCTTGGTTTGCAATAGTGTCAAAGGATATTAACTTGAGTCAAATAGAATGATACATTATATTGATTAGACTAAGTTGAAAAATATGATTTAAACACTTTAGGATGATAGATCTTGATCTAATTTTGAAGAATTTCACTTGTAAGGTTCAATTTTTGACAATTTAAGACTCTGGTTTGATTTGAGAAAGGTTTATGTTCTGGTAAAAATCCTAATTTTGGTGTAAATATTTTAATAGACAGGGAAATTAGCTCTCTGGTTTTTTCTTTGATAGATGCGCTATAATAGTCTTTTGATGCGCTAATAAACTACTTTGATGCACTATTAAAAAGGTTGGATGTGTTGTACTATTACTCCTATGTACTAGATTGTTCCTCCTATTTGCCAGACCGTTCCTTCTATGTGCTAGTTTGTTTCTCCTATGCATTAAAAGTTAGGTCAATGTGTTATTTAATAGATTGGATGTATTATAACAAAGAGCGAATGCATTATTCTGGATGTTTTTCAGGATTTTGATAGTCTATTTTTGTTGTAGATTTTGTTAGTCTATTTTTGCTTTGGATTTTGATAGTGATTTTATTTGACTCCAGGATATAAACTTCTGATTTGATGACTTAGTATCTGATTGGTTTTCTTGTGAACTACATAAATTGTTTTCCTTGATTGGATGATTTCTTTTGAAAAATGATTCATACACACATCACTAAGTTTGTTAATAGTTGTTTCAATTCTACACATTAAACATAGAGTGTGTGTTCTAGAATAGGGTCTGATTCTTTCAATTTTCACAAGTATAACACAATAAAGATAGTTCAAGCACGTTTTTATCTCAAAATGTCACTAAAAATACCACAACCCACATTTGGAACTATGTCAACTCACACAACCATGTCAACCCGTAGAGGGAGCCCGCATTTTTTCCATTTTTGAGTCTTAATCAAAAGTCGAATCCTCCACTTTTGATCAGGGTCTTTTATAGTTATATGGTGAGTTTCTTGGGGGAAAATTCTTCCCTCCCCTTGCACTATGATATAGAAAGTGTTTAGAAACTGACACGGTTGGATTCTAAATTAAAGTTCATAGATAAAGTTTCTGTTCAGAGTGACAAATAGATAAACTCCCTCAAAAGGCATCCCAACCTTTAAAACAAAGGATTTGGGGATGGTTATCTTGCAAACTTTCATCTAATGCTGGACTTTCCCCGAATTCGCTTTTGATTATAGTGGGTTGGAAAACATGGCTTTGGTTGTTCCCGGAGGGTGAGTACTTTTTCCCACTATGAAAGGCCCTCTAAAGGTGTTAATAAAGCATGAAAAGTGAGTCTAGCATTTTGATCACCTAGTGAAGGGGAGAGCATAAGCCTATCACTTCAACCAGAGTAAACAGGGGGTTCAGTTATCATTTTACTTAAGCTAGATGCCTGACTTAATAAAGGAAAGAAATGAGAAATGTTCAAAACCTTGCAAAAACCATTAGTAATTTTGTAGTTTTTGTCTTTGACCGGTGTAAATGTTTCCAACAATTGTCTTTGACTAGCATACCTGGTACTTGCAACACAAAAAAATAGAGATTTATATCCAATATTTTCAATTTTTTGTAAAAATATTCCAATGCACTAAAACTTTTATGCGCTAACGTAATAATTGAAAGCATTGGAATAATTATCGAATGTGCTATAACAGTGATTGAATGCACCAAAACAGTGTTTTGATGTGCCGAAATATCTATCGAATGCATTGTAAAAACTCTCGATCATGCTAAAACATAAATGTGTGTCAAATCTATAGTCACTTTCCAAAAAATGTTAAATCTCTAAAATTCAACATTATTAGAGAATTCAAATAATAGATTTAATATAATTGAAACATAATAAAATATCTAAAATTGTTCCATTGCTCTCTAACTCTAAGGATTTATTAAATCAAAGTGGCTCTTAGATTGTGTGCATTGTGATTGTTAAAATGAAAACCTAGAGAATGATAATGATGATCTAAATGATATTCTATGATAAAATGATTGATAATGGAAGCTATGATGTTGTGATAATGATGTAAAATGATATCATAAACTATTGTAAACTAGAATGTAACTAATATGATATGTTGTGACA
Organism: Sequoiadendron giganteum; assembly: GCA_007115665.2. Classification (NCBI taxonomy): domain Eukaryota; kingdom Viridiplantae; phylum Streptophyta; class Pinopsida; order Cupressales; family Cupressaceae; genus Sequoiadendron; species Sequoiadendron giganteum. Next base: position 483,676,661 of record CM021104.1, read on the forward strand.
TGATTATGATCTAATATGATTGCTAAAATGATTCTATTTGATAATTGCTAAATGTTGTACGTTAAATGATCTAATGTGATTCCTGTAGAGTAAAATTGTATAAAAGTGGGATCCATTTCCTGTAGCAAGAGGGTTCTTTTATAGATTTTCAAAGATAATTCCTAATGTGGTAGCAAGCAACGGTTCAGATTTGATCTAGATAAATCAATGGTAGAAGATGAATAATTTGGTGAGGAAGAAGGGGAAATGCATTCCCTGAGCAAACATTGTGGCAAATGATTAGGAAGAAATTGTGGATCCATGAAGCCAACTATTTCCAACTATAAAAGTTTGTTTCAAAATTGGCTAGACAAATAAATTCAAATTGAATGCAAGTTAAAGCTTTCAACTTTATTGAGAGAAATGCTATAGACATGTACTTAATTGAATATTTTATTTATTCAATTTTGGAGGGAAGATATATTATTAAATAAAATATTTTGAAATTTGTTTATTTAATAAAAGGGAGATGATAATTAAACAAACTATGTGATTTTAGTTTATTTAATTAAGATGGAAGAATTGGATATTTTAAATAAAACCAAATATTGAATTTTTTTATTTAATTAAGATAGACGAATATAGAATATGAACTATATAAATAAATATTTCTATTTGTTTATAAGTAGATGAATTAAAGGTTAATTAATCAAATAATTGTATTTAATTAATCTGATTTATCCAGACCATTTTTAGGTGTATATAGTGCAAATCACAATGAGATGTTCCATAAACATCCAATAATACTTTCAAAAGCTTCTTTTATTTTTTCATGCCACAAACAACCACCAAAAACCAAGCAAAGATAGAGTACTTCATCCTAGAAGCACATAATACACAACCATGAGATAGAACATTAATAAACCAACTTGCGATAAACATGAAAACAAGAAAGTAGAATTGAGAGAATGCACAAGAACTAAGAGAACATCAACAATCCATAGGAGAAGAAATACCATTGTGGAGAAATGCGAAGCATTTTTCGGACCAGTCCATACAACCAACAAAACTACCAATATAGTGTAAATATCAAAAACCTCCTTGACAACACAGGTGACCTAAAAATATAGGAGTACAACATCCACATAGCACAAATGGGTCAATCCAGGATCATGGGGGCCAAACTAGGCCCCTAAGCAGAAATGAAAATTCAAAAAAGAAAAGTTACACAACTTGACATACAATTTTGAATAAGTTATTAACATAATTTATTTATTTATTTTTATGGAGGTTATCCAAAAATTATTTGTAGCTACCTGATACAGGAGCACAAGCCTTTATTAGGCTGAACCTCTTCGGCTAAGAGCCAAGGACTAAGGGGTATCCATTCTGCCAAATTCGCTCAGGGCACAATCCCGACCTCATGCCTTTTTCAGTGTCAGAGCCTTTGCACTCAGCAAGATGTGATCCCTGGTGGGCTCATTATAACCTTTCAACTTCACTAGTAGACCAAGGGCCCATTGAAATTAACTTAATTTTAAAAATATATAAAAATAGAATTTGTAGAAGATTAATCTAGTTTCTAAGTTACTAGTGCTATTTTGAGAAAAAATAAATCTATTTAGTGAAAGCTTGAAATTTCAATGTAGTAGTACTAAATTTTAAAGAAGGCATGGGAAAATTTTCATGCTCCCATCAATAGAGGGATCAATAATTGGGGGGATGATGATCCTTCACTGGATCAAGGAATGGCTAGTGCATCGCATGTGAAGAAGGGTTTTGATGGCTCAAACACGGGTAATCAAACCTATATGGTTTTGAGTCTGAAACTACTCAAACCCTTAATTGAATTATTAAAGGAGCAGGGCTTAGTAGCTAAATGGATTGGAAGAAAATTGAATTGGGATAGTTTGATTCATTGGTGGCAAGGGCATTGGGGGGAAAGTATAAAATTCAATATGCTTTCAAATGGATATTTTTTGGCCACTTGTCCTTCATAGGAAATTAGGGAAGAAATTGTCAATGGGATTTCACTAATGGATGACAGTGGGTTTTACATTCAAATATGGGAGATTGGTTTAAATTCTCTCAAACACCAAATGAAATGTGTTGATCATCAAAGCTTGTGCCTCTCTGATAGTCTTATGGGAAATTCAGTGAGTGGGGGAACAATATGCGCCTCACTGAATACCTCTGGGATTTTTATAGAAAGTTGGCTCTTCTCCAAGTTTGGGAAAAAGAGTAGAAATAAATGTAAACATAAAAACATTAAAAGTGGCAATGCACCAATGATTTTACAACATTTCAAAATCACAATTTTCCTTCTATGAGTGACATGATAGACACAAAACACCACATCCCTTCATTTTTGGGGAGAATGAACAACAAAGGCTAGATACAAGCACAAATGCAGTCATTCAATCTGCCTACAGGAAGTGCATATTAAGATCTGACCAAACATAGAAGTTATAGAATTAATAGAAAAACATTCAAAAGAAACATAAAATCTTCCTCCTAATATAGCATATCACGAAGAAATGATAATCCTACAAAGAAAATGGAGAAGTCCAATGACATAATCCAATTTCTACATATAACTTAATCATATACACAAACAACATGGAAATCCGATAATCAAGCTATCTAGATTAAGCAAGACACATAGTACTATTTTGGACGAAGATATAAAGAAAGGAATATTGATAAAGACCATATCATGCATAGTTTCAAATATGTCTCTCAAACAATTGGGTATGTTTAGGATCATGATGGGCCAAAAGTAGTGATATGTAATTGATATGATGGCCCATGTGGCTGATGACTTTTTTTTACCCAAAATTGATGAAACGAAAATGGTTTTTAAAGGAGATTCTCAGCTTTCCACCGATATAAGTTACGCTTTACTTTGAATTTAATAAATAATTATTATTCATTTTCTATTTGAATTACGACTAAAGTCCTGATTGATAGGTTGATTGAAAAACATATATAGCTTTCAAACGGTATCACATTTTTTGAATGCAAAACATGTGTCACATTCTATGCTTTGCATACTATAAGATTAAAAAAAAATGAATTTCATGATGTTTTGACCAAGTTAAGGTGGTCAGACATACAAGTTTTTATATTTTTTAAAGATGTAATAAAAAATTCATAATTAATTATTTACTTGGAAAAAAATTACAAAAAAATATGCATCACATAGAGACATGAGTCCTATACTTATATCTAAAATCTTATAAAAAAATATTATCATTTTATTGTGGTTAGGGTGGTCAGACAGACACCTACTTCTTTTTTCCCTAAAATTTAGGTACTACTACATTGAAATTTCAAATTTTCACCAAATGAATTTTCTTTTAAATAAACCTAATAGTTTAAAAACTACATTTAGTTTGCTTCAAATTCTATTCTTACATATTTTTGAAATAATATAGATAACTTATTCAAAATTTTATGTCAAGTTTCCTAGCTTTGATTTTCCCAATTTTCATCGCCACTTAAGGGCCTATTTTTTCCTTGATGATCCTACACATACCCAACTCGTAATTCAAATATAGATGAAATTTAAAACATAGATTGGATTTCAATCCAAAAATAGTTTGATCATATAAAAAACATAACATGCCAGAGTGAAGCAGTGTTCTGTAAACTTCAAAAGAAAATGTCTCTACTAACTACAAAAGCTGAGGAAACTTTTCCAAAAGGAAAACTTTAGGAACCCTTTCTTCATGTTGTTTCCAATTTATAGCTGCCAAGGAGAGAGAAATGATGACCTCATTGAAAATTAATGACTACTAGACATCCACACTTGATAGTTTGGAAATCCAATCCTAGATCTTTTGTTAGGTCGCTGCAATCCTGCTCATCAAATTTCAACTACCACATTAATATCATTTAGATATTTCAACAAGATTACCCCTTGTAATCACTCAAATCCTAGAAAGATAGTCTGGAAAAGGTCACATCGATCAATCAAGTGGATTTAGCAGCACCGAACTATGTCCCTTCATTAGAACAAGGCAGAATGCATTTCGACGGTCTCTGAATGAAGACTCCCAAGATACAACTCCTCTACCGCGAAGAGATGACATGCCACACAGGCGGATAATTTTAGGTTTGCAAAAAATGGATTTAATAAATCATCTTCCAAGGTGACATGTGGTCTGACTTCTAGCTGAGAAGAAATTGATTAATAAAATACGCACAACCACCATATGGCACATTGCGTGTGTTAGGACTCAAAAATGTAGGTTTGAACCATGAGAGGTTGGCAAGCTCTCACAAAATTTTTGGCTAACATACAAGGACAAATATTAAATTTGAACCTTCTACTCTTTAGGCTCTGCTAAACCTAGGTGGGTAAACCTATGTAAATGAGGCAGACTTAAACAATACACTTCCTGCATGAACAATCTATCCACAATAGCAATTGGAAGTAAAGAGATAAAAGCCTATTTGGTATAAATTGAATAATTAAATATGTTCAATTAACAGATGTCTAAAAAAATATTTAATGAATTTAAATGAATAGAATAGGAGAGACTAGTGCCCTGTTTGGTAAAATGGATTCTAATGAAAGTCTTTGATAGATGGCTTCTATTTGGCATAAATTCAAATTGTTTGGCACAAAAGTATCTATTTATAACTTGTATAAAGATGTAAGATAATGATTGACAAACCCTATTAGAGGCAAAATACCAATCCTAATTATCTAACTCTTCTTACTGATCCAAATAATATTCCCAAATTACTGTGATTGACCAAAAGGAATTTAATTCTTGCTTGAAGAAACCAAATAATCACATCACACAAATATAGTAAACGTGCATTGAAAATTGAATATTAACTAGATATATCAACTTAAATAACTAGAAAATATTATGTTAGAGACAATCAGATAATTGAATAACTTTAACAAAAAATTGATACCAAGCTAGAACCACCAAAACATAAGTCTTTCATTATTTTCCTGAAAATCAAACATGCATCATGGTCTCTATAGCATAAAAAATTCTGAAATTATCTATATTCTAATTGTTCTAACTTCTAACCTCTATTATGTCTTAAATTCATGCTTTTATACATTTTAGAGAACCTTTACCATGCCTTTTGGTTTTTGGTTTGTTCACATTCTCATGAGAGGCCAAGAGTCATGTCATTTGAGAAAATATAACTAAAATATGAAAATAATAACAAACACAGTAGAAACAGTCACATTACTGCGTTACCTCATGCCTATGTTTCCTCTGTTGCGGTGCCATGGTGACATTTTATACTACACCTCCATATACCACCCTAACACGGTCTATCTTTCACCTCCCCATGGTATCTCAGTGACTTTCCCTTCATTTTCATCCCCACCGCTCTACCATGGTCTATGTTTTGACCTTTCGCGGTATAGCAGTCTCTTCCTTGCATCACTCTCTATTGCCCAACCATGCACCACATTCTATCTTCCCATGGTATGGCAGTGACATATCTTTTCTTTAATCTCCTTACTGCTCTACCACAATCTTTGGTCTAACCTACTATGATATGGCAGTGATCTCCTATTTTCATCGATGTCTATCACCCTACCACAGACTCCTTGTCAACCTTTTGCGGTATGGTGGGGTCTAACTTCTCCTCTCTTTGTTCCTTCCACCACTCTACCATGGTCAAACTATTCACTCTATGTGGTATAGCGGCATCGGCATGGAATGTTCTCCCTACCTCTCTACCATGGGCCCTTTAATCACCCTCTGCAGCATGGTGGTGTCTTTTCACTTCACCACTCAACTGTGTGCTTCATTCAAACTCCTGATGGTGTAGCGGTAAAGATATGACGTGACTACTCTCAACCGTGACACCACGAGCCACCCTGCAAGGGGCCACGGTAAGTAGGTAAAGAGCTAAATGTTTTTGGATAAGAAAGATGGATGTTAAGGTAGTGGTATGACAATAAAAGGAATTTTTGGCATTATGGATGAAAAAAGTGTAATAGTTCATGAAAAAGGTAGAAAAAGTTTGGGTACAAATGGATAAAAACCCCTAGAAATTTTAAATGAAAATCATGGTTCTAACAGTGGCTCTTGTTGGGGATGAGTGATTTTCCAATCACTACAAGAAACCATAATATCACTGGGAGAACAAACCAAGACACCAAAGGATAAGAAAAAATGAAAGAGGTAGAAAATGGAAAATGGAGGAAGTGGAGAGAAGAAGGAGATGGAAAATGGAAGATGGAAAAAGGAGCATGGAAGTGACCCTACACTACTGTACATGGAAAGAAAACAATGTTTTCAATGAGGGAACTCTAGGATTGTCCATGTACTGGCAAGTCCTAGCCTCTTCTAAATTCCTAAACTACTGTGCATGGAAAAAAGAATGTTTAAACAGGTTTATAAACAATTGTCCATGCACTTGCAATCCTTAATCCTCTATTACCCATTAAGAGAAAAAATGCTTCAGGAACTGCCCATGTATAGGAAACTCTTGCTCCTCTCCAGACATGTTTTGCAAGAAATAAGAATCATCCCCTCCTTTGCCAATGATCAGGAAAGGACCCAGCCACAAAGCTTCAAACTTGCCATCCTTTCCCTTCTCCTGACATTGAGCATTCCACATCAACACTAGATCATTTTCTTCAATTTTTTTCTCCTTGGCCTTTTTATCAAAAATATACTTCATCTGTGACTACAACTTCACATTCTGCTTCTAGGCCATTCTCTTTATTTCATCAAGTTTTGCAAGCTGCTCCATTCTTTCCTCCATTGGTTCAAAAATATCCAAATCCTCTTGCAAAATAAAACTATAAACCTGTAAAAGGTTCTGTAATGGCATCCTAGCTTGTGTCCCATACACCAATTCAAATGGAGACTTTCCAGTCACCTTTTTCATTGTAATCCTATCTACGTACACAGCCATTCTCAATTTTGAGTCCCACGCCTTTTTATTTGTATCTAACAACCTCCTTATTATCTTCAAAAGACTTTTATTACTTGATTCTTCCTGACTGTTTGCTTGTGGATGATAAGGGGCAACATAAGAAATGGTAACACCATATGTATTGAAAAAATCTCTAAACTCATCAGATCTAAAATAAATCCCATTATCTGTGATCAATCTTACCGGTATGCCAAATCTAGTTATAATGTTCTGCATCAGAAAGTTCACCACCACCTTGCTTGTAGCTTGTTTAGTTGGGATAGCCTCCACCCACTTAGTAAAATAATCTATGGCCACTAATATCCATCTATGTCCTCCACTTGATCTTTCTTGTATTTCTCCAATGAAGTCAATTCTCCATTGGTGAAAAGGGGCTTCTTCCTACAAAGGTCTAAGTGGTAAGGCTCCTTGATACTTCATTTTCCATGAAAACGTCTGACAAGCCTCACATTTCCTCACATGTGCAAAATAGTCATTAAACACCTTAGGCCAGTAATAGCCAGCCTTGAGAATCTTATGTGTAGTGGTTTTGGTAGAATAATGGTCTCCACACACACCTTCATGCATCTCCCTCAAGACATGTTTTTCTTCGGATTCATCTAGACACAACAACAATATTCCATCCCTATTCTTCCAAAATATATCCCCTTCTATAAAAACATATTTAGAAGGTTGTAGCTTCAAAGTTATCTTTTGATAATCATTCAACCCCTCAGGGTATTTCATGTGCTTAAGATAATACATCACATTTGTATACCAAGAAGTATGCTCAATACTAGCAATTGCATTCTCCTCACCTTCTATATTGCAGATTTGATTTGCTTCAATGTTTGTTTCTTCCATTAGCCTAGACAAACACTGTCCTCTTACCAACGTGGTAATCTGAATTTCTATATTGAACTCTTGGATTTTAGTAATCCATCTGCATCTTTTTCTTATCACCTCTGTTTGTACCAGGATATCTTTCACAACTACATGTGGGACATAGGAAATTACTTTAGCTCCAACTAGATAAGGTCTCAAATAATTTTCTTCCTTGACCAATGCATAGGCCTATTTTTCCATAATTTCATACTTCAATTCTAACCCCTACAAATATTTTGTGAAAAAAGATACAGGTTGCTCTTGACCTTCATCATTCTTTTGCAACATAACAACTGCTATGGTGTGAAATGAAGCAAAATAAAATATCTGAAAAGGTTTAGTAAAATTAGGGGACTTTAGGATGGGAGCTTCTTTGATAGCTCTTTTTATAGATATGAAATCTTCCATGGCTTTAGCAGTCCAATCCAACTTTTCTCCTTTTTTCAACATTTTGGATATAGGTTTAACAATCTTAGCAAAATTGGATACAAATATTCTAACAATGTTAATCTGACCAAAAAATGATTGGATTGCTTTGACAGTTTTAGGAATGAGAATTGTATATATGGCATCTACTCTCTTAAGGTCTATCCTAATCCAATCTTTTAATACAATATGTCCCAAAATTTTACCCTATGTGACAACAAAATGACATTTTTTTGGATTAAGACTAATACCATATTCCAAAGCCTTGATGAATATATTCTCCAAGTGCCCCACATGATCCTCTACCCTTTTGGAATAAGCACTAAGATCATCTTGGTACACCACCATTATAGCATTAATTAGATCTACAAATGCCACATCCATGGCCCTTTGAAAAGTGGCCCCTGCATTTGTGAGATCAAATGACATTCTCACATAAACATATGTTCCCCATGGTGTAGTAAAGGTTGTCTTGTATTGCTCAGACTCTTTGACTTTAATCTAGTTATATCCAAAAAAACTTATCCATCATTGATAGTAGCTCACACCCTATTACTTTGTGCAATATTTCCTCCATATTTGGGAGAGGATAATTATCTTCAAGGGAAGAAACATTCATATTTTTGAAATCTACACATAATCTGATATCCCCATTTTTCTTTCTTACTGGAACCAAATTTGAGACCCATGTTGAATGCCTAATGGGTTTAATAATACCTCCATCTCTGAGTTTTTCCAATTCCTCCTGCATGTTAGGTTCTAAAGTTGGGTTAATAGGCCTCTACCTTTGTCTAAATGGCTTTGAGTCTAGTTTAAGTGGAATCTCATGCTGGAAAAGGTCCTCTTTGTATGCCTTGAGATCCTCATAAGACCATGTGAACACATGTTTTTATTTTCTCAATAATGTAATCAACATTCCCTTGATGGTTGGACTTATCTTCTTTCCAATGTAGACCCTTTTCAGTGCTAACTCAGTTACTAGATTTACATCTTCAGTATATTCTTTCTTGACTTGTGTCTACTTCATGAGAGAGTGATCACTCCCATCATACACTCTTTACAATGCCACAAGCTCTTTGGGGAGCTTGTTGGTTTTAAGCTACAAAACTTCCTTCCCAAATACAATCTATTTCCCATCCACTTCCTCCATAAAAGCATTGAAGTCAATCTCTTGTGCCTCATACTGATCTATACAATGAAGAAAATTCAAAAGATTAGTATCATCATTAAAAACCTTCTAGCTATATATGTTGTTAGGGATAGTAGGTCTTGTTTTGAATTCAACCTGAGATATTCCAGCTAAAGTGATATCATCTATTTTGAAGGCTAAATTAGCCAAAAATTTTACCATCAAATTTCCTGATCTATATATCCAATCAATTGAGAAAGAATCAAATAATTCCACTATGTCCCACACAACATTTCTATATTGTTTCAACCTCTTGTTCTTTGCAGCATATCTTGATTTTATTTGTGAGACAACCAGCTCAGAATCTCCCAAGACAGTTAGCAATTTGATCTTGTGCTTGACAGCCATATTTAAACCAATCAGTAAGGCCTCACATTCTACTACATTGCTTGTACACTCAAAGGTTAAAAAAAATGAAATTTGAATGTTACCCCTCTAGGTGATATAAAGACTATTCCAGTTCCATTGCCTTCTTGGTTGCATGCCCCATCAAAATACATTTTCCACACACCCTGCTTATCTTTAGAAACATGCTTATCAATTGGGTCAGTATTTGAAAATTCAGGCTAACACAGTTCCACTTTGAAACTCCCTAAATCCACATCATAGAAAAAATTAAGTTGTTCTTGAGAAACATACCCAACAATCTGATTCATCCTTGGTTCTCTATACAACTTGACTTCTTCACCATTGACTGGTATTATAGAATATGATAAATCAAACTATACATTGCCTCCAACTACTATAGTCCATTGTCTTGACAAAAGCATTCCAAACTGAGGAGGTGTGTCAATTATAGTTATATCAATGTTATAAGTCACCTATGGGTAAGTTTCCAATTTCACTTCCACATCTCTCATAATTCCCACAACCAGGACTACTATCCATGGCATAACATTTACCACCCTCAACATCTACCCACATACCAAGTTGTTTCATCACCCCTACTGGCATAATATTCATAGAGGCACCTGAATCTATCATGCAATTTCTTACCAATTTTCCATTTATGAGTAGGGTAGTAAAAAATGGATCAATTTGTGGTGTATTCATCAATGCATCAGTTAGGCAAACCTCTAGAACTTTTATCTTTTCCCTCCTATTAGCAATTTCAGGAATCCTCTTATGTTCAAGGTTTATATTTTGATTTCTCCCACTAGACATTAATTGAATAGCACTTTCCCTATACTCTTTAATTTTCATCATTTCAAGTAATGGGACAAACATTTTTACCTGGGACAAAGCTTGCATGAAGTCAAAAGATGCACCTTTTGTTTTGATCATCTTCTTTTTCTCTGTTGATTCTCCTCATCCATTTTGCATGTCTGATTTGGCTTTTGTTTGTCCTTGGGCAATTCTTTGTTTTCTTCTTTAGGGAGATACTTTTGTTTTGTTTTATTAGATTGCTTATCATCTATCCTTTTTAAAGCTTCATGGGGCATTTTCTTATTCTTCAAAAATATTCCTCTTGGAACACCTTCATTCTCATTCACTTTTCTATTCCTCAACCAGTATTTTCTTTTGGCCTACTCAACTGCTACAATGGTCAATATTTTGATTTCTTCCTCAGTCGGTCTCCTCCTATTGCACCTATTAGTTCGATATGATGTAGTAGGCGGGCCTTGTTCATTATCACTTTCTCCATGGTAAAAAAAAACTTGTTGTTATGCTATATGGACATTGTATTTTAGGTGATCAACATCATATTCATACCCTCCTTCTAGAGATGAGTATCCTTGCTCAACAGAGTGAAGAGTGTGGGATGTTAAATAAATATTATGGTCCTCTTCATTGTTGTCTTATGGTATATCTTTTCCTAGTATTGACTGAGCTACAATACAATGTTCTAGGGAATGTGGCAAGTCACAAACTGGGCACCAAGGACTATTATCTACCATATATGCCCTTGTTTTCTTTAAAGGATTAGGTGTCTATTTATCCCTTGGCCTATCCATCACTTGATTTCCATCCTTCCAATTTGTATTATATGGCATGTCATGCAGCCTTGGCCTTTCATTTTTGTATGTATTTTCCTTCCTATTTGAAGGAACATATTGAGGAACCCTAGGGTTATCCCTTTTTCCAATCATTCTTGCAGATTTCCTATTATTTTCAATAGTTAGTGCTATTTTTTGAGCATTAGCTAAATTCCTAGGACACATGTTCCTAAGCTCATATCCTATCTTAGGATCAAAATCTTTTAAATAGATACTCAATGCAACATGATCAGCTATTTTGGATCCAGGAGATATCTTATTATGCAATTTAGAAAACCTCTAGTTGAAGTCATAAGTTTACTCATTTTGATGCTTTTGGATAGTTACCAATTCGTACAAGGCAAAATCTAGTGCACATTGATTCCCATATTGCTCAAGAAACTGTTCATAAAACTCATGAATGGAGTCAATTGAAGCTGTTGGAAAAATGTTAAACCAATCTCTAACATCTTCAATCAGTGACATCATAAACAATCTCATTTTTACATCTTCATATTGCATATCCAAATCTTGAATAAATTCATTAAATCTCCTTAGGTGTTCTTTAGCTGTAATTGCACTACTTCCTATGAACTTTGGGAAAAGGCTTCTCCAATTGTTGTCCATAGGATAAGGATATATTTGAAATCCAGTAAAATCAAACTATCTGATCATGGTGGTGTATGCTGGAGGAGATGGATTTTAATGATGCTAGTATTGATACAATGGATTGTTGTAAGGCAATGACACATATTTTTGACCTTGTGGGGGCTTGTGTTGTTGACCCTATGGAGGCATGTATTGCTAGTGAGGGGGTGGCTGAGCATTTTGATGTTGTGGTGGAGAATTTGGGGGTCTATGTTGATTCCCTAATTGATTTTCTTGTACTCTTGGGGGATTTTAAGGTCTTGCATTATTATTCCTCTGCCTATGAGTTGGCACATATTTAGGAAATTTAGCCATTTGAGCATTAATCTAAGCTTTCTACAACTTCAATTCTTCAAGCTCTCTTATTGCTTGGAGCCTCTTCTCATACTCTATTCTTTCTCTTCCCACTTCTTATCTTTCATACTCCAATCCTGCATTTATCTCATCCCAAGCCATGTGTTCATAGTTCTCCTCAGAGGTTTCTTCATAGCGAAGTCCATCCTGATTCTCTTCAAGTAATGTCATTTTCTAATCATATTCATGTTGTCTCCTTTCCCTTTCAGCCTCAAATCCAACCATGAGCTCCTCAAATTTCTTGGGGTTTGGTTGATAGAAGGGATTCCTCTTTTCCTCAAGAGTGTGAGGTTCTCTAGATGGGTTGCTTTTAGTAGCCAGTGTACCATAGGAATTATGTGTCTCCAGGGGTTCTTTTGATGCTTTATCTTTATTTGTTGGTCCCATGTCATCAACCACCTTCTTTCCTTTATCATTCTTTTGAGTCCATTTACTTTTGTCATTATTAGAATCCTGCTTATACAAATATCTTTTGCCATTCATGTTGTGAGTAATATTGATAGTCTGAACTCTAGGATGATTATTTTCTGATGTTTATTTCACTTTATCAGTTTCACATCACTTGTTCATTTAGAGTCACCACTCACTTTCCAAATGTGAGAAAATTCTATAATTCGTTGTTCCTAGTGGAGTCTTCTACAAGATACTGACTCTATAATGAAGGCATGGGTTTAGTTTAATGGTCCCCAATAGAGTCACCAAACTGTTAGGACTCAAAAATGTAGGTTTGAACCTTGAGAGGTTACCAAGCTCTCACCATGTTTCTGGCTAACATACAAGGCCAAACAATAAATTTGAACCTTCTACTCTTTAGGCTCTACTAAACCTAGGTGAGTAAACCTATGTAAATGAAGTAGACTTAAATAATACACTTCCTACATGAAAAATCTATCCACAATGGCAATTGGAAGTGGAGAGATAAAAACCTATTTGGTATAAATTGAATAATTAAATATGTTTAGTTAACAGATGTCTGAAAAAATATTTAATGAATTTAAATGAAAAGAATAGGCGAGACCAGTGCCCTATTGGGTAAAACAGAGTCCAATGAAAGTCTTTGATAGATGGCTTCTATTTGGCATAAATTCAAATTGTTTGGAAAAAAAGTATCTATTTATGACTTGTATAAACATGCAAGATAATGATTGACAAACTCTACTGGAGGCAGAATACCAATCCTAATTATCCAACTCTTCTTAATAATCCAAATAATATTCCCAAATTATTGTGATTGACCAAAAGGAATTTAATTCTTCCTTGAAGAAACCAAATAATCACATCACACAGATACAACAAACACGCATTGATAAATTGAATATATACTAGATATATCAACTTAAATAACTAGAAAACATTAAGTCGGAGACAATCAGATAATTGAATAACTTTAACAAACAATTGATACCAAACTGGAACCACCAAAATAGAAGTCTTTCATTATTTTCCTAAAAATTAAACATGCATCATGGTCTCTACAGCATAAAAAATTCTGAAACTATCTCTATTCTAATTATTCTAATTTCTAACCTCTATTTTGTCTTGAATTCATGCTTTTATACATTTTAGAGAACCTTTCCCGCACCTTTTTGTTTCCGATCTATTCACATTCTCATGAGAGGCCAAGATTTGTGTTGTTTGAGAAAAGATAACTAAAATATTAAAATAATAAAAAACACAATAGCAACGATCACATTACCATGTTACCTCATGCCTATGTTTCCTCCATTGCAGTGCTGCAGTGACATTTTATACTACACCTCCATATACTACCCTACCATGGTGACTTTCCCTTCACTCTCATCCCCACCACTCTACCATGGTCTCTTTTTTGACCTGTCGTGGTATAGTGGTCTCTTCCTTCCATTACTCTCTACCGCCCAACTGTGCACCACATTCTATCTTCCCATGGTATAAAAGTGACCTATCTTTTCTTTTCTCTCCTTACTCCTCTACCGCGGTCTCTGTTCTGACCTACCGCAGTATGGCGGTGACCTCCTTTTTTCATCATTGTCTACCACCCTATTGCAGACTCCTTGTCAACCTTTCATGGTATGGTGGGGTCTAACTTCTAATTGCTTCATTCCTTCCATTGCTCTACCATGGTCAATCCATTCACTCTATGTGGTCTTGCGGCATCAGCATAGACTATTCTCCCTACCAACCTTTGATGACCCTCTGTAGTATGGTGGTGTCTTTTCACTTCACTGCTCAATCATGGGCTTTATTCAAACTCCTTATGGTGCAATGGTAAAGATATGATGTGACTAATCTCAACCATGACACCATGAGCCACCCTACAAGGGGCTATGGTAAGGAGGTAAAGAGGTAAATGGTGTTGGCTAAGAAAGATGGATGTTAAGGAAGTGGTATGGCAGTAAAAGGAATTTTTGGCATTATGGATGACAAAAGTGTAATTATTCATGAAAAAGGTAGCAAAAGTTTGGGTATAGATGGATGAAAACCCCTAGAAATTTTAAATGAAAATTTTGTTCTAACAATGCGCCCATTGGAAATACAACCCCTTCATGCATGGATCTTTCTAAAGACAAAAAGAAAGCCAGAAACCAAAAGTAGACCAAGAAAAAAAAAATCTTCACAGTTCTATTGACTCACAAGGGGGGCTTGGCTTGTGAAGGCATGAACCTAGACCTCTAGTCATTCTTGGAGTTTGAGGAAGGCAGAATGCAACATCTCCCAATCAACACTAACCGATCAAGCAAGGCTATAAAAGGATTTATATGATTGATCCAACTCGAAGACTTCTTTGAAAGAAACAAATCCCCATCTTGATGAAATGACTTCTAGATGATATTAAAGATGAAAAAACTAAAGAACTTCATTCTCAACATTGTCTATTGCTAGTGTCAAACTCAACCTTGGAAGGTCTACAGAAGTTTAAACCTTGTTTCAAACCTCTTTTTTAATCTTCTCATCAGACAATACATCTCCATTTTCTGAAAGAAAGGGAGGTAACCTGAAAGTGTATAAGACCCCAAAATACTTCTTGATTTCATTAACCCTTTTGTTTAACACTACCTATCTATTCTTGGTCCTGGCTGCTACCTTATGACAATGAGTGAATTCACTTGCTTTACTAGAGGCAACCCTCTAATCTATAATGCCTGCACTTCTTAGAGCCTCATTTGTCACCACAAAAAGCTTGGAGATCAAGTTATGTGAATCAACCACTCAGGAAGCATATTCCTAAAGAATTTGGTCAGCCAATGGGCTAACCTTATCATTTATTTCTTGGGCATCCCTCAAAAATTGTAAGGCTGATTTCAAAATGACGAGCGCAATAATTATTCACTCCCAATAGGCGGATACCAACATTCTCTTTACAGGAAGGGTCATAGACCTTTGTGTAACTACTAACTCTTTTTGTATTTGAGCCTCTTTTTCCTTCAATCTCTGCTCTAGTTGACCTCTTCTCTCGAGAGCCTCTGCCAATTTGAAAACTAAATTTTTGACCTCTTGATTATGAGCATGCAAAGTAGACTCGGCTTCCTTTTTGTCACTTTTTATCTTTTTGGCCTCCTCTCAGGCCTTTTATAGGTTGTTGAAAGCTTGAGTTCAGACACCGTCTAGCTCCTTTATACTCTCTCAAACATGCTAGTGCTCTACACTAGATTGGCGCTCAACTGCAAGCTCACCTTTCAACCTATCTTTTACAGTGTAAAACTGGATCCGCTCACCTTGAAGTGTTGCAAGAGATCCCATTGCTTCCTCTTGGTGGTCTTGCACTTGTTGTATTCAGGTCATCTCATCATTTTGGGCCCTAGGTTTTGACTATAGCTGATTCACTATTTCTTTGACATTTTCTAGCTCACCTTCGTGCTTTCTCAAATTCTTATCTAGCTGCTCATAATTTGTGTATACTACCTTTTGAGTGGTTTTGGCTAGATCTACCTTGTCGCACAGATGAATCTCACTGAAATCCAAACCCACTGCCTTGATAGCATAGTCCTCCATCTACATCTATCCTTTAGGTTGGGCTACGATTGACTTCATGGTGGTGATCCATAGATAATTTTGTTCTTCATTAAAACAAGTTTGAATCTTTTTGGCAGTTGGTAGCTTGACATTTTTCTCTCTTCTTTTCTGCTTCCTATTTTGTTGGGCTAGCTTAGTTGCATCAAAATTCTTCTGAAGAGTCTATGGGGAATCAATGCTCTATGATACCATAGAAACACCAAGGGGGAGATAAAAATAGTGACAAAAGGGGACACTTCGGATGTATGGGAATGTGGGGAAGCGAATGGGAGAATAATCATTAAAAATATAGGATGCCAAATTGAGATTGGGTACAAGAAGTACCAATTAGAGTAAAAATAGAAATAAATGGAATGGGTGATTTTTGTTTGAATGCGGACAGGCCTGGGGTAAAGGATTAACTAGAACCAAAATATCAAGGTCTATAGGTGGAGGAATATTTCAATAGGTGGGGGTAAAGGATTAACCAAAGATACAGAAATAGGACAAAGAGGGGGAGCAAGACTTACCTAAACTACAACCATCTAAAGACTTTGGAGAGCAAAATCTGCTTCCTCTTCATTTCCAGTGGCTGCATTAGGTATGTCCAAGTCTTGGACTCAATATATCTTTATTTGACCTCAACTAGAGCATCCTAATCCCTTAGTGGATGATCCCGCTGAAGCTTGACCTTCTTGTTCTATGATTGATCCTCTTGGGGACTATTGGGTTCTCTTCCCTTTTCTTCAAAAACTGGTGGAAGATGTAGCTTGTGAGCCCCTTTTGTTAGAGGTTTTCCCTCTATAGGACTCTTTTGGTTGAGAAGTATGGTATGGAAGCCACTCCTTTGTCAATTCATGGATGGGCTCTTGGTTGTTATTATCGAAGTCAGCTTCTCGATCAAAAATGTCCTCGAACTATTCATCATATGGGTGAAAGTTTCCAAGAAACTTATGAGTACCTCCCATTTCTTGTCAAAACCTCCAGAACTCTGCCATCTTGCATTCCAACCACCCTTGCTGCTTTATCTAATTTTTGAGGGTTTTACTTGTTGGAACCTCCCTTTGATATCTTGCCTATGGGGTATAAAAACTCATCCACTTTGGATTTTTAGTTGGTATGAGGGCTAGTTTAACATATAATTATGACTTCTCCTGAGTCGAGTTCCTCTTGGACTCCACATATTCTTGTGCCTCATGCTTCAGGGGAAGCTACTTTGATGGATTGTAGTCCCATGTGTCACATATAAGGACTAATCCTAGAGCCACCTATAGATTGGTCAGTTCCTTTTGTGCTTCACACTTCTCCAACACTACTTTGTTGTTTTCAATGCAGAGAGGATGTGGATATAAATTTATTTTGTTCCTTCCCCTACCATAGGCATTTTTGGCAAGATTTTCTTGATGGCATGCCTCCAACGTGAAGACCCGATCCATCACAAATCTACAGAGTCAGAAGGTTTCTTCGACAAATCCATGATATGTGATAAATGTAAAATATTCCCTGAAGAAATAATCTATCGGGGTCAATGAATTTTTAATCCATTTCTGAACCTTAGGGGACAAGGGGTTTATTGATCATGGAAATAACTCTTCCAACACTGGTCTCAAAAAGTGGTGCACAAACTAGTAATAATTACTTGTTCTTGACAAGACATAGGTCCATATAGAAATTGGCTGAATTAAGCCCTCTTCATCAAACCTAGCGAAAGGAAAAATTTTCTCCAAAAACCCAAAGTTTTGATGTAGAATTAAATGGACCAAGAAAGAAGAACAACTGAATTTAGACTCAACTTGGTAATTCTTCAGCTGCATCAATATATTTGCAGCTATTAAATCAACGAAATAAAAATATATTTGCTCCTGTTGCTACTTAGGTATCAAAGCCAAATCCATCTAGAAAGAATGGACCTCTTCATCATCATCTAGGCTGAAAATCCAAGCTAGCATAGAGAAAATATCTTGTGTGTTATCTGTGAAGTTTCTGAATGCCAAGGGAAAAACAAAATGGCCTCTAGGAAATCTCTCCTATATCTCATCATAATAGAAACCCTCTCTTTCGGTTGCTTCCTCCTAGTAGACCTCCATATCTTCTTCAATAAATGGTTCAACACATCAATTGGGAGGAATGCACAACATCTCTCGTATAGCTGGAGCAGAAGTCGTGACCTTGATCATGTTGCATGTTATGGTTCCAGTTTCTTCATTGGACCTTCTGGCACATGCATCCACTAGGTCTGGGTATGGATGTATGATAGGTAACATAAAATATGACAAATCACAATTCCAGAGCTAGGAAGCATAACCCTTAGAAGTAACATGGTCTTTCATCCTCTGAAATGCTCCTTCTCTGAGATTTTTAGGGTTTCTGGCCAATCTTGGGTCAAAAACATTGTTGGCAGCATCTCGCACCGCTTCTCTTTCAACACTCCTATCCACTTGCACCTTCTTATAGAACTAAAACAATTGATCCTTAGGCACTAGGCCATTAGAAAATGATCTTCACCCAAAAACATTGGTGAAAAAGGTCATCTTTGGTACAGATTCTACCCTTCTTCTAGTTATTGATGGTTCTGCCATGGCTGCTTCAAAAGTTGCAGAGTTTTCACTAAACTGGCCACTTGCTTTTTGCTTTCCTTGGAAAAAATCTACCTTTTGGTGTAATTAATTCCCTCAAGAAGTATGTGTAGTTAAGGCTATTCCATTACCACTAGTTCATTAAATGTTGCCAATGAGGTGATACATGTGGGTGAGAGATCCGTATCCCTCGAGAATTCCAAAAACTCTGCAAGAAAGGAATTATTACATTGCTTTTGCTGCCTCTTTTCACAAATAATCTCGTTGTCTTTGGGAGAGTGCCCTTAATTATATCAATCTTACTTAGTGATACAAATTACTATTGTGCCCTTTGCACACACACCCCATTCGGAATGGGGATCCTCTCTTTCCTTTTTGCCTTGTCAGGTCCTTTTTACTTCACCTTGATTTGCATGCCCCATTTTGATGTCCCTGATGGTCAACACATTCTTAAAAAGTCTCATTTATGGTTGACCAATTTTTTCCCCTTTGAAAAATGCTAATTTTTAAGCCCTTTCGGGTTTTCTCTGTCAGTTTTCCTTTTTGACGTCTATCGGACTCTCTAGGCCTGGACACTCGAGTTTCCCCTTACGGGTTTCCCTTTTGGTTTCATTGTTCTACATGGCTATGCCTTGGCGGCTTCCTGACCCTCGGACCCCACTACTCAGACGACCATCTGTTTCCCTCACCAAATCTTGACAATCGTGCCCTT
Organism: Sequoiadendron giganteum; assembly: GCA_007115665.2. Lineage (NCBI taxonomy): Eukaryota > Viridiplantae > Streptophyta > Pinopsida > Cupressales > Cupressaceae > Sequoiadendron > Sequoiadendron giganteum. Next base: position 483,696,287 of record CM021104.1, read on the forward strand.
GCGTCTTTCTAGACTTTCGGGCCCATCTCTTTGGGAAGCTTTCCCCGGGTCTCGTCATGGTCTTCGCTATTTCTAATGGCCATTGACCTTCGTCCCTCTGGACTTCAGACCCTGACGTTCCCTTCACCATTTGGCTTTCCTTGGTGTATTTTCCTATTGCGGCCATCCCCCGACATCCTTCTAGCTCTCGGACCCTAGTCCTCCCATTGCTGTCCTAGAATTTGAATTCACCTACCCAGTAGTCATCATACAATCATTCATTAAGGGGATATTTACTACAGTTCTGGGGGCTATTTCAAAAACTCGACCTGTCATTTTCACATGTCAAGAAGAAATAGAAAGCATGGTGTGCCCCCAACAACTCCCACCTCTATGCCTGGATCTCAGCTTCACCGCTCGACGAGGATTCAGACTTCTACTGGTTCTGGACCCCGAGGTAGGATTTTTGTCTGCCTCTCTTTTCTCCTTTTCCTTAATTTCATAGGTTAAAACTTAAAACAAGGAAGAAAGAGGTTGATAATCCCTTAAAATACCCTAATTTGAAAGAACTCACAACATTGAAATGAACAGCTTCTCATACAACATCAAAAACCAAACTTTGGAGTGATGTCCTCCTGCTGCTATTCTTCGAAATAGGCAACTGAACCCCTTGGGCATGAGTCTCTCTCTAGACATGACGCAAAACTTAATAGAAAAATCATTTCGATGGTGAAGCTTCCTCCAAGCTCTTGACATTGGGCTTCCTTACTTGCTTTGCTATTTCCTCCGGTCAACGACCTTCGTCTCCCTGACCCTCAGACCCTGGGCTTGCAAATTTTTCCAAACTCGAAACAAAACTAAACTTCGAAATCGCCCTCAGACCCCAGTCCTCGAACTTTCATCCTCAAGTTGCTGTCTCTAGTTTATCATTTTACATGGCCACCATGGGGTGTCTTCTCGGCTCCTAGGTCCTAGTCACCCTTTCGCCCTACTTGATTTCAACAAGGAAGTGATATGTCTAACTTTTGCCTAAACTCCATCATCCGGACTTTCATCCCTAGAATTTTGTCCATGTTTCACCATTTCACATGGCTGAACCTGTCTGCCTTCCTAGATGCCAGGCCTCGAACCTTATTCACCTCTGAAGTTTTTGACCTATTGTTAAGCTTGCCTTGGGTCTGATCTTCCAGACTTTCATCTCTAGAATTCCATCTACATTTCACCGTTTCGCATGGCTATCCCCAGGGAGCTTCCCAACTCCTATGACCCGAACTCTGGAGCCCACCTCCTGGGATGTTGTTTTCCCTATGTTGTTCCAAATAGTCGACCCTGGACAACCTTCTTGTAGCTAAGGCCCGAATGACAAAATGATGGCTCAAATGACATCCAAATTGAAAATGGATTTTGACCCACATGCTTAAAATTGACCTTCTTTCACACCAACCCTTTATTGAACAAATCCAGGATTGGGAAGTCATTGGGAGCACCTTTCCTTGTTTTCCTTTCTAAACAACATTTTTTTAGCTGAGGTTTGGCCCTTGGGGCCCGAATCACCCATTTGCCTTCCCATATTATTATCAAGTGTTAGCCTTTTCTTAGGTGACAATTGTGGATCTAACCTTGATTTGTAGGGTTTTGTTCAAGGCTGCTTCCTCATGTTTAATTTTGCTAACTCCCATCTTTCTATGTAGGATTTATGGAATCTGGTGCAAAAGCTTTGGAGGTAGCCAAAGATAAAGGGAAAAGAACCACCAAAGCCCCTCAAGGCAAGGAAGACAAAGATCAAATGAAATATCAATTCCAGGGGGTGCCAATGAATTCAAAATTCACAACTAGTTGGAGGCATATCTTAGATACCAATATTGGACATGTCGATATTGATGAATTTACACGAAGAGTCAGAATAGACCCAAAGATAGATAATGCAGAACTAATTAGAGGTAGTGGACCTGCCAAGGCTGTAGGTTTTTTGCCCACCGTAATTTCCCTCGAGATGGTAGTGGCATGCTGGGAGGCATACTAGCTTCAAACAAGGACCATCATAGATAGGGATGGCAATATCCTAGCCGATATGTCTGCTTTTGAGATAACAAGAACCTTTCACATACCCATCTTCAAGAGCATGGAGACCCCAACTATTCAGGAGTGCAAGGTGTTATGGAATGGGGATCCATTAAAGTTCAAAAATCTAATCAATCAATATTGGTTGAAGGAAAGATGGGGCAGTGCCGCCAAAGTTCCTAAAGAGCTCTACCGTAGTGAGGACTATCATGATCTAGTTACCGTACTAAGCAAAGTAATGGGCCTTCCTACTATGACCTTCTTCCAGGAGCGGATGTTGTACTTCATTGAGCAAATTCTCCATGGGGATGATACATGTTCTATTGGGGAGAGATAATCAGTAATTGCTTCCATGAGAAATTTGAGAGGATGAAGAAGACATCCAAATTATATAGGATGTCCTACTTGGTCTATTCACTTGCTGACTGGTGGTATTATAGTGGATTGTCTGTGATGCCCAATGAGGCGTCGAGAAGAGAGTTGAAGCCATATGACAAGTACCCTCAGCTACAGTAAAAAAATTTCAAGAGGGACTATTGTAGGGTTAACGATGCTTTTACTACCTACATCATTCAACTGCTTGGAGGTGATTTTGAGAGAGTCTCTCATAGGGCTAGGGCCCTTCTCAAGCACTACTCCTTCCTATTCATCCTGTTTCCAAAATTCACCTACATTCACACCCAGGGATTCATCGAAAGGCCGAACAAGCTGCCTTGGTATCCTAATGACCAGATTATACTGTTGGAGCTATCTTGGCAACTGGGACACATACACAACATTCTAAGAAGTAAGAATTTGGCAGGGACCCCTTATCCCCTTGCACTTAGCTAGGGAATGTATGAACTTCAAACCTCCCAATGCGTAAACAATTTTGAAAAGGAACTGGCCGAGTACCACTTCAGACCACACACAACTCGGCCATAGATGGACCCATATGGCCTCATCAGGAAAGCACTTGGAAAAGATTATGCCCACCTCCACCATGTTGAGAATTTTTGCGCTAAATACAAAGATGACTTTGAAATGCGGGTATGACATTATATGCGTATGAATGTGTACTTTGTGAGGATGGTGAACTTGTGTCCAATCCTAGATCAACTTGAGGAAGAGGAGAGCATGGTGATTGACCCAAGATATAGTGTTATTAAAAACTTTCCAATTCCTTTAATTGATTGGAACGAGCAGGAGGTTGAAGACCTTGATATTCTTACCAAGCCCATTGAGGCTTGGACAAAGGCATGGATCAATGGGCAGGTCTCTCATTTGAAGAAATTGGGAGTTTCCTTGACATTCAAGGGGCTCGAAAGTGAACCCAACAGTTCTAATGGTGGGGTAGCTGGTACTGCAACTAGAGAAACATCCAAGTCCCCTCCGTCTATCCGATCCAAGAAGAGAAAGGAGGTTGATGAGCAGCAACCTAACCCAAAAGTATACACCAGAAAGGCCTCGAAGGGCAAGCCTCCTAAAAAACATAGAAGAACGAGAAGCATTACTGAGATGCTAGTAATACCTGAGGGTCCAATCCATGAGGGAGCAAAGATGGAAGCTGATCCACCAAGATCTCCACCTATTTCATCTATTGTTGCCATAGCTGCTCCCATTGCTACCATCCCACCCATTTCACATGCAATATTTGATTCCTCTTCACCTGTGGTGGATATTTCTATCCACCTCACTTCCATTTCTCCAATCACGTAGGTCATATTGGTGGATTCATCCTCCACCAATCTCATCATCCTCCATGTCTCCTTCCTTTCTGACCACTGCTGCTACTGCTATAATGTTTTCCCTCACTCTCCCGGAGTCCTTTCTCAAGTATATGCAAAATGTGTCATCTGAACTTTTGGGAATGCTTGTAAATCTAATGGTGCAAGCTGTAATCGCCCAGCCAATGATTAACACCCTAGCTCTCCCTCCTCCTATGGAGCCACCTAGAATGCAGGCTACAATGCAAATCTTTGATGAGCTAGAACGACAACAACTTGAGGTTGGAAGATGAGGAATTTGAGTATCATGAGCACCCAATATATAAACATTGGGTTATTGATGAGGTGGCTTATGATCTTCCAGTGATGATAGCGAGGGTTTGGGTACAAACATAATCCAAGAAATAGTTGATCCAGAGCTTGACGCTGAATGGGTCAGGCAACTGAAAGAAATTGAAGACAAAGAGGCTAGAAGGAAGCCCCTGGTTGAAGAAAGGGTTGCAGCTCCAGGGACTAAAGGTAGTGGGTCTCCTATTGAAATAAATGATCAAACCCCTAAGCATGATGAAGAGACCTCCTTCAATGAAGAGAAGCAAGAAGATAAGCCCAAAGAGCATGGGCATGCCCAAGATGAAGAAGAAAAGGATGCTCAAAGGGAGGACCACCCTGATAAATACCTACCCACCAAATCTCCTATCAAACACATAACGCTCATGTAGGATTCTGATGAGGAGAAGGAAGATATAAGAATTGAGCAAGAGACCCTCATTGATAGGGCCATTGAATGCAGAGTACAGGATAGCAGGGATCAACATGAATCACCCAAGGAAGGCCCCCTAATGCTCGACTAGCCAGAAAGACAACTTGAAAAGAAGACTCCCACACAAAAGGATCTAAAAGAAAGACTAGAGGCAATACTGGCGAGAGCTCAGATAGGTACCAAGAAAGAGAAGAATCCTAGAATCATATCTAAGATAATGATGGATGCCTTCAAATCCAGGGATGTGCAAATAGCTATGCTAGTAGTGGGAGAACAAGGGGTAATCTACAATGTCTCCACCATTGACTTGGTAGTGGCAACCAGGGAGTAGAAGGTTGACCACCTCCAAGAATTAGTCGCCAGAGTGGTGCACCTAATTCAACAAGATAATATTTGAAAGGAAGGGCTCAAGGCACAGGTGGCTAATCTAACAGCCTATATTCAACAATGGTCATCTCTGGAGAAGAAACCTACCACATCATCAACCCCAACACAGTTGTTGTCCCAAGAACAGATAAGCAAGCTGGAAAGGAGGAGGAACTTGGATAAGACCACAAAAAACTGGTTCCAACAGGTCTTGGACATTGGGAATACAGGCATCAATCTAGTTGTCCAAATAGAAAACAAGTTCCTAAAAGTCCAAATGTCTCTTGAAGGCACGAGGTGAATCTGCGATGAGTTCCCAAAGAAGTATAAGGTTGCCTACCCAAAAATCAAGGCTATCCTCACACTGCCAAGTGAGGTTTGGGAAAAGGAGTTTTCCTTCAAGGATGATGACCACTCGTTAATGGATGTGTGGAAGTGAGACTTCAATCAATGAAAGGGGAGGCTAGAATAGGTCCTAGAGTGAGTAACTCTGGATATTGAATGGGCCAAGGAGGCCAGAGGAGATTGTTTTAGATACCTTAGGTTAATGATAGGGTATGAGATGCCTGGTATCAAATCAATCCAGAGAGCATAAAGCATCACTTCCAAAAGAGGATGGAGGATGGGATGTCAACCAAAGTTACCGCAGATTTTATGAGCTTTTCTCTTTGGGATTTTGCTTGAGATTTTTCCCAGTCTGAGCTTTTCAAAGACCACATTGCCAAGTATGATGAGGATTAGGAGAATCTTGTCAACAATTTGAAGGAATGGAGTTACTAGGTGTTGAGGTGCGACATCATCAAGGTCAACAAGTTTCGGTCTGTGGTCATGAAATTCATTGAGTATGTAGCTTTGAGGAAGTAGGAGGGAAACCCTATTATTTATGAAGAACTCCCAAAAGAATAGTTGTGGCAAAGAGAAAACAACAAAAAGACAAAATGCTACAATGCCACCACTAGAAGACAAAATAGGGAAAAGACAAAATGTTGTTTTTCAATTGTAAATTATTTGGGGATAGGTGAAACCTTGTTGTAAAGTAAATCTTGGCCACACAATGGAATCAAATCTTGGTCACTCATTCTATTTTTTGATAACTATAAATAGGGATCTCCTGCTCTCATTCAAAGAGAGTTGAGTTTTTGTAAAGACATGCTTTAGAAATTGCAATAGAAATACATTGACCATTGTTGCATTTATGGATTTCTTCTCATGTTTCATGATTCTTCTCTCATAAGTTAAGATTTTGGTTTGATTTACTTTTTTGTTCTAGCTCTCTTTTGGTTGTCCTTGGTAGATTTAGTAATTTTTTCTTTGGTGATGAAGATTACTCCTGTGTGTATGCTTTTCTTGTCCATACTTTTAGTCATTTTCTATGGGTAGATGACTATGCAAAGTTAGTCTGGACCCTGATTTTATAGTTGCTCTTCAAAATTTATCTTTATTCACATCTATATGGTGAATGAATGATGAAACATCTACATTCCTTAGAAGATAGCATAGATTTACTAGCATTGTGAAATTTTTGATTAAGTGAAATTCTATTTTAAGGAAACTGTCCACAACAAAAACCTCCATGATCACTATTCATCGATAGTTATGGGTCCATGAATTCTCTCTCTCCCTTGCCCTTTTTCCTTCTTTTTTTAAGAAGTGACCTATGCTAATGTTCATTACACATTGTAAAGCCAAATTTGACTATAAGATGGAGTTCAAGACCGCTGTTTGAACCTGCAACAAAAGTGCATAATTTCCTACCTGGAGAACTCTATTCATAAGACCTAATTCTCATCCAGCTTTATCCACGTAAGACTGCCTTGTGATTCCAATAAATCACATCATAAAATACATTGATATATTCCAAGCACTGTCATGACCTGGCATCCAAGAGACCTTGGGATAGTGTTCTGGAATTTGACTATGGAAGATTGTCTTTCAAAAGAGGTAATGCACTTGTACGTTGTCTGTGTTGAGAAGTGCATAAAAACACCATCAATAGAACTGGCACTAGAAGGAGGGCCTTTTGGAGACAAAGATGGATCAAATTGGGTCTTTCTCCCTTGAGATATTTCACTGAATCTTGAGGTTTACACAGAACAAAGGGGAATTTTAGGAATTACAGCCAAATATCCAAGCTAAAAGAGCTAAACAAAGGGAAGCATCCATCTCCAATTCACCAGACCAGTTCACTTCCCTTTCACCTTCATCTTCCCCTTTATGTTTGGCAGCACCATCTTCCATCCATCTGCTCCAAACAACCTTCCAGGCTACCACTTCGTCTAGGTTGAACGCTGCCTTTTAGCCAAACACAATTTTGACCGATGTCCCTTTGCAGCTGCCAGTCCATATGGAACAACCTCCTCCACTACCTCCTCCCATGGTATGGTTGGGAAATAATCCATCCCCTTTGGTCTTCAATTTCTATCATGATATGCCAAAGAATCCTGAAAGCTTCTGCATGGAATTTAATGCCCAAGATCCGCGGAGGACTGTGGAGGAACATGTAACGATCATTGAAATTGCTTTAAAAATAATGTAGATTATATATGAAGATGTGGCTTGTAGGCTCTTTCCCTACTCTCTTGGAGAGGAGGCATTCTACTAGTACGTCAACTTTCCCACTAGAACCATCAACACTTGGACTCTCCTGAAGGATGCTTTCCTATAGAAGTTCAAGACCCCAGTCAACCCTGCGAATTCATACAGACATTTCATGTCAGTTCAAAGGGAGATCAATGAACTAATCAACTCTTTTAATGATCACTTCCATAGAGCATACACTTGGCTACAAGCCCCATACATTTTCAATGACACTGCTATTTTTCCTATTTATTATGCAGCACTAGATAACCTCACTTTGGCTTTGGTAAAGAGGATGTGACCACTGCCTGCCAGGTTAATGAATGCGTATGTAGAGGCCATTATTGCTAGCACAGATCTGGGGCAGAACATTTCTAGTCCACTACCTTCTCTTGATAAAACTACACATCTGGCATAGATTCAAGGGCTTGCTCAAGCCTTACAACATCAAACACCCCTACTGAATCTAGTACTGCAGCTGCCAATTATCCTGCACCTTGGGCAACCGATGAGTCAAGCACCTTCGATTCCCCACTACTTGCTGCCCTAATAGTAGCACACCCATTCTTAGCTGTCCTAGGTGTTGATGTACCTCCAAGCATCTGAATTCCCATCTGCTCATCAAAATCAGCTAGTTGTGCAACCCGTATTCCTTCAGAATTCAACTTCATAATCGAACAATACCGAAAAGGACCAGATTGATGAGCTCACAAAGATGATCAAGAAAATGTCCACGAAAATATGCACTTGAGGAATTAGAAAAATAAGTTGCAAGTGTCATAGAAAAGAATCCAGGCTAACCTTTACCATGACAACTGAGATCATCATGAAATTCAGGACAATCGAGATGCCAGCACTTCATCTGGGAAAAATTATGAAAGAAATTAGAATTCGGGTCAGAACTTCGACAGGAGGCCTTTCCAAAGGAAAAATTGGACATGGAATACGAGACCCAACAATGGTGGTGTCCCCACGCCCCTTGACTAGCCGGGTGGAAATGAGAACACTATGAGCGAAGTTTACTTGGCTGAGGCTACCTTGTTTGGTTGGTGTTGCATACACAAAACAAGTAGGCACTCTAAACTAGATTGCCCAAAATTCCAGACTGTTGCTGACATCTTCTAGGTGGAGGTCCAAAATGTTGTGGATAACTCGGGGTGCAAAGACACTGTCTCCTCTGACCCTTATGACTCTGTAGTGCTAGTAAGGAATCAAGCTCCTTTCCCAAAAGTGGAATGCAACACACTGGAGCAAGAGGGCCCCACCACAAACAATAAAGACAAGGCAGAGGAGCTAGGCACTAGAAGCCCTTTGGTTCAAATTTTTTATTCTATAGATAATGGTCCCAATGAGGATTAAGAGGAGCCTAGGGAAGATGAAGTCCACATGTTTCATCAAAGAACTACCCCTTATGACCTAAGAAATAGGTAGGTCGGTGGTCATGCTAGACGTCCTTTTACGACCTCCACTCCGCTTAACAATTTCAACACTCCCCTTGACCTAAATGCGAGCAATAATTTGGGATTTCTTGATGTACCCACATAGTACTCCAATAAGAATAGACAACAAAACCATAACCCAAGCCAACCTACCAGCTCCTCCCAAAGCTTTTCCTATGATTAGGAGGTTGAGAATATGGGGGAGTATATTGTTGAAGAATTTAAACAGGCGAAGCTAAATGTGTCCACCTTTGAGCTTCTCAAGGTATTGGCCATAAGGAATGCCTTTTTCAGAATGATAAATGGGACCCCATTAGTTGGATTCGCTCTAGAATCTCCCGCTAAGAGGGTCTCCTTCGAAGACTCACAAAGTGAGTCCGTCATCCAATAGGTCTTTAATAAGAAATTTGATTCCCTTGTAAATCAACAAATGGGAAAGCAGTCTTCCAAGGAGGCAGATCAAACACAAACCCAAAGAAAAGGCCATGATAAAGACAAGGGTTAGGTCGCTCAGGTGGATGTTTTAGAAGGGCTTTTTCTAGGAAGATTCAAAACTCCCCCTTTCCTGACCACCATCTCCATGTTTTGGAAGAACCTCCATAATTTTCTGCTAGATTCAGGAGCCTCTGCTAATGTCATTCCCCTAAGTGTATGCAAGGCACTTAGAATAACACAAACCCCCTCTCAGCATAAGGTAACACAACTTGACAAGATTGAGATCAACATAGTGGGAGAAATTAACAGAATACCTATCCAAATTATTGATGATCCCCGAATCCAACATACCATAGATATTCAGGTGGATGATATCCTAGATACATATGGTATAATCCTAGGAAGGGATTTCACAAGGCTTTTAATGGATACACTTCAACTGACTACTCGTACATGTGGTTGCCATGAAAAGGAATGTCGAATCATATTCGGATTGATTGGGAGCCACGTATGAAATTTATGATCACAGAATACAACGCAAATGAGGTGTTATTTTCTGAAATAGATTTGGGGAATTAATCCCCTGTATTGTACCTAAATGAGCAGGAATACCTTGAAGAATAGGGAACAAGCAAGGTTTTCCTTGTATTATGCAACCCACCTGCCAGTTTAGCCAATACCTCTCAAAGCACTGAAGTGTTGATAGAATCAGATGATGAAGAATCAAGAGAGGGTGGTGGCCTTAGATTGTTGGATGGTTTTTAAGACTTTATGGTGAAATGTGCATAGGACCAGCTTAGTTTGGGAGAAAGAATGAATTTTCAGGAGCTTTTGTTACCTAGTTGGTGCAAGATGCATAATTTTTCCCACTCAGAGTTCAAATGTTTTTTATGCCAGACATCAATTGAACATGTTAAAAGAAAAATCACTCTGAAGTTGGAAGCTAGATCAGCTCAACTAGAAAAAACACTTCTAGCCCCTATATCTCCTTAGAAGGTTACTGTGACTAGGCCCTCATCAAAGTCGGAGGCTGGGCATGTTGGTGCTGCATTCACGGATACTCCTAGATTCTAGATGTTGTGCTTTGATGGGTCCAAATCCAAGCATGGGGTTGGAGATGGCTTTGAATTAATTAGTCCTAGGGGTAAGTCCTACTTTTCTACCCATAGAATTCAATTCTATTGCACTAATAATGTGGTGAAATATGAGGCCTTAGTCTTGGGCCTCTTGATGGCATTAAGAAAAGGTGTCAAAATGCTCCAAGTGTTCAGTGATTCAAAGTTGGTCATTAAGTAGGCCAGGAAGCTTTATTCCTATTATGATTGAATACTCACCAACTATAGGCACTGGGTATGGGATCTACTAGAGGGATTTGATATTCAATATCCAATTGATCCCACATTCTCAAAATCATATTGCTAATGCCTTGGCATAGGCAGTGAGCACGCTACAACCGATGTCCCTATCGGGCCTCAAAAGATTCATTGTGCAACTCACCTCCATTCCATCTGTGTTGGACAACGTAGAGAACTTCCAAGTATTCAATGATGACAAACATATTGATGGTGTTTTATGCACTTCTCAACATAGGTAATGCATAGGTGCACTACCTCTCTTGAAAGACAATCTTCCATAATCAAATTGTAGAACACTATCCCAAGGTCTCTCAGATGTCAGGTCTTGACAGTACTTGGAATATCTTAGTTGATTTATATGATTTTCTAGAATCACAAAGTGGTAAAGTTGAATCAGCAAATGGAGTTTTAACATGGGAGAGTTTTTGTGTGTTTGCTGTAGGTTCAAACAATAGTCTTGAACTCCATTTTATCATTGGATTTAGCTTTATAATCTACAATGAACCTTTCCTAAGGTTACTTATTAAAAAAAAAGAAAAAGGGTAGGGAAAAGAAAAGGTTCCTAGATCTGAAACTATGAATGAACAGTGATCATGGAGGCTACTACAGTAGACAAACTCCCTAAACTAGGTTTTGCTTGGCCAAGAGAAACCTACAGTTACACAAAACTAGTGCAATCTTCTAAGGACTACAGATTTTTAGTTTGCATACACACATCATGAACATGCAAATGAACTAAGTTGTAGCAATCAAATAAAGAAGCCCAGGCTAACTTTGCACAACAACTTCTCATCAACAAGCGCCAAAAGTATGGGCTAAAAGCTCATCAAATACTATAACAGCAATCGCAATTACCACTTCCATTCAAAAAACTACAACTAAAACTAACTTAGAAGGTAGAACCATACACACATAATGAGAAAACTCAAAAGTAACACCCATAGATCATGCAATGTTGCTTTTTATTGTTCCAGGATGTTTTTACAACTGCTCTCCAACCCTTTACAAATGAGGGGGAGACCCCTATTTATAGTTTTCCAAAGCCCAAATGAATGGCTATGATTGAGTTACATTATGTGGCTTAGATTAAATTACATTAGGGCTTCACCTACCCCACAATATTCAAAAATTTAAAATACATCTATTGTCTTTTTCCTATTTTGTCTTGTAGTGGCCAGTCACTGTAGTAGTTTTGTCTTCTAGCTAATTTCCCTTTTACTATAGCTAAAACTACCTGAAAGATACCTTCTTCCCAATGGAATTTCAGTTTTCCTCATTGGATCAAATGGTTTTGTCGATGGACCCATGGTAGGCTTTTTGAAACCGAAAATGAGAGGCCGAAATGCTATTTTAGGAATGTTGTTTTAAAAATGACGAACAGGGCATGGCAACCTGGATGGTACCACCCAGCTACCAATTTGGAATTTGAAAGGTCAAGGGAGGATAAGATCCAATTTTTCCATTTGGATCGAAGTCCGTTTTCAAATCAGAGGAGCGATTAGATGTTCCGGAGACATGAGCCCGAAATGTTGTTCTGAAAATGTTGTTTTGAATATAGATGACAGAGCATGGAACTCTGGATGGTATCTCTCAGCTAAAAATTTGAAATTTGAAAGGTTAGGGGAGGATAAGATCCAATTCTACCATTTGGGTCGAAGTCGATTTTCAAATCAGAGGTGCGCTTGGACGTTCTGGAGATAAGAAGCCAGAATGTCGTTCTGGAAATGTTTTTTTAAAAACAGCTGATAGAGCATAGAACTCCAAATGGTATCTCTCAGCTGCAAATTTGAAATTTAAAAGGTCAATGGAGGATAAGATCCAATTTTACCATCTGGATCGAATTCTATTTTCAAATCAGAGGAGCCCTTGGACATTCTGAAGATGTGAGCCTGGAATGTCATTCTGGAAATGTTGTTTTGAAAACGACTGACAAAGCACGGAACTCTAGATGGTATCTCCCAGCTACAAATTTGAAATTTGAAAGGTTAAGAGAGGAAAAGATCCAATTTTACCATCTAGATCGAAGTTCGTTTTCAAATCGGAGGAGCGCTTGGATGTTCCAGAGACATGAGCCCGAAATGTTGTTTTGAAAATGACTGACAGAGCATGGAACTCTGGATGGTATCTCTTGGGTGCAAATTTGAAATTTGAAAGGTCAAGAGAGGATAAGATTCAATTTTACCATCCTGGTCGAAGTCCATTTTCAAATCAGAGGAGCGCTTGGACATTCCGAAGACAAGAGGCCGGAATGTCATTTTGGAAATGTTGTTTTGAAAATGACTGATAAAGCATGGAACTTTAGATGGTATGGCCCAGCTAAAAATTTGAAATTTGAAAGGTCAAGGGAGGATAAGATCCAATTTTACCATCTGGGTCAAAGTCCATTTTCAAATCGGAGGAGTGCTTGGATGTTCAGGAGACAAGAGGCTAGAATGCCATTCTGGAAATGTTGTTTTTTAAAATGGTTGATGGAGCATGGAACTCTGGATGGTATCTCCTGGCTACAAATTTAAAATTTGAAAGGTCAAGGGATAATAAGATCCAATTTTACCATCTGGGTTGAAGTCCATTTTCAAATCAGAGGAGCGCTTGGACATTCTGGAGACGTGAGCCCAAAATGTTGTTTTGGAAATGCAGTTTTGGAATTTTCAAAACTTCCTAAAACTTAATGAAACCTTGTCAGTTCACTTAGGTACTACAAAAATATCCAAAATCCATAGGAAACCTATCCCCAAAGTCAAAAAATGAAGTAAAAATTGAATCGAAAGTGAAGCCTGAAAAACCCAAGACTTAGCAATTTTTTATTTTAGGGGCAAAATATGGTCAGGAAAAAATGAGACTTTGAAGGGCACATTGACCAACTAGGATAGCAAAATGAGGGGCACACAAAACAAGATGGGAGCAAAGAAGTTTTCTAGGAGCGAAAAAGGAGGGTCCCTACCTATGGTGGGGCGTGTGTGCAAAATATGCACAACAAATGGCAACTTGCTGGGGGAAATGCTCTAGAGCATTTCAATGACAAACTGGAATCATGAACCCATAATCTTTGGTTCCGACCTTCATGCTAGGGAAAACAAGCTAGACACTCAACCAAAGGATCAAAACCACTAGTTAACCCAACCTTCAGTATGCTGAAAATCCAAGTGTGTGCAATTGTGTTAATTCCCATCCTTCAGTTACTACAAGAACCTAAGCTCCATCAAGTTAAGATACATAGTTTATTCTAACTCCAAAAGCATCTAGGATATTGCCTCACTGCTAGTCAGGCATCCATAGCCCCGACGAGGTTGTTGATGTGATTCTCCTGAACATTGCTCTACTACTAGCCGGGTGTCCATAGCCCCAGTAGAGTTGCTCGTATACCCCTGAAAAGCTGAATTTATCTTCCTTTGATTTTTAATATTTTGCATTCTTTCTTTTGTTTCTTTTCTCTTTTAAGTTCTTTTATTTCAACCTGCAAGCAATGAAGCTTGCACTTAGGGCTGAGAATCACAGTGGTGCTAGAGCAGAATTTTAGATTTTTCACTTAACTAGACTTCAGAAAGGATCTACAGTGATCATCAGATCCTTAAAATATGTGAGAATATAAGATTCTAGAATACTTCAAAATCAAACCAACCAATGAATTATCCACTTTGAATCAAACATCTAAATCACTTGATACTAACAAAAGATCTTCACCATCCACTCTAAAATTTTGATTAGAGTTTGACAAAGAAATACATAGAATAGCCCCAGGAAATAAGAATGGTTGATGTGTGCATCGATGTGCCAAGCCAAAAGTAGAGGCACCCCAATCAAATCAACATCAAAGTGAGATAAAACAAAAGCAAACAAGAGAAAATGAAAAGAAAACACCAAAACCAACCAAAGCGGGACAATGAAAGAAAACAATGAAGAAACTACTCTAAAGCAAGAAACCTACAACAAACAAACTAACCTAAGGAAGGCAGGAAAGAAGAGTATTTACAAGAAATCTACACTACTCAAAATGAGTTATGTACAAAGATATTTACAAAGAACTATATTCAAGCAAGGCCAACCAATACTCATGCCCATTGGATTTTGCAATGCGTGCACAAGTAGACAGGCAATCATTATAGTTATATACCATGCAGATTTATCCTTATATTTAGAGGGAATAAATTCAATATAGAAGAATTCATATTCTACCCCAACATTGTGAAGAATCAACAATTGAGGAGGCTCACTAAACCTATGATTAATCCATAAACATGTTCATTTTTTCTCATTCCCATAATCAAAATGATAAGTGCAGCTATGACAATTAATAGGAGCAAGGAAGGATAGAACCTAGATTTCATCACATGGAGGTGGCATCATTTGACAATCAAGAGCAAGCACTGCATCTCTAGTCTTTGCATCAGCAACCTCAAGCGGGCATGGTGGAGGGTGTAACACTTTAGACATTAAGCTTGCATAAGGCTAGGATAACGGGACATAAAACACCTCTTTTGATCTATGTGTGGGATCCATAGGCTCCATTGGCAGCTCTTCAAAAAGAAGAACTTCTCCACATTGATCATTCACAAACTTGGGATCCACTTGATTGTTGTCTCGAAAAGGTAGCATGTTGCCCCATCTCCTTTCCCAAGTGTCGACCTTAGCTTCATGGGATGATGATATGTATGAATTTGTCCTATTGAAGCCATCTAAATATGAAGGAGGATCAACAACGATGATGGAAGAAGGACTCCAAGTTGCATCTTGTAGTCAACCAGGTGCTTCATCTTTGTTGGCAGCTATCTCATCACCCCTGCCTTTGTCTTCTTATCTTTCTTGTTCATTCATCAAATCATGACGTTCACTCATTTCCCCTTGTTCACTATCACTATAAATGGAGAAGGAACACCTCTCCCAATCTAGAAACTCTAGTGCATCACTGTTCAGAGGTTCAAGGAGTATGTCTTCATCGCTACCGTCTTCTGGGATGTGCTCTTCCTCGGTATGAGCATACCTCCGCAGTACAACTCCCAATGGAAAGAAGTCATTAATTGATGGAACCTCATCAAGGGGACCAAAATCCACTATGCAACCTCCCTCCAAGGACTTGTCATAAAGCCTATTGTCCATGGTGCTCAAATGCTCTTGAAGAGGGAGAAATTCTTGATGACTGGTGGATAGCCTTCTTGTTTGATCTAATTCATCACTCGGAAGCTCAAGACTGTATTCTTGTCCCACTTCCATTTCCATCCCAACATCCTCTTAAGGACTGCCTTCAGCTGAGTCATTACTTGGTTCGAGCTCTTGATCTTTACGTTATATCTGGGTAGCAAGTAGAGGATGTGGTGTACTCGGTTGCCTCAATTATTCTCTGACTTGCTTCATGGCTTCTTGGCATAGTTAGCATGTGAACTTTGAGTGCGATGAATCATGGATCCTGCACCAATTTGGTAGCAGCAATACCTCCAAATCCACCTGACATTTTAGCCTAGACCAATCCCTTGCTAGCCTTGACACTAGCTCATTATATCTATCCATGATTGGGTTCTCATTGTCGTTTGAAACACAAAACTGGTAGTGAATAGCTACAACCTATAGTTGTTCCCACTCCTCCAAGTCTACATTTTCAGATGCTTGGTCACTATCATTGATGAAGGAGAGGTCTTCTAGTCTAATTTCAATTATGCCTTCATCATCATTTTCTACTATCCCAAGGCTGTCAACTTCTTTCTCTTGCTGATTTTCAACATCTTCATTGGCTTCCCCAACATACACTACTGCAAACTTGATTAACTCATCCTCAACTACCAATGGCTCCTCTTCCTGAGGGGAGGACTACCCTTTAATGATGAAGGAGAGGATTTTCAACTCCATTCCTAGTGAACCTTCACCAAAACTTTCTACTATCCCAAGGAAATCAACTTCTTCCTCTTGATTTTCAACTTCAGTGTTTGTTGTCCCAGCACTAGTTTGTGGCAGATTTCTTGGTTTATCTTGAAGGTTTTGTCTTCCAGATGCTGATAGCTTTTCTACCTCATGGGATGACTCATTCTCCTTGACAGTTGGCTGCTCCAACTTACTCAAATTTCCTTTGACTTGAGTGATGATGCTTGCACATGAAGGACAAGTAAATTCCGAATGAGGTGCATTGTGAAATCTGCACCAACTTGACATTAGTGCTTCCTCCAATCTTGGTCCATCTTTTCTGCCCACACATTCTTGGATCAGCTCCTCAAATGCCTTGGCTTCCATGGTTGCCATTTCCTCTTTTGGATCATTGAGAGTCAAGGGCTGGTATATTTCCCAAAAGGGAATTTCTCCTTGCAAGACTCTTTCAATTATGCTCAAGAAGGTTAGACACTCCAATTCATTGTGCCTATGGGTGCCATGAGTCCGACATCTATCTACCAATGAAAATTGCTACAATGGTCTCTTCAATCTCCTATTTAAATCTGTATGTAGCCGAGTGATGCTGATTTGCACATGCTACTCCATTTCAACTCAGTTGCCTTTTGCCTTCAAAATTTTCTGATTTTATGCTTTAGCATTAAAAGAGATCTCCTTATCTCAACTTTCTTATTGAAAGTTCTCTTTTCAACATCCAACATTCAGCTTTGTAGCCTCAACATGTCCGCCCTCCTTCTAGCACCATTTCTATTAATGGTGTTTTATGCACTTCTCAACACAAGTAATACATAGGTGCACTACCTCTCTTGAAAGATAATCTTCTACAATCAAATTGCAGAACACTATCCCAAGGTCTCTCAGATGTGAGGTCTTGACAATGCTTGGAATATCTCAGTTGATTTATATGATTTGCTGGAATCACAAGGTGGACTTACGGATGAGTCACAAAGTGGGAAAGTTGGATCAGAAAATGGAGTTTTAAGATGGGAGAGTTGTTGTGTATTTGTTGTAGGTTCAAACAATAGTCTTGAACTCCATTTTATCATTGGATTTAGCTTTATAATGTGCAATGAACCTTGCCTAAGGTTACTTATTAAAAAAAAGGAAAAAGGGCAGGGAAGAGAAAAGGTTCCTAGATCTGAAACTATGAATGAGCAGTGATCATGGAGGCTACTACAGTAGACAAACTCCCTAAATTGGGTTTTTCTTGGCCAAGAGAAACCTACAGTTACACAAAAATAGTGCAATCATCTAAGAACTATAGATTTTTAGTTTGCATACACACATCATGAACATGCAAATGAACTAAGTTGCAGCAATCAAATAAAGAAGCCTAGGCTAACTTTGCACAACAGCTTGTCATCAACAAATGCCAAAAATATTTGTTGAAAGCTCATCAAATACTGTAACAGTAATCACCATTACCACTTCCATTCAAGAAACTATAACTACAACTAACTTGGAAGGTAGAACCATGCACACATAAAGAGAAAACTAAAAATTAACACCCATAGATCGTGCAATGTTGCTTTCTATTGCTATAGGATATTTTTAGAATAGCTCTCCAACCCTTTACAAATGAGGGGGAGACCCCTATTTATATTTTTCCAAAGCCCAAATGAATGGCTATGATTGAGTTACATTGTGTGGTTCAAATTCAATTACATTAGGGATTCACCTACCCCACAATATCCAGCAATTTAAAATACATTTGTTGTTTTTTTCCTATTTTGTCTTGTAGTGGCCAGTCACTGTAGCAGTTTTGTCTTCTACCTAATTTCTCTTTTACTGTAGCTGAAACTGCTTGAAATCTACCTTCTTCTTGATGAAATTTTAGCATTCCTCATTGGATCAAATGGTTCTATTGATGGACCCATGGTAGGCTTTCTGAAACCGGATATGACAGGCCGAAATGCTATTTTAGGAATGTTGTTTTGAAAACGGCGAACAGGGCATGGCGACCTGGATGGTACCACCAAGCTGAAAATTTGAAATTTGAAAGGTCAAGGGAGGATAAGATCCAATTTTACCATCTGGGTTGAAGTCCATTTTGAAATCGGAGGAGCGCTTGGAGCTTTCGGAGACGTGAGCCCAGAATGCTGTTCTGGAAATGTTGTTTTGAAAACGGCTGACGGAGCATGGAACTATGGATGGTATCTCTAGGCTTCAAATTTGAAATTTGAAAGGTCATGGGAGGATAAGATCTAATTTTACCATCTGGGTCGAAGTCCGTTTTCAAATCGGAGGTGCGCTTGGACGTTCCAGAGACAAGAGGTCGGAATGCCATTCTGGAAATGTTGTTTTGAAAATGGCTGACAGGGCATGGAACTCCAAATGGTATCTCATAGCTGAAAATTTGAAATTTGAAAGGCCAAGGGAGGACAAGATCCAATTTTACCATCTGGGTCGAAGTCCGTTTTCAAATCGGAGGAGCGCTTGGATGTTTCGGAGATGCGAGCCCGGAATGTCGTTCTGGAAATGTTGTTTTGAAAATGGCTGACAGAGCATGGAACTCCAGATGGTATGTCCCAACTGAAAATTTGAAATTTGAAAGTTCAAGGGAGGATAAGATCCAATTTTACCATCTGGGTCAAAGTCCATTTTCAAATCAGAGGAGTACATGGATGTTCCGTAGATGTGATCCCAGAATGTTGTTTTCTGGAAATGCAGTTTTGGAATTTTCAAAACTTCTTGAAACTTAATGAAACCTTGTCAGTTCACTTAGGCACCACAAAAATATCCATAATCCATAGGAAACCTATCCCCAAAGTCAAAAAATGAAAGAAAAAGTGAATCGGGCGAGCGGGGGGGCGAAGCCTGAAAAACCTGACTTAGCAATTTTTTATTTTAGGGGCAAAATATGGTTAGCCAAAAATGAGACTTTGAAGGGCATGTTGACCAACTAGGAGAGAAAAATGAGGGGCACGCAAAACAAGATGGGAGCAAAGAAGCCCACCAAGAGTGAAAAAAGAGGGTCCCTACCTACAGAGGGGCGTGTGTGCAAAATATGCACAACAAAACACATCCTAGATTTTATCACCAGTTCTGATGTGTTCGCTACTCAGATAATAGATGAGGTTGAACCTCAAGAGGCTGACCTAGATATAGAAAGGATCATCAATCTAAAGATCAATACCATC
Source organism: Sequoiadendron giganteum (assembly GCA_007115665.2). Taxonomy (NCBI): domain Eukaryota; kingdom Viridiplantae; phylum Streptophyta; class Pinopsida; order Cupressales; family Cupressaceae; genus Sequoiadendron; species Sequoiadendron giganteum. The sequence continues at coordinate 483,715,976 of CM021104.1, forward strand.
CCAAGGGGGATGGTCCAACTTGAATGAATCTTTGACCTAGATTAGATCAAGGATCAAGGTCAGTAGGCTAAGAAGGACACCATTAGTGGCCAGTGTGATACCTATAACCTCGGAATGGATGGGAATGCAAAGAATGTATTTATTGGCAAGGTGTCCATGCCATAGGAAAAGGAGATATAGTGGATGCTTTGTGAAAGTACCATGATGCTATCGCCTGGAGCTATGAGGATTTCAAAATGTATGATACATCAATTATTACCCATACTATCCCTTTAAGGCAAGATGCAAAGCCATTTCGATAGGGATAACACCCTGTCAATGCCTTGTTAGAACCAATAATATATAAGGAAGTACATAAATTATTGTCCGCTAGGATTATCTTCCTGGTTAGGCACTCCACATGGGTGGCCAACTTGGTCCTAGTAAGAAAGAAGAATGGGGAGATTCGATTGTGCGTTGACTTCCACAACCTAAACAGAGCCTCAGAGAAAGATAACCACCCTGTACCATCATTAGATGAAGTTTTGTAGATAGTAAATGGTTCCCAGATGATGTCCTTCCTAGATGGGTACTCTGGGTACAACTAGGTTATGGTACAATACAAAGATTGACACAAAGTGACGTTCACCACCAAGTGGGGAACCTTCTCTTACAGACGAATTCCATTCAAACTAATCAATGCCAGTGCCACCTTCTAGCACAACATGGACCTTGTGTTAAAGGACCTGATTAAAAAATGCATAATCATCTATATGGATGATTTAACAGTATTCTCAAAGCAGCGGGGTAACCCACTTTACTGACCTGTGTAAAGTCTTTCAGTGATGCTGTGAATTCGGGGTTTCCCTTAATCCTAAAAAGTGTATTTTCGGTGTCACTGAGGGGAAATTACTTGGGAATGTCCTCTCAGAGAGGGGGATTTCCATTGATCTTGAGCATATCCAATAAATTATGAAGATCCATCTACCTGGCAACAAAAAGGAATTAAAATCTCTTTTTAGAAAGATTAACTTTATCTACAATTTCATTGCGGGCTTCACAAAAATTGTCAAACCACTCAACGCCATGTTAAAGCAAGATGCCAAGGTTGAGTGGACCTTGAAAGAAAAATAGGATTTTGAGGAAATTAAGAAAGTGATCATTGACACACTTGTGCTGGTCATCCCCAACTATCTAAAGCCCTTCTACATATATGCATTCGCTTCAGAATAGTCATGCGCCAATATCTTGATGCAAAAAGATGATGAGGGGAACAAGCATCCAATTACTTTCACGAGAATTGCTCTGAAAGATGTTGATCTACGCTATCATAACGTTGAAAAGAAAGCTTACTCCCTTGTTAAGAGGGTAAAGAAGTTTAGGCACTATATCCTACGCAACAAGTTATTTTCCATAGTTCTTCACCCAACAATGAAGATGTTGCTTATGCAGAATGAGTTGGGGGAATGAAGGGCCATATGGATTACACTCTTGCAGGAATATCACATGCAGATTAAGCCAATGAGATTGGTGAGAGGACAAGTGCTAGCCCATACAATTGTTGAGGTAGCCATTGATGTAGGTCCTGAGCTCATGGTGCAACAATATCAGCTAGAGGATATCTCTCTAGGATAATGGTATGAAGACATTGAGTATTATTTGTTGAACATAAATGTCCACCCCATTTGTAGGGGGTTCAAAGGTGAGCCCTCAGGTTGAAAATCAGTAGTTATATGCTGTAGTTTTCCATACTGTACAAAAGGAACCATGAAGGCATCTACCTAATGTGCATGGGTAAAGAAGAAGCTGAACAGGTCCTCGAGGAATTCCATGATAAGTTCGGAATAGGTCACGGTTCTAGTTTTTCAACTGCACATCAAATATTGAGAGCTGGATACTATTGTCCCATGGTTTTCAGAGATGCTCACAACCATGTCCGTACTTACCACGTATGCCAGACAACGGCCACCAAGGAGAAGAATGTTGTTGTCTCCCTATAGCCTGTTCTGGAGGTAAGGTCGTTCATGTAGTGCGGTCTCGACTTCATTGGTTTGATAAGCCCTCCATCATCTGTAGGACATAGGTACATTCTAACCACTTTTGATTATTGTACTAGATGGATAGAAGCAATCACTTGTAGGCAATGCACAACTGAAGTAGTTACTAATTTTCTAGAAGGTTTTATTTTAAACTACTTTGGTTGTCCTTATGTGTTGGTATGTGATAATGGTCCTTCATTTTCTTCGTTGAAATTTGTTGGTTGGGCATTCGATTATGGTATCACCCTTAAGTTTTCCTCCAATTACTATCCTCAAGGAAATGGTCTTGCTGAGTCGACCAACAAGAATTTGATCACTGTGATCAAGAAGTTACTGAATAGGAATCCTAAAGATTGGCATACCTATCTCCATTTTTCCCTTTAGAAAAATTATACCCATCACAAGGCTGCCCTTGGGGATTCCCCATCTTTCCCATACATTTGAAGATCCCTACCTTCCATTTCATAAAAAAAATTTATGAAGGAGGAGACAGCAGAGAAGCTCACCTCGCTGAGCTACTACACCTAGAAGATGTATAAGACCGTGCGATAGAAAATTTCGCCAAACATCAGGGTGTGGTCAAAAGGTGGCTCGACTGCCGAGCCAAAATTAAGGTCTTCTACATTTCTGATCTAGTCCTGTATTGGGACAAGGCCCATGAAAAGAAAGGGGGACATAACAAATTCGACAATATTTGGCTTGGCCCCTTTTAGATTGTTGAAATCCTTGGAGATAATTCCTTTCATATCAAGACCTCAACTGGTGAGGATGTCTCATTGCCTGTCAATGGGCAGCACCTTAAAGATTGGTTATAGGCCTAAGCTCTTTTGGAGGTATCCATGTAAATACCTATAGATAGGTTGGGATATATTTATGTTGCAAGGTTTTGTGCATTCCTCGGTTGTTTTTGTTGTTGGTGAGGTTTCCCCTTATTCTTGTTGTGGTGCCCGTACTTGGCTTACAAATGATTTTCCCTGCTAACCACTCCTGCTTGTTCTCTAGATAAGCCTTCATTCCCTATTACTATTCTCTTAAAACCCCTAAGCATTGGTCTTCCCCTTTTGAACTCTGAACTAATCTAGGATGGTGTCTCATTTGAATTTCTTGCATTTGTCATGGAACACACATAAACACACTTAAAGTTTCCAAAGGATTGTATGGTGATTATTGAGAAGCTAGATGAGTGAAAAATCTAAAGTCTGCTCCAGTGACCACTATGATTTCCAAGCCCATAGTGAGCTTCAATGCTTACACGGTTGAGAAAAAAGAGAGAAAGAAAAGTACTGGAAAGAAAATTTCAAATAAAAACAACATGAAAACATGAAATTAAGTAGTCATATGGGTGTACGAATATCTCTACCGGGGCTATGGATGTCTGGCTGGCAATAGAGCTATGCTCTTGGGGTCATAGTGATAACTCCGTCGAGGCTATGGATGCTTGACCGGCAGCAGAGCAATGTCCAGGTTACTTTTGGGGTCAAGTGAACCACGTAGCTTATCCTTCCCAATCAATAGTCATCCATACTATCTCTGAGGAAAGGAAATGAACTCACTATGCACACACCTCCATGATGATGTTGCGACATGATTCAATCTCGCCTTCCTTAACTTGCTCTTAGTTAAACTTTGGAAATCGACTTTGGTGTGTGAAATCAGAGATATTGGGTTCAGAATGAATATTAATCTTTAGAATTCCATTAGCGTTCTCTCAGTGGAGTCTCCATTTGTTGTGCCCTTTGCACACATGCCCCATTCAAAATGGGGACCCTCTCTTTCCTTTTCTCCTTGTAGGGTCCTTTTTTCTTCATGTTATTTTTCATGCCCCATTTTGGTGTCCCTGACGGTCAACAAATTCTTAAAAAGTCTCATTTAGGGTTGACCAAATTTTTCCCCTTTGAAAAATGCTAAGTCTTGAGCCCTTATGGGTTTTCTCTATCATTTTTCCTTTTTGACGTCTATCAGACTCTTCAGGCTCGGACCCTCGTGTTTCCCCTTATGGGTTTCCCTTTTGGTTTCGTTGGTCTACATGGCTATGCCTTGGCCTCTTCTTGACCATCAGACCCTAGTGCTTAGATAGCCATTTGCTTCCCTTTCCAAATCTTGATGGTCATGCCCTCACGTCTTTCCGGACTTTTGAGCCCATCTCTTTGAGAAGATTTCCCCGGGTCTCCTTGTGGTCTCCATTGTTTCTAATGGTTGTTGACCTTCGTCCCTCCGAACTTTAGACCTCAACGTTCCCTTCACCATTTGGCTTTCCTTGGTGTATTTTCCTATTGCGGCCATCCTTCAACATCCTTCCAGCTCTCGGACCCTAGTCCTCCCGCTGCCATCCTAGAATTTGAATTCACCCACCTAATGGTTGCAGTACAATCATTCATTAAGGGGGTATTTATTGTAGTTCTAGGGGCTATTTAAATAATCTCAACCTGTCATTTTCACATGTTAGGAAGAAATAGAAAGCACGGTGTGCCCCTAGCAACTCCTACCTCCATGACTGGATCTTAGCTTCACCACTCGAAAAGGATTCAGACTTCTGCTGCTTCAGGCTTCCAAGGTAGGATTGTCGTCCGCCTCTCTTTTCTCCTTTTCCTCAAATTCATAGGTTAGAACTTAAAACAAGGAAGAAAGAGGCTGATAATCCCTTAAAATACCTTAATTTGAAAGAACCCACAAGATTGAAATGAAGAGCTTCCCCATACAACATCAAAAACCAAACTTCTAAGTGATGTCCTCCCACCACTATTCTTCGGAATAGGCAATTGAACCCCTCGGACCTGAGTCTCTCTTTGGCCGCAGTGCAAAACTTAATAGAAAAACCACTTCGACGATGAATCTTTCCCTAAGCTCACAACATTGGGCTTCCTTTTTTGCTTCGTCGTTCCTCAGGCCGATGACCTTCGTCTCCTTGACCTTCGGACCCCGGGCTTGTGAAGTCCGCCAAAATTGAAACAAATCCAAACTTCGGAGTTGCCCTCAGACTTTTGGCCTTGGGTCGCCATCTCCAATTCACCTTTTCACATGGCCACTACGGGGCATCTTCTTAGCTCCCAGTATTAGTCGCCCTTTCACCTTGCGTGATTTCAACAAGGAAGTGATACGTCCAACTTTCACCTAGACTCCATCATTCGAACTTCCATCCTCGAACTTCTATCTGTGTTTCACCATTTCACATGGCTGAACCTGTCCGCCTTCCTGGATACCAGGCCCCAAACTTCTATTCACTTCTGAAGTTTTTGACCAACTATTAAGCCTGCTTCAGGTCTAATCTTCCAGACTTCCGTTTGTGTTTCACCGTTTCGTATGGCTATCCCTAGGCAACTTCCTGACTCCTATGACCTGAACTCTAGAGCCCACCGCCTGGGATGTCATTTGCCCTATGTTGTTGCAAACAACCAACCCTGGAAAGCCTTCCTACAGCTAAGACTTGAATGACAAAATGATGGCTCAAACAGCCTCCAAATTGAAAATGGACTTCGACCCACATGCTTAAAATCAACCTTCTTTCACACTAACCCTTTATTGAACAAATCCAAGATCGAGAAAAGTCATTGGGAGCACCTTTCCTTGTTTTACTTTCCAAACAACATTCTACCAAGGGAGGTCCAGCCCTTGGGGCTTGGATCACCCGTTTGTCTTCCCATATTATTATCAAGTGTTAGGCCTTTCTTAGGTGACAATTATGGATCTAACCTTGATTTGCAGGGGTTTGTTCGAGGCTGGTTCCTCATGTTTAATTTTGCTAACTTCCATATTTTTGTGTAGGATTTATGGAATCTGGTGCAGAAGTTTCCAGGGTAGCCAAAGACAAAGGGAAAAGAGCCGCCAAAGCCCCTCGGGGCAAAGAAGATAAAGATCAAATGAAATATCAATTCTAGGGGGTTCCACTACATTCCAAAATCACAACTAGTTTGAGAGATATCACAGATACCAATATCAGACATGTCAATATTGATGACTTTACACAAAGAGTCAAAATAGACGCAAAGATAGATAACACAAAATAGATCAAAGGTAGTAGACTTGCCAAGGCTATAGGTTTTTCGCCTGCCTTAATTGCCCCCAAGCTAGTAATGGCATGCCGAGAGGCATACCAACTTGAAACAAGGACCATCATAGATAGGGATGGCAATATCCTAGCCAATATGTTTGCTCTTAGGATAATAAGAACTTTTCACATACTTGTCTTTGAGAGCATGGAGACCCGAACTATTCAGGAGTGCAAGGCGTTATGGGATGGGGATCCATTAAAGTGAAAAAAATTGATCAACCGATAGTGGTTGAAGGAAAGACGGGGTAGTGCCGCCAAAGTTCCTCAAGATCTCTATCGCAACAAATTCTTTGAGGACTATCATGATCTAGTTACCCTACTAAGTAGATTAATGGGCCTTCCTGCTATGGCCTTCTTCTAGGAGTGGATGATGTACTTCATTGAGAAAATTCTCTGTGGGGATGATACAACATTTTATTGGGGGGAGATAATCACTAATTGCTTCCATGAGCAATTCACAAGGATGAAGAAGACATCCAAATTCTATATGATGTCCTACCTGGTATATTCACTTGTTGATCAATGGTATTATAGTGGATTGTTCATGATGCCCAATGAGGCATTAAGAAGAGAGCTGAATCCATATGACAAGTACCCTTAGCTACAATACAAACATTTCAAGAGGGACTATTGTAGGGTTAACGATGCTTTTATTGCCTACATCATCCGATTGCTTGGAGGTGATTTTGAGAGAAGAGTCTCTCATAGTGCTAGGGACTGTTGTGCTTGTTGTACACATGCCCCATTCGGAATGGGGACCCTCTCTTCCCTCTTTTTTACTTGTCACCCCCCCCTTTTTTTTTGGTTTTCCTCATTTTGTGCCCTAATAGGTCAACTCACCCTTCAGTGACATGTCTTAGGTTTGACCGAACTTGAACCCTTTGAAAAATGCTAAGTCTAACATCAGTTCAGGTTTCCCTTGTCAGAATGCCCTTTCTAACGTCTGTGGCCCCTTTCGGACCCAGACCCCCGGGTTTCCTTCTCTGGATTTCCATTCCGGGTTTGTTGTTGTCGACATCTGGCACCTAGCATCTTTTCGAACCCTGAACCTCGGATCTTAGATTTCCACATTCGGGATTTCACTTGCATTTCGCCATTTCTCATGGCAGTGGCTGGACACCTTCCCGACTACTAGACTCCGAGTCACCCACTGCCGCCTATGAGATTTAAACTCACCAACTTTTTGGCCACCGTAAAGAGGAATTAACTGTTGCATTAATGGCTATTTTGGCTATTTAAACAGATTTTTTGGCTATCATTTTCACCTGACCAAGTGATAGAGAAATTGGGAGAGCTCTAAGGCATCCGACATTTTCAGCCCCTAAATTCGAGCTCTTTATTTTGATGTTTTCTGCGTAGCCAGCAATAGGCTCTTCAGGATTTTGACGTACATCCGCCATTCGTGTGCTGCATCATTTTGTTTCTCAATTTCTGAGTTTTTAATGAAGTGAAATGTAAAACAAGGCTAAAATTTGGTAGATAAGTACCCTCCCCTAAAAACCCATGTTTTAGAATGAGAAAAATTGATAGTTTCGAGAGTCAAAAATCAAACCGGAGGTGAACCTCCCTGCCACCATTCTTTGGAATAGGCGAACACCTTACCTAGGCCCAAGCTTTCCCACGGTTGTCTATGTGGACTCAAACTTAAAACTCAACATTTCATGCAGCCAAGATCATCTCAGGCCCCGGCCTCCGAATTTCTCCTCACGGGATTTTGTTGCATCCTCACCGTTCTAAACGGCCTCTCCCGAGCGTCTTTCTAACTCCTGGCCCCCAGCCTCGCAAATTCCATGTCAAACTTTCTTAAAAATCAAAAATTAGAAAAGAAGCAAACTATCCCTGGGAACTGATCCTCAAAATTCTGTGTCAATTTCGCCGTTTTGACAGCGTGTCCCGAGCGGCTTTCCGAACCTCAGACCCTGATTGCATGAAGTTCAATCCCAATTTCCAAACAGAACCAAAATCCAAGTGCATTTTGGACCCCAATCTCCAGAATTCTGTCCTTGGAATTTCGTGTCACTTTTGCCGTTATACACGACCTTCCTAGGATGTCTTTTCGAGTCCTGGACCCCGGTCCTCACTCCACCTTATATGAGATCCCAGCGAAAACCCAACTACCCAAGGTGTGTTTGGACCCCGAACCTCAAATTTCCACTTCCAGAATTCCATTCCACTAGTGCCATTTTACACGGCAAATTCAAAATAGCTTCCCGACCTTCGAGCCTCGACCACCTATTTGTCGCTATGCTCCCAGAACTCCTAAAATTTTCCTCTGAGGATTGTCTTTCAGAATTTCCCTCCTAGACTGCCTCTCACATTTCGCCATCCTAGATGGCTGATCCATAACTGTTTCCCAGCGATGGCGTTCCAAGGTTTGGATTCTAGCACCCGGAGTTTCGTATCCCATGCTCTATTTCCAACGATTGTCTTGCAACTGATGCCCGAGCTCCCAAATGAAGGATCAAATGACCTTCAAATCCAAAATGGATTTCGACCCACTTGCTAAAATTAGGTCTTCTTTCACACCAACCCTCATTTGATCAAATCCAACACTGTGAAATTCCTTTTGAGTTCCATGCTTAATTTTCCCTTCTAGACAGCATTCTGCCAAGGGAACTCCAGCCTTGGGAACCCGAATTACCTACTTTGCTTTCTAAGAAATACTTTATCAAATATTATGTGACTATTGAATATGAATAATGATTGCAGGGCTAACTTTGATGTGCAGGGACTTGTCTGGAGCCGTTTTTCATGTTTGAATGTTACTAATTCATGTCTTTTATGTAGGATTTATGGAATTTGGCACAGAATCTTCTGGTGCCTCCAAGGAGAAGGGGAAAGGAATAGCCAAGACACCTCAAGGCAAGGAGGATAAAGACCTAATGAAGTACAAGTTTCAAAGGGTGCCCTTACAATCCAGAGTCACCACTCTCTAGAGAGATGTCATGAATACGAACATTAGCCAAGTCGATGTCGATGAATTTATACAAAGGGTTAGGGTGAATCCCAAGACAAAGAATGCAAGGTTGATAAGGAGCAATGGAATTGCCAAGGCTGCAGGCTTCCCACCGGCCTTAGTGGCCCCAGAGCTGGTAATGGCATGCGTTGAAGCATACCAACCTAAGACCCAAACAATAGTGGATCAGGATGGGAATATCATTGCAGACATGTCCCCATTGAGTATAACAAAAACTTTCCACATCCTTGCCTTTAAGAGCATGGAGACCCCCACCATGGAGGAATGTAATGAATTGTGGGAACAGGATCTGCTGAGGTGCAAGAAGTTAATCAATCATTATTGGTTGAAGGACAAGTGGGGTAGTGTTAGAAAGCTCCCTTAGGAGCTCTTTCACACTGAATTCTTTGAAGATTACCATGACCTCATGACCTTACTGAGCCAAGTAATGGGCCTTCCTGCTGCGGCCTTCTTCCAAGAATGGATGTTCTACTTTGTGGAGCAGATTCTCTGCGGTGACAGCGTCGCCTTCTACGGGGGGGAGATAATCAGTGACCGCTTCCACGAATAGTTAACAATCATGAAGAAGACCTCCAAGTTCTTCATGACCTCCTACCTAGTGTACTCCCTCATGGATTGATGACACTATTAGGGATTAACTATGGTGCCCAATGAGGCATCGCGGGTAGAGCTCAAGCCCTATGATAAGTACCCTCAGCTACAGCTTCAAAATTTCAAGAAGGATTATTGCAGGGTGAACGATGCATTCATCGCCCACATCATCTGATCCCTAGGAGGTGACTTTTAGAGAAGAGTTTCACATAGTGCCAGAGCCCTCCTCAGGAAATATGCCTTCTTGTACATTCAATTTCAAAAGTTCACATACATCCATGCCAAGGGATTCACGGAAAGACCAAACAACCTGCCCCGGTACCCCAACAACCGGCTCATACTATTAGAGCTGACTTGGTAAATATGGCACATCCATAATGTCTTGAGCAACAAGCATCTAGCAAGTAAACCTTACCCCATTGGGCTTGGCCAAGGGATGTACAAGATTCATACCTCCCTATGTGCGGGGTACTCATTAAGGGAGTTGGCTGAATACCACTTCCGCCAATATACAGCTCGGCCTCGAATGGACCTGTACAGACACATCAAAAAGGCATTGGGAAGGGAGTATGCCCACCTCCACAATGTCAAATATTACTGGGCTAATTGTAAAGATGATCTTGAGGTGTGGTTGCGACACTACATGTGCATCACTACCATATATGTGCGAAGAATAAATTTGTGCCTAGTTCCTAATTAGCTTGAGGAAGATGAGGACATGGTGATCGATCCAAGGTATGATGTCATCACCAATTTTACGCTACCTGCAATTGACTGGGATGAGCAGGAGCTTAATGACCTTGACATAGTTAGTAAACTCATCGAGATCCGAACAAGGGCATAGATTGACCAATAGGTAGCCCGATTGAAACAGCAAGGAGTCGCCTTAACATTTAAGGGACTAGAAAGTGAACCAAGTGGCTCTGATGGAGGGGTAGATACTGCTGCAACTGGGGAAGCATCCAAAACCCCACCATCAACCAAAACCAAGAAAAGAAAAGAGGCCAGTGAGCAGTTACCCAAACCAAAGGTTTATGCCCGCAAGGCATTAGAGGGCGAACCTTCCCAAAGAAAAGGAAAACAACCGTAGGCACGAAGATGTTTGTGACACCCAAAGGTCCACCCCATGGTACCAAGGGAGAGGGATTAGACTCATCAAGGTCTCCGTCTACTACAATTACTGTTGCTACTACTACTGCCACTGTCCCACATGCTTTGCTTGCCGTTTCCACTTCTTCCCTGCCTATGGTGGACATCTCTGTTCACCTTGCTTCCACCTCTCCGATCATGCAGATTATTCCCATAAATACTTCCTCTACCATGACCTCGCCGATCTCCTCTTCCTCTATGTTTCCTTCCCTTCCCTCTATTTCTATTGCTACAATGCCTGCCCTCAGCCTCTCGGACTCTTTTGTGAAATACATGCAAAATGTGTTGTCCAAGCTTTCAGAGATGCTTACTAATCCCGTGGTTCAAGCTGCAATAGCTCAGGCCATGGCCCATGCTCCAACTATCCCTCCATCTTTTGAACCACCAAGAATGGAGGCGACAATGCAAATATCTAATGAACCTGAGTGACAACAGCTAGAGGCTACAATGAGGCTAGAGGATGAAGAATTTGAGTACCACAAACACCCTTTATTCGAACGTCAGGAGATAGATGAGGTAGCTTATGATTCCTCTAGTGAGAGCAACGATGAGCTAGACGCTGAACTGATAAGAGAAAGAAATGATCTTGAACTAAATGAAGAGTGGGGCAAGCAGCTTAAGGAGATTGAGGATAAGGAAGTCAAGGATCGGCTTGCACAAGAAGAGGAAGTTGCTGCTCAAGAGACTGAAGGCAGCAAGTCTCTGATTGAGAGGCGTGGAAGAACCCTAGAACATGATGAGGAAGCATCTCTCCATGGAGATGAGCAAGAGGGGAAGCCTGAGGAGTATGAACAAGGCCAATATGAAAAAGAAAAGGGTGCTGAAATAGAGGATCCCTCCAATGAGCAGTTGCGCACGAAGTCTCCCACTAAGTATGTAATGCTTGAACAAGACTCCGACAAGGAGAGGAAAGATGCAGCAACTAAGAAGAGCGCTCTTGTTGTTCGAGCCATTGAGCTTGAGAAGGAGGACAATAGGAATCAAAGTGAACCACCCGAAGAAGAGCCTCAAATGCCAGATTGGCTAGAAAAGCAGTTGAAACAAAAGACTCCCACCCTGAAAGATCTTAAGGCACGGCTGGAAGCCATTTTGGCCAGAGTACAAATAAGTACTAGGAAAGAGAAGAAGTCAAAGATTAGATCAAAGATGACTATGGATGCATTAGGATCTAGGGCAGTGCAAATAGCAACACCAATGGTTGGAGAACAAGGAATAACTTATAACATCTCCACCATCGACTTGGGAGTGGCCACAAGGGAGCAAAAGGTTGATCACCTCCAGGAATCAATCGCCATGGTGGTGCATCTTATCCAGCAGGATAAGGTCTCTAAGGAAGAACTTAAAGCACAAGTGGCTGATCTAATGACCTATATTCAGCAATGGTTGTCCTCGAATGAGTAGCCCATGATGTCATCTGCCCCGCCTCAGCTTCTATCCCAGGAACATATCAATAAATTAGAAAAGAGAAGGAACCTAGATAAGACTACAAAAAACTCATTCCAGCAGGTCTTGGACATGGGGAACATAGGTATCAACTTGGTTGTTTGGATAGTAAATAAGTTCTTGGAAGTACAAAGGACCCTTGAGGGCACAAGGCAGGTCTATGAGGAGTTCCCTAGGAAATACAGAGCAGCCTACCCAAAGATTGAGGCTATCCTCACACTGCCAAGCAAAGTCTGGGAGAAGGACCTTGCCCTCAAAGATGATGATCATTGGCTAGTGGATACATGGAGGTGAGATTTCGATCAGTAGAAGAAAAGGCTGGAGCAGATCCTGAAACATATAGCATCGGATATCGAATGGGCCAAGGAGTCAAGGGAAGAGTGCACTCGGTACCTTAAGTTAATGACACGGTATGAGCTACCCGCTACTGAAATAAATCCACAGATCAGAAAGCCACACTTCTTGAAGAGCATGGAAGATGGGATGTTGGCTGAGCTTACCACATAATTCATGAGTTTTTTTGCCCAGGCCTTTGCATAGTCAGAACTTTTCAGAGATAATGCTGCCAAATATGATGATGACTGGAAAAAGCTCATCAACAATTCTCAGGAATGGAGCTACCAAGTGTTGCGATCGGATATCATGGAAGTAGATAAGCTCCAGCCAATGATCTTGAACTTTGTGGAGTATGCAGTGTTAAAGAAACATGAAGGCAACCCTATCATCGATGAAGAATTCCTCAAGGAATAGCTCTAGCATAGGGCAAATACAAAAAGGATGAAATTGCTACAGTGCTACCACTAGATGACAAAATAGGGAAAAGACAAGAAATGTCTTATAAATGAAATGTATTTGGGGGTAGGTGAAACCCTAGTGTAAATTGAATCTTGGCCACACAATAGAATCAAATCTTGGCCATTAATTTTTCTTTTTGAAAACTATAAATAGGGCTCTCCTCCTCTCATTTTAAGAGAGTTGAGTTGTTGCAAGGACATGCTGCAGAAATTATAATAGAAAATACAATCATTTCCTGGCGTATTTATGGGTTTCTCTACATGTTTCATGATTCTTCTCCCTTTAGTTAAAACTTTTCTTCAAATTACTTTGCTTCTCTAGTTTCTTTAGTTAGCTGTAGTGGATTTAGTATGTTGTCTTTGGTTTTGAAGATTCATGTTCAGTGTATGCTTTCCTTGTCCATACTTTTGGTCACTTGCTACTGATAAATGACTGTGTAAAGTTAGTTTGGACTATAATTTCATAGCTGCTCATTAAACTTTGTCTTTGTTCACATTACATGGTGAATGAATGATGAATATCTGCAGTCCTTAGAAGATAGCATAGATTTCATGACATTGTGAGAATTCATATTAAGTGAAGTTATGTTTAGGGAAACTATCCACAACAAGAACCTCCATGATCATTATTCATCGGTAGTTGTAGGTCCAGGAACCATCCTTCTTTTTCACCCTTTTTCCCTTTTTTTAGAAACAATTTGTGTTAAGGTTCATTGCACATTGTAAAGCCAAATCTGACAAAACAATGGAGTCCAAGACTATTGTCCAAGCCTACAACGAAGTGCAGTAATTTCATATTCGAAGAACTCCATTCATTGACCCAATTATCCCATAACTTTAGACCATGTAAGACCACCTTGTGATTCCAGCAAAATCACATCAAACAACTGATATATTCCAAGCATCGTCATGACCTGACATCCGAGAGACCTTGGGATAGTGTTCTACAATTTGATTATGGAAGATTGTCTTTCAAGAGAGGTAATGCACTTACATATTACCTGTGTTGTGAAGTGCATAAAAACACCATCAACAGGGCCCTTCTCAAGCACTACGCCTTCCTATTCATCTAGTATCCCAAATTCACCTACATTCATGCCCAAGGATTCACCGAAAGGCCAAACAAGATGCCCTAATATCCTAATGACCAGATTATACTGTTGGAGCTATCTCGGTAGATGTGACACATACACAAAATTTATAGCATTAAGTATCTGGTAGGAACCCCTTATCCCCTTGCACTTGGCCAGGGAATGTATGAAGTTCATACCTCGTAATGCTCAAGAAATTCTAAAAAGGCACTAGCCGAGTACCACTTCAGACCACACATAGCTCGGCCACAAATCGACCCATATGGCCTCATTAGGAAAGTACTTGGACAAGAGTATGCCCACCTCCACCATGTTGAGGATTTTTGGGCTAATTGCAGAGATGACCTTAAAGTGCAGGTATGACATTATATGCATATGAGCGCGTACTTCATGAAGAGGGTGAACCTGTGTCTGATCCCAAATCAACTTGAGGAAGATAAGAGTATGGTGAGTGACCCTAGATATAGTGCTATTACAAACTTTCCATTTCCTTTAATTTATTGGAACGAGCAAGAGGTTGATGACCTCGATATTCTTACCAAGCCCGTTGAGGATCAAACAAAGGCATGGATCAATGGGCAGGTCGCTCGTTTGAAGAAATGAGGAGTCGCCTTAACATTCAAGGGGCTCGAAAGTGAACCCAAAAATTCTAATGGTAGGGAAGCTGGTACTACAAATGGAGAAACATCCAAGTCCCCCCATCTATCTGGTCCAAGAAGAGAAAGGTGGTTGATAAGCAACAACCTAACCCAAAAGTATATGCCATAAAGGCCTCGAAGGGCGAGCCTCCTAAGAAACATAGAAGAATGAGCAGTGTTACTGAGATGCTAGTAATACCTAAAGATCCAATCCATAAAGGAGTGGAGATGGAAGTTGATCCACCAAGATCTCTACCTATTTCATTTGCTACTGCCATTGCTGCTCCCATTGCTACCATCCCACCCATTTCACATGAAATAGTTGCTTCCTCTCTGCTCGTGGTGGACATTGATGTCCATCTTGCTTCCATTTCTCCAATCATGTGGGTCATATTGGTGGATTCATCCTCTTCCACTACCTCACCAATCTCATCATCCTCCATGTTTCCTTCCTTTCCAATCACTACCACTAGTGATGCAATGCCTACCGTCGCTCACCTAGAGTCCTTTGTCAAGTATATGCAGAATGTGTCATCTGAACTTTTGGGAATGCTTGCAAATACAATGGTGCAAGCTACAATCACCTAGGCAATGGTTAACACCCCAGCTCTCCCTCCTCCTAAGGAGCCACCTAGAATGGAGGCTTTAATACAAATATCTGATGAGTTAGAATGACAACAACTGGAGAAAGCGAAGAGGCTGGAAGATGAGGAATTTGAGTATCATGAGCACCCAATATATGAATATCAGGTGATTGATGAGGTGGCTTATGAATCTTCTAGTGATGATAGTGAGGGTTTGGGTACAGACATAATCCAATAAAAAATTGATCTAAAGCTTGATGCTGAATGGGCCAAGCAACTGAAAGAAATTGAAGACAAAGAGGCTAGAAGGAAGCCCCTGGTTGAAGAAAGGGTTGCAGCTCTAGGGATTGAAGGTAGTGGGTCTCCTACTGGAAGACATGATCAAACCCATGAGCATGATGAAGAGACCTCCTTCCATGAAGAGAAGCAAGAAGATAAGACCAAAGAGCATGGGCATGACCAAGATGAAGAAGAGAAGGATGTTGAAAGGGAGGACCACCCTAATAAACACCTACCCACCAAATCTCCTATCAAACACATAATGCTCATGCAGGATTTTGATGAGGATAAGGAAGATATAAGAATTGAGTAAGAGACCCTCAGTGATAGGGCTATCAAATGCAAAGTAGAGGATAGAAAGGATCAACATGAATCGCCCAAGGAAGGGCCCCCAATGCTCAACTGGGTAAAAAGATAACTTAAAAAGAAGACTCCCACATAGAAGGATCCAAAAGCAAGACTGGACGAAATACTAGCTAGAGCTCAAATAGGTACCAGGAAAGAGAAGAAGCCTATAATCAGATCTAAGATAATGATGGATGCCTCTAGATCTAGGGTTGTGCAAATAGCTATGCCAATAGTGGGAGAACAAGGGGTAAGCTACAACATCTCCACCATTGACTTGGGAGTGGAAACCAGGGAGCAGAAGGTTGACCACCTCTGAGAATCAGTCGCCACAGTGGTGTACCTAATTCAGCAAGATAAGGTTTCAAAGGAAGGGCTCAAGGCATAGGTGGTTGATCTAGTAGCCTATATTCAACAATGGTCATCTCCAGAGGAATAGCCTACCACATCATTAGCCCCACTGGAGTTTCTATCCCAAGAATAGATCAACAAGCTGGAAAGGAGGAAGAACTTGGATAAGACGATGGAAAACTAGTTCCAGTAGGTCTTGGACATTGGGAATATGAGCATCAATTTGGCTGTTCGAATAGAAAACAAGTTCCTAGAAGTGAAAATGTCTCTTGAAGGCACGAGGTGAATTTGTGATGAGTTCCCAAAGAAGTATAAGGCTGCCTACCCAAAAATTGAGCCTATCCTCATACTGCCAAGTGAGGTTTGGGAAAAAGAGTTTTCCTTCAAGGACGATGACCACTAGTTAATGGATGTGTGGAAGCGGGACTTCAATCACCGAAAGGGGAGGTTGGAATAGGTCCTAGAGTGAGTAACTCTGGATATTGAATTGGCCAAGGAGGCTAGAGGATACTATTTTAGATACCTCAGGTTGATGATAGGGTACGAGATGCCTACTATCAAGATCAATCCGAAGAGCGTAAAGCCTCACTTCCAAAAGAGGATAGAGGATGAGATGTCAACTGAAGTTACCACATATTTTATGAGCTTTGTTGCCTGGGATTTTTTCCAGTCTGAGCTTTTCAAAGACCATGTTTCCAAGTACGACGAGGACTGGGAGAAGCTTGTCAACAATTCTAAGGAATGGAGTTACCAGGTGCTAAGGTGGGACATCATTGAGGTCGACAAGTTCTGGTTAGTGGTCATGAAATTCATTGAGTATGTAGCTTTGAGGAAGCAGGAGGGAAACCCTATTATTTATGAAGAGTTCCCAAAAGAATAGTTGTGGCAAAGAGAAAGCAACAAAAATACAAAATGCTACAGTGCCACCACTAGAAGACAAAATAGGGAAAAGACAAAATGTTGTTTTTTAATTGTAAAATATTTGGGGGTAGGTGAAACCCTGTTGTAAAGTGAATCTTGGCCACATAATGGAATTAAATCTTGGCCACTCATTTTGTTTTTTGAGAACTATAAATAGGGGTCTCCACTTCTCATTTAGAGAGAGTTGAGTTGTTGTAAAGACATGTTGCAGAAATTGCAATAGAAATGCATTGACCATTGGTGCATTTATGTATTTCTTCTCATGTTTCATGATTCTTCTCTCATAAGTTAAGATTCTGGTTTGATTTACTTTGTTGTTCTAGCTCTCTTTTGTTTGTCCTTGGTAGATTTAGTAATGTTGTCTTTGGTGATGAAGATTCCTATTGTGTGTATGCTTTTCCTGTCCATACTTTTAGTCATTTGCTGCTATTAGATGACTGTGCAAAGTTAGTCTAGACCCTGATTTTATAGTTGCTCTTCAAACTTTATCTTTATTCACATCTATATGGTGAGTGAATGATTAAAAGTATGTAATCCTTAGAAGATAGCATAGATTTCATGGAATTGTGAAGTTTTTGATTAAGTGAAATTCTATTTTAAGGAAACTGTCCACAATAGAAACCTCCATGATCACTGTTCATCGGTAGTTGCAAGTCTAGGAACTCTCTCTCCCTTGGCCTTTTTTTTTTTTTTTTTTAAGAAGTGGCCTATGCTAAGGTTCATTGCACACTGTAAAGAAAAATTCGACGATAAGATGGAGTTCAAGACCGATGTTTGAACCTATAGAAAAAGTGCAGTAATTTCCTACCTGAAGAACTCTATTCATAAGACCTGATTCTCATCCAGCTTTATCCACGTAAGACCGCCTTGTGATTCTAAAAAATTACATCATAAATCAACTGATATATTATGAGCACTCTCATAACTTGACATTTGAGAGACCTTGGGATAGTGTTCTACAATTTGACTATCGAAGATTTTCTTTCAAGAGAGGTAATGCACTTGCACGTTGCTTGTGTTGAGAAGTGCATAAAAACACTATCAACAGGTACCTTTGAAAAGAAATGCTCATTAATTTTTCAGATATTAGCACATTAATCCATGTATTTTCACTTACGTGAGCTAGCTAATGTTGATGATGACCAAGGACACATTTCAATGATTGGCTTATGCGAGCATTTACTCCCAACGCCCAAAAATTAATTTGAGACCTTATGTCAGATTTTCCATATGATTTATTCTTCATTCACCAACTGCTTTGATATTTTCCCGTTGTTGTCTAGCCAAAAATAGACTTTCCACTATTTGGGTTCACTGACACCTCTTTTCTATAAATAGTTATGCTACCTCAAGGCTATATTCATTCAAAAAGTAAGACTTTGGAGTTTAGCCAAATTCTTGTCCATCTACATATCATCTTTTTCTCTATTGCTTTAACCCTGTATGTTGGCCTAGGTACTCTTGTCTGTCTTCTTCCATCAAGGCCACAGTATCCCTTCACTGGGGAGATTATGACTAACAAAATTAAATTTTTCATAAAGAGGTGCGACCGGTTGGGGGTAATTTCCTTTAGATGGGTCATTGGCATGGAATTCATTGAAGATGAAAACTAGATGAGGAGAAATTGCAACATCCTATCGCTCTTTGTGGCCTCTCTCTTGGACCTGAATATCACCAAAACCAAGATAGTAGAGCTATATCACCGAATGTTTAATGTGTCTCCTCTGGAAGGGCTTGAAAAAATTGTGAAAGTTTTCAGTCCTGGTGTCGGCATTCCTAGCATGATGGACCTTCGGTGGTTCATTGATCATGGCATGGACATGCCTTGGCTTCCTTTTCAGAGTGACTTCCAAACCATTGACCTAGAAATCCACCGTGCTCTAGCTATGCTTGTAGCCATCTATTTCCTATGGGAGTATGGCGTCAAGGAAGCTACTGGGTTTGACTTCAAGAAGCATTTTGAGTTTATCGCCTACAACCGCGAAGACTGAGGTCAAGGTCTATGCGATGTGTGTTGTGTGTTGTGTTCCCTTCTTTCTTGTTTATGAAGAAGAAGAAGAAGAAAAAAATGATCATGGGAAAAAATCCCTTGTAACTATGTCTAGAGGCCTATCCCTTTTTGATTTTTTGTAAAGAAATGCCTTCATTTTTCTTTTTGTACTTTTGCTCAAAGACCCTTTCTAGGTATTTCTCAAGAGAGATTTTTTGTTACAATTTGAGCCTCAAGCTACCCCCATACTGTAAATTCAATGAAAATATAGTATATAATACAGTATTTCCTTACTTCTTCTATATCTTCATCTTTTTTTTCTATTTGGTTTAATCTAAAACTTAAAACATTATTTACAAATTTTTACATATGGTACATATCTATGAATTTTTTTAAAGAATGTTGTACTTTAATTGAATAGTTTTAGATAAATACCGCTTATCGATATCTCTAACGCATTACCTTCCATATCCTCCAGCTTGTATGCATTCTTTTCCTTACATGCACTGATTTGGAAAGGGACCTTCCACAGTGCTTCAAATTTGGTGTGTTGCCCTGGTTTTGCAGTGCATTCATCATATCTTAGCACTAGGCTTCCTTCCTGGAAATCTAGGTTGGAAGTCTATTAATCAAACCATCACTTGACCATCTACTGGCAGCCAACCATTGCTCCAAAGGCATTTTCTCTATCTTCTTCCAGTTTGAGGATTTTGGCTATCTGTACTTCTATTCCACCGCTTTCCTCTATTTCCAGTGCTTTTAGTAATTGTAAGGTGGGGAGTTCCATCAAAATAGGTAGGATTACTTCCTTCTTATAGACTAATTCATAGGGAGATGTCTTTAGGATCTGTTTTGGTGTGATCCAGTCTACCCACAAAGAAACCCATATATTTTCATGCCATTCTCTTTGTTGTTCAAACCTAATGCACTTGATTAACCTAATTAGCTATTTATTTATTGATTTCGCTAACCCATTCCCTTGTGGGTAATAGTTTGAAAAATAATTGAGGTAGATCCCATTCCTAATAGAAAAATTTGACACCTTTGAACCTACAAAAAATTGAGCATTGTCAGATATGATAGTCTTTAGTGAACCAAACCTAGTCACCAACCCTTCTAGAAAGCTGGCAATCTCACCTTTTGTAGCAACTTTTAGGGTGATAGCCTCTATCCACCTTGTGAATTAATCGGTTGCTATTAAGATCCACTTATGGCTAGCATTGGAGATGGGGTTTATCATTCCAAAAAAGTATAATCCCCATTGAGAAAAATGCTCTTTAGTTACAATGGGACTTAAAGGCAAAGTGAAAGTTTTCCTTTTGCCAACAAAGAATTGGCATTGAGTACACTTCTGCACCAAACAATGTGCTTTGAAAAACATTGAGGGCCAATAGTATCCCACATGCATGATTTTCAAGGTAGTAGTTTTAGCAAAAAAATGTCCACCCTTAGGATTGTTGTGGATTTTTGATAAAACCCTTTCTGCCTAGCACTTGTCTAAACATCAGAGCAATACTCTGTCATAGTTTCTTGTAAATAAAATTCCCTCAATCAATACATAGGTAGTGCCTTGTAGTTAGTAGTATCTCCATTTGTGGAATGGGATATTTTTTGGGTAATGTCCTTTCTACATGTATAGTTTCTAATCTACCACCCAGGATTTTTCGGACTCAAACTAATTTGAGAGACTTGATTGAAATCCTTGTCGGCTTCAGAACCCGACTCTTGTATAAGATATTCACAGAGGTCCCTTCCCTACACCAGCTACTCGGTTTGATATCCACATCATATTCCAAGATCTTGGTGATCCAATTGGAATTTTTTTCAGTTATCTCTCCTTCATTAATGTATTCCATTACACTTGGGTGAGCATCCAAAATGGCGATCTTATTGGCTGATACTAGGTGTCAGAACTTCTTAAGGCTCTTCATAATGGAAAAAGCTTGCTTTTCTACAAAGTTGCATCTGGTTTCGTAACCCTTGAGGGTTCTTGAATGAAAATAAATATGATGCTCCTCGTTATCTTCCTCATCCCTTTGAGTGAGCATAGAAGCTATGTTATACTAACTGTTGTATACATATATCAAGAAATCTTTAGAAAAGTCTAGATTAGCCAGCATCAGAGCAATGGAAATAGCCTTCTTGATTTGCTTGAAAGCTACCTTGTCTTCAGGCTTCCATTTGAATATCAAATTCTTCTTGAGCATCAACGTGATGGGTCTTGTGATGCTCACAAAGTTTGAAATAAACAGGTTGACAAAATTGATCTTTCTTAAGAGAGATTGTAGTCCCTTTTGATTTACTGATAAGGGTAAATCCACAATATATTTCAATCTTTTGAAATCTATTGCAATTCCCTCCTTGGATACTAAAAAGCCAGTATCTTACCTTGAGGTACTCTGAAAACAATTTTTTTTTGGATTTAAAGAAATCTCAAACTTTGGGCATCTCTGGAAAACCCGTTCTAGGTGATCAAAATGATCAACCTTGAACTTTGAAAAAATTGTCAAGTCATCTAGATAAATTAGAATGATTGAATTGATCAATCCTGTGAAAGCAATGTCCATGGCCCGCCGAAAAGTCACATCGGTATTTGAGAGTCTAAAGGGAATCTTTTCATATGCAAATGTTCCCCACTTGGTGCTAAACGCCATTTTATGTTGGTCACCATCCTTGATATATACCTAATTGTATCCTAAGAAACCGTTAAGCAACAAAAACATCTCTGACCTGACCACTATTTGCAAGATCTGCTCCATGGATGGCAAAGGATAATGATCTTTTAGTGAGGCCCTATTTAGGTCCCATAAATCGACACAAAGATGAATGTCACCATTTTTCTTCTGAACCAATACTAGATTAGACACCCAAGATGAGTGTTCAATCAAGTAAATAATTCGAGACTCGATTAATTTAGTGAGATCTTGTGCCATCAGTGCCTCGACCTTTGGATTAATAGGTCTCTTCTTTTGTCAAACTAGTTTTGATCCTTCCTCCAGGTCAATGGTATGTTGGATTATACTAGGATTGTATCCTCTGAGATCATCATAGGTCCATGTGATGACTCTGTCATACTTAGAACACAGACCCCTTAACCTTTCTTTATCTTCCCACTAGACATTCCTTTTGACCTTTAGCTTTTTTCCTTTTCCGATGTCCAACTCTTCATAATACTTTTCATCGGCTATGAAACTTTTCTTTCCATTCCTCACATCTTCACAATTGAAGAGATTCTCAAGGGAAATAAAACCCTGAGGGAACTTATTTCCTTTTAGCTGAAGGGCTTTCCTTTTTGAAGATTGAACCTCTGGTTCCAAATAGTCGAAAAATCCTTCCAAATTTTGGATAAAAGTGGCTATCTGGGAATCATCCTCAAACACTTTCCAATTTTGTTCATTGTTGGGAATTGATGGTCAGACAACGATATGAACAACACTCTGGTTTGAATCAAAATCTGGCTCAAACTATGACCCGATAGAAGCCATCTAATCTACTATACTATTCTGGGATCAAGGAATGACCTACACATTGAAAGCTTCAAATCCTTCAATTAAATCCCATATATGATGTTTGTAGGCCTTCATCCTCATATTTTTAGTAGTTTCTTGCCCTCAAACCTAACTCACTATTAACTCAAAATATTTGAACACTTGTAAACTATTTCCACCTATCCACTTAGCAAGAAACATACCATGGATCAAGGCTTCATATTCTATGTCATTTTTAGAGCACAAAAAATGGAATTGATAGGCCTTGAGAGTCTCTGATCCTGTTAGAGACAGCAATTAGACTCCTACTCTAGAACTAGCTTTGCATTTAGCACCATCAAATTACAAGGTCCACAGATGATTATCCATCAAATCATCATAGCTTTCTCGATCTTTCATCAATTTTGGATGAACCAGGTCATCATGAAATATTACATATGTACTTAATCTCATAGCATGGAAATTGTCAAATGGGTTGGATTCAATGAACTAGTTAAGGAGAACTTCTTCTTCAGGAGTCCACTCACTTGTATCTTCTTCATTTTCTAAAATTTTCATGCAATATCCCTCTTGCCTTGAAAAAGAAGTATGTGCTACTTCAAAACAGAGGATAACATTTTTTGCTATGTGTTCGAGGTGTAAATATTCTAAAAGAATATTCATATTTACTCCATGTGTGGTTCTTAATATCATATGGGACTAGTCCATTGTCAAATATTCACCCAGATTTGTGGTGAAATCTCTACAAAGACACATCTCGAAGACTAGGGGAATGTTAATTACAACTACCTCTTGCGAGATTTTTTAGCTTGGGCATGAAAAGAGGGTTAAGGATAGATCTTTTATCTGATTGACTAAGACCTTTTTTCCATCCAACTGCATGATTTCCTTTTCCAAAGGTTAATACCTAGGTATTAAGGCATTAACCACTTCATTTGGCATGACTATTGTACTAACTCCTAAGTCAATCATATTGTTGTGCAAAAGTTTATCTCCCATAATTAATGTTAAAAAGAAAGGAGTCGACTTTGGCTTGTTTACCTCATTCTCTTTTTCTTTGTTTTCCCCATTTGTATATGTTGTAGCCTTCAAAATTTGAGGATCCGATGTGGGCTCTTTATCTTTACTTTGATCGCATGGCAGAACTTCATCCATCTATGGTCTTAGCTCTTCATTTTTCAATGCTTCCCGAAGCAATGTCTTTTGCTTGAGGATAGATATTACATCACATAAAGACACATTAGTAGGTGCCTTCTTCATTTGCTCCACCACGTTGAGCGTTCTGACTAGAAAAATATTTGGTCTAAATGGTAGAATCTCTCTTAGCTTTGTAGGAAGATGATCAGTCACAAATGGGTTTGATGTCTTATCAAGAATTTTTTTGAGTGATAGTGGAATTTGTTGTTGCTGAGTTGGATGAACAGTCAGTTGGGGAAGCTACCCTTCTTGCAATGGTGGTTGGCAAGGTTGAAAATGGCAAAGAGCTTGTGATACGTATTCCCCAGTGATCCTTCTCTCAGATCTAGTATTGTAGTCTAACTGGACTTGCGGAGTCCTGGTTGTCAGAGCTTCATTTGTGAAAACCACGTCTTTCTCTTCCATCCAAGAAAAAAGTGTTTGATCAGGTGTAATATCCAGCTCTTTCTCTACACACATCCCTTGCATTTGCACTCTAAATCAAGCATTCTCCATCTCGAAAGACTCATATCCTTCCACATTTGTTTGTGCTCCTTTGTTCCTTTGCTCTACTATTCTTTGTTGCAAGTTGCTTTTGGGGAAATTTTGGGGCATATGGCTATCATTGTAGGGAAAAAACCATGCATTTTCATCATTTTCCAAATTATTTTGACCTGAAATCAACTCTTTGTTGTGGTTGTCCTTAATTATCTATAACAATGTGGTGACTGAGACTATTTAGTTGGTGGGAGCCACTTGTTGACCTCCCCGAAGTGAAGTTCCTTAGTATGTACTCTATTGGTTGTGTTGATAGAAGGTCCTCCCTCCCTAGTAGGTCTGAGTGGCTTGCTTCGGAGAGGTGCTTATTATCACTTGATGAGAACTAGGTCGTTAGCGAAAGACTGCATCAAAATCTTCATATCATTAAGGTCTACTACTACATAGGAAGATCCTGATGTGCTCGACTTCGCAATAGGATATATACATAGACTAGAGTGGAGCTGAACTCATCATCTATGTTGCAGAAGTGTTCAGAGCAGACTCTTCTCGATGTAGCATGCCTGATATTTCCAAAAAAATTGGCATTGGAGGTTGTGGCAGAAGCTTTCCCACATCTATCAAGCTATTTTGTATGCGTATTGCCACCTCATAGGCATCAGGTAGGGTATCTCCTCGCATGGAAATTATTAGGACCGCTATATCCAAATTGATAGCTTTTAAGTAGAACATGAATGCCATGGAAGCTTGAGGTCATCCAGTCGTTGGGATCCTCTACCAGGTTTTGTTAAAACTAGTGTTAAATTTTCTCATAGCTTCTTGTGAGGCTCTCTTGATGGTAATCAGTTGGTGCAGTAGTGATGAACAATCTCCTTTCTCTGAAAAATGTTCAAAAATATTTTCTCCCAGGTCATCCCATGAGCTAATGGAGCCAAAAGTCAGAGATCTATACTAGTATTGGGCCTTCCCTTTGAAAGAGGTGGCCTACAATCTCATAGCAGTGTTCTCCTCCACAATATTGTGCACCCTGCATACTTCCGCTACATATTGGAAGTGTTTAGAAGGGGTTTTAAAGTCCTCCCTAGAGAGTTTTGGAATAGCCTTGATGATGTTAGTGGGTATGGTAGGCCAGACATCAAGAGGAGTCGGTGGCAGTAGCAAACTACCACTGTCCCAAGTTACAAAGTTTTTGGGGGTAAGAGGGGGTATGTGGGCCATGGAGAAAAATCTCCTATAGATCAGGTAAACTGGTATTCTTATTTGAAAACTTTGACCTCTAGGCAGAGTAGATAAGGCTCTAAACTCTAGACTCTTACTCCTTATTCTATTGCTTCTCACAAGTGATACAAAACCTACGACTCTTCTTCTCCTAAGTACTAAGGATGGTAGCTAGGAGTACTAAAAGTTAACCTTTGAAGATGCTCTTATTTGAACCGTGGGCATAAAACCTCAATTTTCCTTCCTTGGTCTAATTTAGAAATATTTATGACTTCTAATCAGGCCTTTAGAACTTGTCCCACTGAGCGTGCCAGAAAAAGAATTGTTGATCATCAAAGCTTGCACCTCTCTGGAAATCTTATGGGAAATTCAATGAGTGGGGGAACAATATGCGCCTCACTGAATACCTTTGTGATTTTTTTAGAAATTTGACTCTTCTCTGAGTTTGAGAAAAGAGTAGAAAGAAATGTAAACAAAAAAAAATTAAAAGTGGTGATGCGCCAATGGTTTTATAACATTTCAAAACCACAAGTTTCCTTCTATGAGTGATATGATAGACACGAAACACCACATCGATTAATTTTTGGGAAGAGAACAAACAGTAGAGGCTAGATACAAGCACATATGCAGTCATTCAATCCACCCATAGGAAGTGCATATTAAGATCCAACCAAACATAGAAGTTCTAGAATTAATAGAAAAAAAATCAAAAGAAACATTAACTCTTCCTCCTAATATAGCATATCATGAAGAAATGATAATCCTACAAAGAAAATGGAGAAGTCTAATGACATAATCCATTTTCGATAGATTATAACTTAATCATATACATAAACAACATGGAAATCCGATAATCAAAATATTCATATTAAGAAAGACACAGTGTTCTATTCTAGATGAAGATATAAATAAATATTGACAAAGACCATGTCATGCATAGTTTCAAATATTTCTCTCAAACAGCTTCTACTTCAAATATAGATGAACTTTAAAATAGAGATCGGATTCCAATCCAAAAATAGTTTGATCATATAAAAGACATAACATGCCAGAGTGAAGTAGTGTTCTGTAAACTTAAAAATAAAATATCTCTACTAACTATGAAAGTTGAGGAAAATTTTCCAAAAGGAAAACTTCAGGAACCCTTTCTTCATGTTGTTGTTTCCAATTTATAGCCACCAAGGAGAGAGAAATGCCAACCTCATTCAAAATTAATGACTGCCAGACATCCACACCTAATAGCTTGGAAATCTAATCCTAGATCTTTTGTTAGGTCGATGCAATCCTACTCATCAACTTTCAGCTGCCGCATTAATATCATTTAGATATTTCAATAGGATTACCCCTCGTAATCACTCAGATCCTATAAATATAGTCTTACAAAGGTATTTTTGATCAATCAAGTGGCTTTGGCAGCACTGAATTACATCCCTTTATTATAACAAGGTAGAATGCATTCTGACAGTCTCTGAATGAAGACTCCCAAGATACAAATCCTCTAGTGCGAAGAGATGATGTGTCACACGAGCAGATAATTTCAGATTCACGAAAAGCAGATTTAAGAAATTGTCTACCAAGCCAACATGTGGTCTAACTTCTAGCCGAGAAGAAAGCAATTAATAAAATGCACATAGCCACCATGTGGTACATTGTGTGCCCATCAAAAATACAACCTCTTTGCACATAGATCTTCTTGAAGAAAAAAGAAAGATGAAAACCAAAAGTAGACTAAGGGAATATTTTTCTTCACAAAATGGATCCGAGATTAGTATAAACTCCCTAATTTACCACTAGAATTTTGGAAGCAATTGGGAATCATTTAGGTAACTTCATTTGTGTTGAGGAAAAATTGAACCCTAATGGTATTATCTCATACATTAGGCTATACATAAAAATTAAACTACATAACCCACATTGGAAATAAATAGAGATTATGAAAAATAGGGGCAACCTGCTCCAAACCCTAGTTTTGGATCTTTTCCCAGAAAACAATCTGGTTAAGGCAATCAGTTTGTGTGTATCAAATTTCTCTTCAAGGTCGATTGTTGAGGTTAATCAATGAAATCCCTCAGGACCATTGGCTATGATGAAATCTAGAGTAGGGGCAAGGTCACCCTTCTCCCCTAAGGTACAATATCCTCACATGGAGGTAAGGGATGATAATAGTCATGGGGATAAAATGGTGTAGGAGACAAAATGAGTCTTGAATGATAAATTGATAGAGGTCATAGATTTGATTAGAAATAAGGAGTTATTTGACTTGATCGAAAGCAAGGTGTGCATAGAAAACTTAGATGCCCTGATGGAGGATGGCAAGGAATTAGTGGAGATTGCCCAAGAGATGAGAGAAATATTTGAAGGTAGGGATGATGATATACTAGAGATTGAAGATTCTTGGCAGGTGTTTTTGAAGTCAAAGAGAGAATTAGGAGACTAATCAAATTATTTATATGCCCCTGACTAGTCATGAGAAGCTTGGCATCTGGAAGAGGGCACCTATGAAGACTTCACTTGATTGTGGTGAGAAAAAGAGGCATGGGAGAATTCTAAATTTAGAAAAACTTAGGTGGATGGAGAGGCCAATGGGAAGAAAAAGATTAGTGAAATGCTAAAAGTAGGGAAGGGTGAGGCCCTTCCTGAAGGATAATAAAAACCAACACCTAGAATGTTAGGGGATTAAATGTCCCTAACAAAATATTCTTGGTCAAGAACCATTTAGTGTCATGTTAGGATGATAGTTGCATGATACAAGAATCAAAACTATATCAAAATGAGGTTGAGGTTTTTGGGAAAAAACTACGTTCATGGAAAATGTTTCCGATTAATTCAATGGGCCAGGTTGGGGGATTGATTACTATTTGGAAGCCTCAAAGAGTGCTAGTGGAAGAAATTGTAGCAAGAAAAATATGGATGGCTTGCAAGGTTTCTATTCTATCATAAAATCTAGTGTTTCTTTTCATCAATGTGAATGGTCCAAATTCTTGTCTCCAAAAGAAAGCGATTTGGTGGGAGCTTGATCATTTTTGTAATTATTGGGAGTATGCATTTATATTTTTTGTTGGTGAATTCAACATCATTCTGCATTTGGATGAAAAGTGTGGTGGGGTGGGCCATAAGCTACAATCCCAATTGGATTTTGAAAGCTTTGTGGAGATAAATACTTTGATATAGATCCCTATGGCCAATGGTAGTTACACCTGGATGAATAGGCGAAAAGGCTTTAACAATATTGCAGAGAAGATGGATAGGTTCCTATTTTAAGGGGATCTAGGAGTTTTTCCCTCCTCCAACAATGTAAGATCCTTACATTCTCAGGCTTGGATCACTTTCCTAAGTTATTGGAATTGGTGGGAGAAATAAATCCATTGAACTACCCATTCAATTTTGAATGCATGTGATTCAAGGACCCAAAGTTCATGGATCTAAAAAAAATTTGGTGGAATGAAGTTCCCCTAGATGGATCAAGTATTTTCAATTCAATAACTAGACTGGAGATGGTGAAAAGGAATTCAAAAACATGGAACAAAGATTTCTTTAGGAACATCTTCACTGAAAAAAAGAGGATTGAGGAAGATTTAAGCAAATTGAATAAATATTTTTTTGTTGTTGGGATGGATGGTGACAAATATTTGAAGGAAAAGGATCTCATGCATCAAATGGGAGATATCTTGGAAAAAGAGGAAATTTTTTGGTGTCAAAAATCAAGGGAAGTGTGGCTTGAAGTTGGGGACAAAAACATGAGGTTTTTTCCCAACTCTATAAAATTAAGAAGGGAAATAAATAGGATAACCAATATCAAAAAGGCTGATGGAGATTTGGCAGACACTCTAAGGGATATCTTGGCTACTGTGATGGACTTCTTCCAAATTTTATTGAATGATTAGAAATGATCAAATCTCATGGATATGCAAAAAATTCTTGGTTGTATCCCCAAACACTATTTCGAAGAAGAAAAATGATATGTTGTATAGAAAATTCTCTAAAGAAGAGATTAAATATGTCCTTTTTCAACTACACCCGGATAGATCACTTGGGCCGAATTCTTTTTTGGCTACTTTATTTCAACATTGTTGGGATATAGTGGGAAAGGATGTGGTGGACACGCTTGAAGACTCAAGATCATCTGAACGAGTCCTCAAGGATATCAACACCACTTTCATTGCTTTAATCTCGAAGAAGGAGAAACCAAATAAGCTAAAGGAATTCCATCCCATAGCACTATGAAACACCATCTACAAAATCCTTGTGAAGGCACTGGCTAACTGAATTAAATTCATTCTCCCATACATCACTTTTGAAGAGAAAATTGGCTTTGTTCCTAGGATATCGATCCTTGATGGAGTAATCATTACTCAAGAATCTATTCATTTAGTCACAAAATTAAAGAAATAGTCCATGCTACTAAGGCTCAATATCAAAAAGGCATATGACAATAAATTGGCACTTCCTCTTCAATTTTTTTTTAGAATTCAACTTTCACTCCAGGTGGCTTGATTGGATTTTTGAATGAATATCTTTCCTAAGATACTCAATGTTGATCAATAGTTCACTAGTTGGTTTCTTTGGGACATCCAGGGGACTCAGAAAGGTTGACCCCCTATCGCCCTTTTTATTTATTATCATGGTAGAGGCCTATGGAAAATCTATTTCCAAAGGCTTGGAGTTGGGTATGCTCAAAGGAATACAAATTACCTGGGGATTGCCTTCTATTACTCATGAGTAGTTTGCTGATGATACCATGCTCTTTGGTGTTGCCATAGTTTACAAAGCAAAGAAATTAAAAAAAATCCTATTGCTATATTTTACTTATGGATAGGAGGTTAGTATGTAAAAAAATGATTTCTTTTTCTTTTTCACTAAACCTGCTATCGAAAATAAATTTCTTTGAGTTCTTGGATTTCAAAAGGGAAAAATTTCATGCAAATACCTAGGATTGCCCCTTGTTGCTGGGGTACAACATGTAAAGATCTAGGATCCCTTGGTAACAAAGGTGGAGAAGTGAGTAGCCTCATGAAAAGGAAAATGGATCTCATGAGCAGGGAGGCTCATGATGCTCAAGGCTGTGGTGGAAACCCTGCCTATCTATATGATCTCATGTCTTCCCTTACCAAGTGAGGTGAACGAAAAAATCAACCAATGCATTAAGATATTCTTCTAGTAGGGCACCTCTGAATGAAGTAAATTTCCACTAATAAGTTGGGATATAATTTGCAAAACTAAGGAGGCAGATGGGACTAGTTTAAATAAATTGACAACGCAAAACATGGCCCTCAAAGCAAAGATTTTTTGGTGTATCTATACCAACCAAGACCTCAAATGGGTCAAATTGCTAAAAGAAAAGTACTTGGAGGCTAAGAAACAAGCATTTATACTATTACTATGCTTCCCAAGGGATCTCAAATTTGGAATTTCTTGTGTCACTATAGAGATATTGTGGTTGACTATATCGCCTAGGAAAATAGAGATATTCGATCGACCTTATTCTAGGAAGATTCCTGGAAGGCTATTAGATATTGATTGCTAGAGAATATCTTGAGCAAGTTAGGCTTATCACCACACAAGCTTGGGGGTCTCATGTAAGGGATTATATGAGGTGCCCTTTTTCTAAGGGTATTTGGTATATTCAATGGAAGGATGTGAGAATTCTAGGGATTGACAATGAGGTTGCTAATACTTTTGAGGCATCCTTGACATCAAGAATGAGGTGTTTGAGGCATGAGAGTGATAAATTGCATTGGAAAGGTTCCCTAATGGGTAATTATAATGCACAAGATGGCTACAAGATTCTAACAAAACTTCAAGATGTCGAGTTTGTGCTCCCAAGGGAGCTATGTTAGCACAATGACTGCCTCCCCAAGGTAGGAATCTTTACATGGGAGCCCATGCAAGGAAGGGTGCTAATGGATGATAGATTTAGGAAATTAGGCTATAATGGCCCTTCCTAGTGTGTTCTTTGTAAAAGGGAAGAGGAAACGGGTGATCATCTTTTGTTGCATTGTCCCTTCACTTCAAGCTATTAGAACTAGCTCAATGCAAAATTATAGTGGTACTCAACACCTCTCAGGGATATTCTGAGTATGTTCAAGATATGGCAATTAGTTACCAAGAATGATATAGATGCATGTCTATGGAGAATATTCCTGTCGATTCTCATCTGGGAGATTTGGAAAGAGTGGAATTGTAGAATCTTCCAGGAGAAGGATATGTATTTTCCCTCCTTTCTCAATAAGGTGTAGGCATCAATTGTGGAAATTGTGAACTCAAGAGTTTTTGCTCCTAGAAGGAAAAAAGGTGAACTTTACTTGCTAGGATGCACTCATGAGGAAAAATTGGAATAGTTTAATGGTCCTTCCCTTTATTGGTTAAGGTGGTGAATTGACACAAAATAAAAGAAAGAACATGAAATGGAAACCCCTAGACTTTGGCTAGTTTAAAGTAAATTTTCATGGGGCCTCTTATTTGAATCTTGGGAGGTTTCATAAGAAATTGGAATGGTAAGGTGATTATTAAGCTTATGATGCCTCTCCCCATAGGAACCAACAATGCAGCCAACCTAATGGAGACATTCCATGGCATCAAAATTTGAACAAAATTGAAGCTTGATAATATAGTAATGGAAGGAGACTCTACTATCTATATCAATGCAGATTAGAATGGGTCATTTGGAAAACAAGAAATTAGAAGGATTTTTGTTGAAAACCTTGGATCTACTCAAGCAATTCCAAAATTTTACAATGAATCACATTTTTCAGGAAGGAAATCAAGATGTTGACAACCTTTCTAACTTAGGTGTGGATGGATAATGGATCAAGGAGGTTGATGGATCACTTGGCTTCACTAATATGGAATAACTAACATTTGTGGGTGGATGGGTGGGTGCCTCTCCACACCCCTAGTTGTGGAGAGGTCGTTGATGTGGTGATTGTCAGTCATTGTTTTTTGCCTCATCGAAAAACTGGCCATAATGGCATCATGATTCTTTCTGCCTAGGGAATAGTTTTAATTAAATTTGAGGGTGATATACGGGTTTCATCACTCGGTATATTAGTTGGTAGGTGGTGGTATGAGAGATTATATTGGGCGTACTCTTTGTAGTCTATGAGATGGATAATAGTCCTTTCCTTGGGGTGCTCATGATTAGGGTGTGTTTAAACATTTCCATCGCTACCCATTTCCTTATGGTGATGCTCAGTATCCATGTATCTGTAAGAAAAATGGTATGTGATGGCAGAGACGCCCCAATCCAATTGTTGAGCTCCAAAAGATAAATAGAATTTTTGGGCCAGGTGATGTCTTTGTAGATCAAATGTACAATTTTCCATCTTGATTTCCTCATTCTCTCGATGGTGAAGTTCCTGGGTGGGAAGGGATTTCTAGATGGTCGGGAGGGTTTGTTGTCTTGTAGACTTACACCCTAGCTAAGTTGCAAAACTTAGCATTCTAGAGGAACATGGGGACTTTTCCAGCCTGTGGTCACCTATAATGGAAAAGAACCTCTGGAGAAGGTCGGATTCCTCTTGGTACTCACCTAAAACTAATCCAATGAACTTGTTGAGGAAAAGGGGAGAAACAGATAACATAAAAAGAAGAATATTAACCTTTAACGCTTTAAAAGGTGAAACACCAAATCTTACTTAGACTTGAAACTCAAATTTCATGCACTTCCATACAATGACTGGAAAAACAACTTGCACAACCTAT
>CM021104.1:483749375-484050492 GCA_007115665.2 Sequoiadendron giganteum
ACTACAAGAGGTCTTTTGAGGGTCGTTATCAATTTTAGGTATCTACTTTTTCATTGATTTCTCTATATATTGAATTTCCATGAATCCTTTCTTCTCTCGAGCCAAGTCCTTCTGGTTTTTTATGCTTTTAAAATAATTTGAAAGTGACTTTTCCTGAAGCTCTAGTATGTAATCTATAATAAAACTTGAGCTGAGCCTTTTCTACAAGTTACTTTGATATCTTTTTGAAGATTCTTGTTATTTTCCATGCATTTTTTGGAGATTTCCTATACGTTTTCATAATATTTCATGCATTCTTCTGTAGATGAGAATCAATCCAGGCCACGACTTTCCTTTGTTTGCATTCTTCACTTGGTCTCTGTATTTTTCCTATAGCTCATAACCCGACCTAGGGTTTCTTCCTCTCTACAGGCCATGGTTCAAACACATAGCACTTCATATTTATCATAATAATCATAATCCTTGTTGTGATTGAATTTATGCCTTGTTGAAACAAGAGCTATATCAGCTAAAAATACGGCCTTGTGAAGAAAATGGTTTTCTAAATGTTTTGATGCCATGCACAGTGTGGGTGCCATTCAAAGGTTCTACACATCTCATTCTTCATGAAAACTACCTTTTCTCCAACTTTCAAAACCAAGGGTTTCCATGGCCATTCCTCACAAGTCATGGGTTTCATCTAGCTACAGACACTTCAAGACTTAACTATGTTCCTCACATTGGTTGTATTCAAGATTGAACATTCTACTTTGCAAGAATCCACTCATCTATTATGTAATATCATCCACTCTTGGCATATCCTTGAAATAAAAGGCAAATAAATGCATATATTACTACAATAACTTACCTTCACAATTTCTTATTAGCAAGACCTTTAGAAATATCTTTTCCCTATAAACTTGCATATTACTATTTTTCCATCATGATATTATCTTCTCATGCTGATTGTTCTCTTTGACATATGCTGAGTATAATGTCTTAATCACTTGACCTCTTAAAGGTTTTCCTTTCTGATGAAGTTATTTCCCTTTATCATCTCTTTTAAAATTGTGTTTCCATGTAAAGACTGTGACATTCCCTAAGCTTTGACTATCACAAAATATTTTCCACACAATTTTAATGTTTCTTTAAAGTGTCATCTACATGTATTATAGCATTTCCTGATCATTGTCACAAATGACTGCACCTCTGGTTACTCATGGATTGCATGCCAAATACATGGAATTCCCCTTTTCTGTAGTGTGATGATATTAGATATGATGCCATTATCTTTATGGGATATTGAAATATACTCAAGGCATTGCTCTTTATGACTATCTTTAACATATGGCTTGCAATATGTAAGATTTTCTTTTTAACTGTAATGCAACTGTGCATGACTGAGAAATATCATTGTCTTTTGATCTTATGAATACCACACACCTATATAGTATTGCTCCTTAATGTTTCCAATACTTTTTCCAAAGGACTGTAACTCTTATGTCATTGTGCAAGTGTCCTTTGATGAAACTACAACACTTATTCATTATCACAGTCACAAATGACTGTACCTTTCATAAACCAAGCATGGCTATCATAAATAGCCACATAATATAAATAGCATGTTATTTTCTTAGAAAGATGAAATGTTGCTTGATCCAATGACTATTGCTAACCTCATATAAATATTATTTGGTTAGGTATTGATGACTATCATACACATTCTGAAAGTAACTATGCTCTTTTACTGCATAGATCTGAAATTTTGTTTTGCCTTAAATTTTGTAGCTTAATTTTTCTTTCCATATGTTACTTCCTATGAATTTGTGAGACAACTATCCATTGGGCTAAAAAGATAATTCATTACTCTAACAATCATTTGCAACTAGATTTTGATAAAACTCATGATATGGGCATGTGTTATAGAGGCACTAGGTGCTACCCTTTTCTCTTTTAATAATTATATGATCTCTTTGCCACCAATTTCCTCATGATGATGATCTTGGATAAGAGCATTTCTTCCTGATAGCAAGCTATTATGTAAAATCACCATGAATTTTTTTTGTTCATTTTTTCATCTTTGTAGGCATTATATCAAATGGTTCGCATGCCTTGTTTATGCTATCATAAATTCCTCATAGACTTGCTCCTTCTTAAATTATTGTCATAGCATGATCTTAGATTGAAATTAATCCATTGATCTTTTGAATGATCAATGTTGTTTTATTATCTCTAATAAAAAAAAACCTATCACTGTCACACTATACTTGTAGTTTACATCTCAAAAGTTGCTATTGATAAGGTCTTTGACATGGTAATCTATTTTGAATGCACTTAAGTATACCTAAAAGGCTGTGCATAAATTATGAGTTGGGATCAACCCTTGTAAGAGACACATTTTCACCACTCATTTTGTAATTGATAAATAAAAAACAAAAACATAATCATACCTATATCTTCACATGAAGCAAACAAGCTAGAAAAAAAAATGCATATCTTTGGATGTGTTTGATGACCTTGATGATTCTCTGAGACACCTAAAGTGTACATAGATTTTTAAATGCATATGGAGATCAATATATATGTGCATAGGTACATGTTCATGTATATTTGAAACCTTTCATTGCTTAGTGCATTTCTCTAACACCATTGCTTATGCCAAATGCAGGATTAGGAGTGGTACAAAGCTAGGAAGGATACAAGTAGCTCAGGGCAGCGGCATAAAATATGATGCATCATGGACCAATCATTCTAGGCATTGACTAGTTTCCTCTTTACATGCACATTTTACTTTTCTGACTTATTCATGTAAATATTTTTCTTTATTTGCAATGAATAAGTTATGGTTAGTCTCACGGCTTGTGTGAGACAGTGTACATTTCTACATTCAATAAATATTACTATTATGTTCAAAAAGACTTGTGTAAGTACTTCTGTTACATGCATATGTATAGATGTAGTAATTTTTAATTGTAATCTTTTCTGGATCATTTCATTTATGCATTTGAATTTAATGAAAGAAAGATTTAAAAATGTACCCTTTTCTCAGTTTAAAAAACAACAAGCTCTAATTGATTGAGTTGTAAGTAAAATTTGGTAACATTTTTTGGTGACCTCTACGGAGTGTTTTCCTATTAAACACCATTGACCAGTTGCCTAGACCTATCCTTGGGCATGAAATCACTCAAAAACTAGGACCAAAACATAGAAAAATAGATTCGGAACTTTTGTAACTTAGACTTGATAGCATGAAAGACACCTTGACATTATTCAAAAGAAAAAAATAGCATAAAGGAGACTAACTAACTATGCTGAAAATAACACTTAGGGAATTGAAAGCTAAAAAAATTAACCTATGTTAACCTAAACTAACCAGCAAAGAAGTTGGTCAAACAAAACCACTAACTGGCTTTGTGAAGTAACATCCCTTTGTAATCAACATTTGATGCATTACATGATTATGTATTGCTGAAAAAACATGAAACATAGAAAGCTTCTATTGATTAGTCTCACTAACCTATTCATCCTATTGTCCTAGAAGAACCATTGAAGAAATTTCATCATATTTAACCATACAATGAAACTGATTGGTTAGAATGTTCAAGGATTCATCTCGAAAAATGTTTTCTTGTTCAATCCTTTTCTATTCTAACCTATACTACTCCATAGCTAAATGTAGCAAGTTAATACTTTTTAGTATCCTCCAAGTTGAGTGAGTTGTGCTGGTCAAAGGTCTACTCTTCTTTTGTAGTGGCT
Organism: Sequoiadendron giganteum; assembly: GCA_007115665.2. Lineage (NCBI taxonomy): Eukaryota > Viridiplantae > Streptophyta > Pinopsida > Cupressales > Cupressaceae > Sequoiadendron > Sequoiadendron giganteum. The sequence continues at coordinate 483,753,111 of CM021104.1, forward strand.
CTTTGTTTTTCAAAAATCTCTCCATGTAGCTAGCATTGATACTCTAAATAAGCCTGAATACTATGTACCTGAGCAAACAAGAGATTCATTTGCTCCTCTTTGGCTGATATCTCTCTCTCAAGACATTCTTCAAACTAAAAACCCAACTCATGCTACTGCAAAATAAGATTTGTTTGCTTATTGATGTCAACCAACATGCCATACATGTATGAGAACATCTTTCTGAAACATTAATCTGTATATGTTCAAACCTCTGGCTCAAAGCCCACAACACATGGTCAAAATATTGGAGTAGGTCCAATATAGTTTGGTAATGATGATTTAGAGGCTAATTATGTAAATAATCATGTTGGTTAGCATCAAAAACATCCTCCTGGGGTTGATTTTGATCATATACTGGCTGATAATGAGATTGAGTAGGGATGGGAGGGTGGAAAACATGATGATAGTACTAGTATTCTATTGTTATAGGGTCATTTTGAGTAAAACTTGCAGCATCCTCAGCATGATATGGTTGATAGGAATACATAGGCATAATATTTTCATTAAACGGTGAATGGTAAGACATATTACCATGAAACAACACCTAGACTATTGAAACCAGTTACTTTGGGCATGGAGTCAACATGTATGTTAAAAACTTACCTCCAAAGGCAGAAAGTATTCTTGAACACACCAAAAAAAAACACTATGTAGTACAAAAGGGACTGAAAATTAGTTCTCTATCCCACCGAGTGTGCCAAAAATTGTTGTCTCGTAGAATTACACCCTAGCTAAATTCCAAAACTTAGCACTCTAGAGGAACATGGGGACTTTTCTAGGCTGTGGGTCACCTATAATGGAAAAGAACCTCCGGAGAAGGACGGTTTCCTATTGGTACTCTCCTAAAACTAATCTACTGAACTTGTTGAGGAAAAGGGGAGAAAAAGATAACATAAACAAAAGAATATTAACCCCTAATGATTTAAAGGGTGAAACACCAAATCTTAGTTAGACTTGAAGCTCATATTTCATACACTTACATACAATGACTGGAAAAACAACTTGCACAATCTATTTTTGTGTGCTTTACATACGTGTTTTATAAAAAGGCCTTACTACTTGAGCTCTTAGGAGGAAAAGACTTCACATCTAAAAGCAACCTACAATCTTGACATAGATTATAACTTGCAACATCACACTTCTCTACAAAAATGTACTAAATCCATGAAATGGAGTTAAAGAAAATGAATACAAACTCAAAATAACTCAATCAATCATGTGGAAATACACAATAATGTAGTAACAAGAAGGAAAAAAAACTCCATTCAATGATACCCAAGGTTTGCACTATATTACATGTCCAAATGAGTTACAAAACCCTACAAAATTTTTCCAAAGGACCAAAAGTCACTAAATGCGAAAAATGCCAATCAAGAACTGATTATAATGAAGTCACATAAGTGACTATATCACTCAACTCCCAACAAGATCCATCAAAAAAGGATCTAGAAAGTCCATGAGCTCATATGCCTCCAAAAAGCATATTTTCAAGCAACCAAATTCCCTCCAAATAAGCTCCAAAAGAGGGAAAAAGTCAAATTTGACCAAGTCCAACATGATGACTCTTCAAACCACCCTCCAAAAGCTCCAATTTTGCCTCAAAAGTAATTAAATGAGTCAAAAAATCTCCTCAAAATTTGGCACATGTTGGATAACAAATCCAACCTCCCCTATATGCTTGGAAAAGAATCAAAGCTCAACCAAATCCTCCTTGACCGTAACAAATATATATATGGCCTATTATTACTTTTATTTTACAACTATAACATTACTCAAATGGTCTATAAAACCATCATTCAAGTAAAGGTTTATGTTGCTCCAGCTACAAAAATTAAAAGTAAATGATCCTACATTGACCATGTGTAAGGGGACACATTACACATTGAGTTTATTAGGAAAGAACTCACATAGGGAATTAATTTTTGCAAACACATTTTTTAAAACAAAGGTAAAAATACCCTTCTGGTTATTGACCTCTTTTAGGGTAAGAAACCCTAAAAAAATATGTGAGCATTGTCAAGGCACTTTATTTTTCTCTCACAATTTGGAGAACTCTCAACTGTCACACCTAGAGTTTCTAAAAATCTTCACAGAGCACTATAGGAGGTATTCTGAGGGTCGGTATCAAGTTCAAGTATCTCATTTTTCATTGATTTCTCTATATATTGCATTTCCATGAATCCTTTCTTGGCTCGAGCCAAGCCCTTCTACTTTTTGATGCTTTTAAAATTATTTGAAAGTGACTTTTCCTAAAGCTTTAGTATGTAATCTGTAATAATACTTGAACTGAGCCTTTTCTATGAGTTACTTTGATATCTTTTTGAAGATTCTTGTTATTTTCCATGCATTTTTTGGAGATTTCCTATACGTTTTCATAATATTTCATGCATTCTTCTGTAGAGGAGAATCAATCCAGGCCAGGACTTTCCTTTGTTTGCATTCTTGACTTGGTCTCTGTATTTTTCCTGTAGCTCATAACCGGACCTAGGGTTTCTTCCTCTCCGCAGGCCGTGGTTCAAACACATAGCACTTCATATTTATCATAATAATCATAATCCTTGCTGTGATTGAATTTATGCCTTGCTGAAACAAGAGCTATTTCAGCTAAAAATACAGCCCTGTGAATAAATTGGTTTTCTAAATGTTTCGATGCCATGCACAGTGTGGGTGTCATTAAAAGGTTCTACACATCTCATTCTTCATGAAAAATACCTTTTCTCCAACTTTCAAAACCAAGGGTTTCCATGGCCATTCCTCACATGCTATGGGTTTCATCCAAATGCAGACACTTGAAGATTTAACTATGTTCCTGACATTGGTTGTATTCAAGATTGAATATTCTACTTTGCGAGAATCCACTCAACTATTATGTAATATCATCCACTCTGGAATATCCTTGAAAAAAAAGGAAAAGAAATGCATATATTACTACAATAACTTACCTTCATAATTTCTTGTTAGCAAGACCTTTAGAAATATTTATGCCCTCTAAACTTGCATATTACTATTTTTCCATCATGATATTATCTTCTCATGTTGACTATTCTCTTCCACATCTGATTAGTATAATGTCTTGATCACTTGGCCTCTTAAAGGTTGTCCTTTCAGATGAAGTTATTGCCCTTTAACAGCTCTTTTTAAACTGTGCTTTCCATGTAAATATTGTGATAGTCCCTAAGCTTTGACTGTCACAGAATATTTCCCACACAAAATTGTAATGTTGCTTTAAAGTGCCATCTATAGGTATTATAACATTTCCTGATCATTGTCACAAATGACTGCACCTCTAGTTACTCATGGCTTGCATTCCAAATACATGGAATGCCCATTTTCTATAGCATGATGATATTAGATATGATGCCATTGTCTTTATGGGATATTAAAATATGCTCAAGGCATTTCTCTTTGTGACTTTCTTTAACATATGGCTTGCAATATTTAAGCTTTTCTTTTTAACTGTAAGGCAACTGTGCATGACTATCCTTGCATGATTGAGAAATATCATGGTCTTTCAATCTTATGAATACCACACACCTATAGAGTATTTCTCCTTAATGTTGCCACTGCTTTTTCCAAAGGGTTGTAACTCTTATGCAATTGTACAAGTGTTCCTTGATGAAATTACAACATTTCATTATCACAGTCACAAATGACTGTATCTTTCATAAACCAAGAATGGTTGTCATAAATATCCACATAGTATAAATAGCATGCTATTTTATTAGAAATATGAAATGTTTCTTGATCCAATGACTATTGCTAACCTCATTTGAATATTATTTGGTTAGGTATTGATGACTTTCATACACATTCTAAAAGTAACTATGCTCTTTTACTGCATAGATCTAAATTTTTTCTCTCCCTTAAATGTCGTAGCTTAATTTTTCTCTCCATATGTTACTGCCTATGCATTTGTGAGACAACTATCCATTGGGCTAAAAAGATCATTCATTACTCTAACAATCCTTTGCCACTAGATTTTGACCAAACTCATGATATGGGCATGTATTATAGAGGCACTAGGTGCTACCCTTTGCTCTTTTAATAATTATATGATCTCTTTGCCACAAATTTACTCATGATGATGATCTTTGGTAAGAAAATTTCTTCGTGATAGCAATCTATTATGTAAAATCACCATGAAGTGTTTTTATTCATTTTGTCATCTCTGTAGGCATTATATCAAATGGTTCACATGCCTTGTTTATGCTATCATAAATTCCTCACAGGATTGCTCCTTCTTGACTTAGTGTCATAGCATGATCTTAGATTGCAGTTAATCCATTGATCTTTTGAATGATCAATGTTGTTTTATTCTCTCTAATCAGAAAACACTTGTCACTGTCACACTGTACTTGTATTTTACATCTCAAAAGTTGCTATTGATAAGGTCCCTGACATGGTAATCTATTTTGAATGCACTTAAGTATACCTAAAAGGCTATTTATAAATTATGAGTTGGGATCAAACCTTGTAGGAGACACATTTTCACCACTCATTTTGTAATTGATAAATAAAAAACAAAAACATAGTCAATACCTATATCTGCACATGAAACAAGCATGTTAGAAAAAAATGCATATCTTTGGATGTGTTTGATGACCTTGATGATTCTCTAAGACACCTAAAGTGTACATAGCTTTTTAAATGCATATGGAGATCAGTATATATGTGCATAGGTACATGCTCATGTATAGTTGAAACCTTTCATTGCTTAGAGCATTTCTCTAACACCATTCCTTATGCCATATGCAGGATTAGGAATGGTACAGAGCTAGGAAGGATACAAGAAGCTCGGAGTAGCAACAGACAAGATGACACATCATGGACCCGTCATTCTAGGCAATGACTAGTTTCCTCTTTACATGCACATTTTACTTTTCTGACTTATTCATGTATATATATTTTTTTATTTGCATTGAATAAGTTATGGTAAGTCTCATGGCTTGTGTGAGACAATGTACATTTCTACATTCAATAAAGATTACTATTTTTTTCATCAAGACTTGTGTAAATCCTTCTTTTGTTACATGCATATGTATGGATGTAGTAATTTGTAATTGTAATCTTTCCTGGATCATTTCATTTATGCATTTGAATGTAATGAAATAAAAATTTAAAAATTTACCCTTTTCTTAGTTTAAAAAATAACAAGCTCTACCTGATTGAGCTGTAAGTAAAATCTTGTAATAGGTTTATCGTCTTGACTCATATATTTATTCTCAATTCCTAGCTAGCTTGTTGGACGTGGGTGTGGAACAAGTGGAGGCAAAGGTGATTATGGTCAAACTGTTAAAAAAGGATTTTTTGGTTGGCTTGGACAAGACCCACATCCATCTCCATGGGATGTTGTTTTCCCTCAACCATGAAATTTAGGGTTGCATGCTATCTACAGGGATAGAGTGAGGTATTGTTCATTCCTATTGGGCATCCTTGGAGCAGACCTATTTGCTTATTGTAGGTTGATAGAGCTAGTAGTGGAGTTCCTCAAGCTAAGGTTTGACATCACACAAGCAAGGAATATGAATTAGCACTATGATTTCCATGTATTTTCCCAACATAATTTGTGCTAATGGGATATGGTTTGGTTAATATTGTCTTAGGTTTTCTGTGTTGCATCAGTGGCTAATTGGGAAGCACAAAACTGTTATGTATAACAATTTGTCTAGTTTTTGTAATGCCCAGGTAAATTATGGTATAATACTTGGGGTGTATGTTTCTAGGGATTATATGGGTCTACTTGCTATGGTAGTTTGGTTGGGTCTGTTTGGCTTCAACCTAGATAACATGTTGATACTTTTCCTAGGACAAATTTTGTAAACTTTTACAGCTAATAGAAATCTCTTACCTTTATAAAAAAAAAATCAAGAAAATAATAAAAAATAGGTGTTTGTTCAGTCACCCTAATGGGAAAAAAAAGTATTATTATTTTTTTGAATCTTTCAATATAAGTAGAGGACACATGCCCAGATGTGACACATTTTTTTTATAATTTTTTGGCAAGTAAATATTTAATTATGAATTTTCTAGTAGGAATTTTTAAAAATATTAAAAAACATTATTTTAGCCACCCTAACTTGGTAAAAATTATGATTTTTTTCTTTTTAAACTATAATTTGTGAAGCATAGTGTGTGATGCATCTTTCAGATTAAAAAATGTTTAATTGTTTAAAATTTATAGATATTTTTCAATCAGCCTATTAGTTAGGACTTTACACATAGTGCATGTATAAAACCAATAATAATTACTTATTAAATTCAAAATAAAGTACATATCTTATATCAGTAGAATTTTATCGATTTTTTGAACAAACCCTTTTTATTTCATCAAAATTGGATGAAAAAAAGTCATCAACATGAAAGGTAAAGTTCAAAAAACTCTTGCAACCCCCGTAAAACATGTTGGGGATGTTGAATTTTCAGGTTAGTTTCCCCCAAGCCAAATACTGAAGAAACACCTATGAAAAATAGATATCCGCTAATATCAGATATCCACTTTTTAACAAAACAAATTGGGTATTTGATACAAAAACAGATACCCATTACTTATGGTTGCATAATAGATATTTGTTTATTAAAAGTAGAAATATTAATATATAAAAATCATTATATATTAACATTTAAGATGTGTTGTTTCCTATCATGGACTCAAATTGGCTCAAAATAAAGGCTTTTAGAAAGTTTGGCTTAAGGGGGACTCTCTTAATATCATTAACAATTTGAAAAAGTGTGCTACCTCCTCTTGGACTATTGAAAATTTTATTAGAGACTCCATTGAAATCCTTAAATCTTTTGATGATTATTATGTCTCTCATATTTTGAGAGAGGGAAATGTTCTTGCTGATATTTTTGCTAATATGGGAGTTAGAGGTGCTAAGGAGTGGCGGTTGAATGATCCTTAACCTATAGAATATATTGCTACTATTAATCATGATGCTCAAATCTAAGGTGATGAATGATTTATTAAGGCTTTGGGCATGCATGTTTTTCTTCATGTGGAAGGTTATAATATGGAGTGGTAATCAGGATTTGGCTTGATTTGATGGTACTAAGGGTGATATCCATAGGGAGTGGATTACAAGGATAATTAATCACCTCTACCACATCTCCTTCCTCACACAGATTGTGGGAATCATTAGCAATGTTTTCTTGAGAAGTCTCTTCATTGTTTCTAGTGTTTTGAAAGTTCTTGACTCTATTAGTTTGGCAGTCATGGGTGAAGACAAAAATCATGTGAAGCCATTCTCATGTGACGTGGTTAAGAAGAAATTAGAGGTCTAGAAAATTCTTGAGAAGGGAGGGTTGACACCTTATCTTGAGAGGCTTCATGGTAATAACCCTTAGATGACTGCTTTGTTTGCCAAAAATTAGAACAATAGGGTTTTGAATCTTGGAGGTATGGAGTTTGATGTAAATGAAGACCTCATAGCTCAAATTGTTGGTTTGTCTATGGAAGGTATGAAGCTCTTTAGTGATAAAAAGGAAGCTTAGAATTCCATGAAAATATTCTTTAAAGGAGATTAAGCTCAAGACCTTTGTGTGGTGAGGAGTGGGGGATATCAGAGGAAATCTATCAAGGTGATGTGGGGGGATGTGGCAGAGGAGATTATGCAGTTCATTTCCCTTGAAGGCTAATACTCTGTGGTAAATGTTTATCACTTTGTTTTACTTAACCACTTTCAACATAAGAAAAGGATTTCCTTTCCCTTTTACCTTTTGGACTCTTTAGATGTTGGAATTATGAATCACAAGAGAAACCCGAAGAACCCTGTTCTTCATGTGGGGTTGATTCTCTTAATTTTTGACTATGCCAAAGCTTTTGAAGTGTTTATGCTGCTTGCCACACCTAAGGGTGTGCAGAAAAAGTAAGAGAAGGGTTATGAGATGGTCTCTAAGGAGGAGTTATCTAGCAAAAAAAAGGAAAAAGAGGAAGCTCATTCTACAAAAAGAGTCAGCATCGAAGGATGATGTTGATTTTGTGTCTAACTCTTTGGCAACCATGGATGTAGATAAGTTGTCCCCTGCTCTGGGGAAGTTTAAGAATGAGGAATCAAGCCCAAATCAAGGTTATGACACTTGTAGTGAGGAGTTGGTTAATGAAATGTTGAGTCATAGCAGAAAGGAGAAGAAGGATACGGCTGGTGAGGTGTCTTCACCCCCCTTATTTGGAAAAAAGGGAATTGATCATGGGAATTAGTAAGAAGAATGTGGTGAGGTCTACAAGTAAAATGTTGGAGTTGGATTCTCCACTTAAAATTGTTGGTGGACAAGATTTTGTGGTTTCTCTGGGTAGGGCTAAGGATTTGCAAAAGGATAAGGTTGTGGGTGAGGTCAGGTCAACATTAGGAACCAATGCTCCTGACATTGATAATCTTTAGGATGTGTCCTTCTGAATTGGACTCCTCGATATTTATCACACATTAGCCTACCTAGCACAAAACTAGGCTTCATCAATATTGGGATAACAACACTCTTGGAAAACACTTTGGTAAAACATTGTCCCTAAATCTTGTCATATTTTTTTTTTTTCTTCATGATGTTAGCCACCTCAAGGATGTCTTGTATAGGATTTAGAGGCACAATGATGTTTCATGACATGTCTTTATTTTGATTATTGTTTGTGGTTGACTGTGACAAAAAGACTAGGTCAATCAGGCTCCTAGTATGAGTCACAATCTTCCTTGTCTGTGACTGTTTATTTTTTGTGATGACACGACCTTGCACACCATCAATTTATGTCATATCATGGTGTTTTTTGTCCATTGCAATTATCCACCCAATGATTATTAATGCAACACCTATTTGTACTTTGGAAAAATATTGAAGGATTCTTGTCTAATACTAAAATCCATGTCTTCCATACTAACACTTCTTCTTCCTTGCATTATGACGACATCCATGACACACAATAACATAGTTGCATACATGATCATGTAGGTGTTTTCATAAATCCATTTACATGTCATTTTCATACATCCATTTACATATCATTTTCATACATCCATTTACATATCATTTGCATACATCCATTTATATATCATTTAAATAATTAAATTTTTAGTAACATAACATATAGATGCACCTAAATTTCATAATTCATGCATGTCATTTCTTCACATAAATAGATGATAACCATAATCATAACATAAAATCTAATCCATCTCATAATCACATCATTCATGATCAGAGAACATTACATTATATATTCATCATCATGACATTTTATGCATCCATTTTAGAATCATACATATATAAAACATTATCATAAATAACATCTCATCATAAAATATCATCATACATACATTACATAACCAATCATTAATCACATGGAATATCCATAAATCATTACGACATTGCATACATTGGCATATATTTGCATTAACATAAAATAACATTACATTGCATTAGGACATGGCATGCATACCACCATAAAATTAAATGCATACATCATCATATCGAATTAAGACATCATCATTGGTTGCATAATCATAACATAAAGCATACATCATCATCCATAACACATACATAATAAAAGACTGCATATCATAATAAAGCACTGCATATGATATAAATTGCCACCAAAAATGATCAATATATATAGCTCAAACGAAATGTGCCATTGTACAATTTAATAATGTCTCCCAGCATAAATAGAGCTCATGGGCTCAAGGGAAAAAACATAAGGGTCAAAATACATAATTCAAAATAGATCTATCTAGTTTTACCATAGTCTTCTAAACTTGTGCTACTACTCTCTCCTTGGCTCGATATTCTATGAGACTATCTATTATGAGACCACCCACTACTAATAACCTCTGATCCACTAGTAATGCATTGCTCTGGTGGAACTACCTCCTCATAGAGTTTTCTATAATACTACTCTTTGCACCCAATCTGAGCAACCTCTCTTACCATGTCCATTGTGGACCCACTGCAGGTAGCAATAAAATCTTTGCTCCTTTGCTCTGCCTACTACTCTCTAATGATGGTTGTGTCCCTCTCTACCTAGAGCTCATCTCCCTCTTCCCATAGAGCTTGAAGCATAGCCTCTAGTGCCTATATTGGGTCCTATAGAATCACCACCTATTGGCCTCTATCCCCTAAACCACCCTTAATGGGTACATCCTCAAACCCCTCCTCTCCATGTAGGATCCTCTCACGAAGGATCCACTCCTCCTCCCTCATCTCATCCTCCTCTAGATACTCCTCATAACATTCTATATCCACATCCATTGTGGCCACCCAAGCTAATACATCTAGCTGCTCTCCCTTAGGTTACCCTGCCTCTACCTCTACATTGAGCATGGCCTCCTCCTTTCGACCCTCCTCCTATTGGCCCTCTTCCTTCTTGCCCTCCTCCTGCCTACCCTCCTCATGCCTACCCTCCTCCTTCTAGTCCTCCTCTCTCTCCTCCTCCTCTCCCTCCTCTTACATGGGAGAGAGTGACCCACTCCTCTACCTCCTCAACCTCCTTCAATGTCTCCTCCCACCACCTCCTCCTCTCCTATCTCCACTGCCATCTCCTACACCCCCTCCACCATAAAAATGAACACCACATCCTCTACCTCCATCTCCCCTCCCTCTATCTCTTCCTCTCCCACCTCACAGAACTCATCCTCATCTAACCACTAGATATAGTTGATCTGGATCTGTCAATGGAACTAACCTATGTACATGACACCATGTGTCATACTCTGGAGTGGTACCTGCATCTACTATTCCACCTCTCCATGCCCATTACTGTACTTTCAGCCCATCTATTTCCTACTCTACTATAGCCACTAAAATCATGGGACACCTTGGTGTCACCTCCCTCAATGATCACACAAACACTGCTAATCCCTGTGGCTCCCTCTACTTCTCTTCGAACTACCTCAACACCTAATTTGGAAGATTCATCTCGATAATGTGCACTAACTGGATAGTCCACCCAATCAAATACCTCTCCTACCAACACCATGGTAGATGCTCACCCTCATCAGGCCATGAATGATAATCCATATACAACCTCAATATTAAACTAGCCAAGGTATCCATCCCATGTTGCTAGTAACTTGTATCCCTAACATGTTTATGAGTAACTTCTCTTGTGTACATATATACATATGGTACAATGGTCCCCAACTGATGACCAATTAGTGGATAGAACACAACAATGTGCTCCCAAGCCCATACCATCAACATAGTAAACCCACAAGTCATAAACTGGCCTCATCGATATATTATATCATGCAACTAGAAATATACCATTGCTAGTAAACACGACCCCCATGCATACACTTTTCACTAGCCATCATCCCAACTTGCATCTCCCCCCATCCAACATGAAAACCATGTCCTCAACAATCTAGGAACACTATCCCAGCTATCACAGTGAATAGTACATAGTCCAATCGCTCATATCACGAAGCTAGTGTCTCCCATATGATCTCATATTGATCAAAACTTAGTTGTGCTATATCATCATACATGTAGAAGGTGGTTAGAGCCTGATATCCCCAACCAGGATCATATCTAACTCTCTCCCCTTGAATTGGAATTCAAAGGATCCTATAGACATCCTCCAAGGTGATGGTAGCCTCTCCTATAGGCAAATGAAAGGAACATGTCTCTGAAAGCCACCACTCGGCAAGTGCAGTCAACATTCCCCTATTTTCCCTAATGACAGACATGAATGTCATGTGGTACAAACCAAGATTCTATAACCTGCACTTTTCAGTGCTGGTCAATTGGTCCCTCAACCAGTAAGTCTTTGGTGGTCAAGACTCTCATGTATAGATCATATCTATATGAACCTATGACCAACATGATAACCACTATGTTAGTTCAACTACCTGCCTCAAGCTATTTTGCACATGTCATAAAATCAAGTCAATCCTAGTCTAAGGAAACTTTGAAACTAGTCAATTGCATCACATAAATTTCAATTGCATCACACAACTTTCAATTTCATCATGCCATACTAAATGGATTGCGGGAGGTTGATTGCATCGAACCCCCAAATATTTGCAACCAAATATTACACATGCATCATTCCTATTGTATTTGTGGTTATTCCTCGATGGTTGCACACAATCACAGCCAATTGCATCACACATTAGTGGATGCAGTTAAGCAACCCACATATGCGTCGACCCTAAACAGTTGCATTGCAAAAAATTGCAAACCCTATCCTAGCCTAGTGTGTTCTAAATAGTTGTGTCATTTCACAGCCAATTGCATTGAATGTGATAACACTTGCAGCTATCACATAATGATGCAAATGTTTATCCTACCTAAAAATGTGTGAAATGAAAAATTGACAAAGTGGGTTTGTAGAGCCTTACCCAATCTCATGTGCCCTTCGACCATCTGAATGTGCAAAATCTATAAGCCCTATGCTCGCTATGGGGAACTCACTCCATCTTTACTCAAAGCTCCTATTCTCCAATCTTCAAAAGTGCAAAATGAGCCTTGACTTGCTAATTTCCTATTTATACCCCCCTCAAAATTAGGGTTTGACCTAGTGTTTATAATTGGATGCACCCTTTTGCATGTTTGAAAACAATTTTGGATGCTCTAAACTTGCAATTTGAAACTGACTTCGACATCGCTTTTCTGACCATCAATTTGACTTTTCAAAACAATTTTCAATTTTTTTGAATTTTTTTAAAAATTTGTAAAATTATTCCAAGGGGGCATGAGGCTACCCTGCTGACACTTGGGCACATTTTGACTAAATTTTCTTTGTCATGATGCAATGAACCACATCATGACAAAGAGGGGGAAAATGTAGACACATAAAATAACCTAGTTCTGCAAGCTCTATTTTTACATATTTCTTCTCAACATAATTAAAGTATTTAATTATGTCTCATAGTCCTAATTCAGCTATTAATTAAATAATTATAAATTATTTAATTAATTCCTATCTTTTATTCCTCTGAATTATTCAAATAAATAAATTATATTTATTTATTTTAACATGTCATTAATTTCCTATGTCCTCCTATAACTAAATAAATCCCTAAATTTATTTAATTATTATTCACTTTCCATTTCATCTATAATTAAATATTTTTCTTTAATTATTTAATTATCCTTTTTTCCTTTTCCTCCAAATTTAAATAGAATCATTTATTTAAATCCCTCTTTCCATTTTTCCTCAAAGTAAATAATAAAAAAAATCATTATTTACTATCATGGACTCATCTCTTTTGAATTAAATAAATTATTAATTCAAAAATTCATCTATCTCTCATAAATCAAATAATTTTAAATTCTTATTTGTTTTTTTATACAATCTCTCTTGATTTGATTTTCTTAAAATCATATCTTTCCATTTAAAATCTTAACCTAATTTTTCCCTAACCCTAATTGCTAATTGTCACATTCAATCTCAGCCTTCTATCTTAGGGCATCTGTCAATTATTAATCCTGGTCATTCATCCAAAACATGAATTTCTATAAAAAGACAATGTCAACCTCATTTTTTCAAGGCTTCATGATTGCAAATTTATAAGTACAGTTTCAATTGAGTAGTCAAATCCTTCAATATTTTTCTTTGTCTAGTCATAGGTCATAGGTGCTCCCAAAAATCTAAAGGAAAACATTATTTACAACAAAAAGGAGAGGGGAAATGTAGACGATTCATGGAATGCATGAGATTTTTGGGTGAGATTGTTCATTGTTTATGCTTTTATGTTCCATTTTTCTTCATTGTAAGCTAGGGCTTTGTTTGTTTATGTTTTATATTGCTAACCTAAATTTTTCCTTAGTTACAATGCGGGGCTAAACATTCTCACCAAATCTTCAAAATTTTGATAGGCCTTTGTTGTGAAAAATGGATATCCAATTATTAGTAATGGATATCTGATTTTTAGAAATGGATATTCGTTATTTAAACTCAAGAATCCTATTATGTATTAAATATTATATATTATAATTGATATATTATATTATGTATTGTGTATTATATGATATATTATATATATGACATATTATTTTATTTTTTTCTAATGTATATTATATATTATATTATTGTAATAATATATTATAGGGTATAGGGATGGGGGTTGAGGGTTAAGGGATAGCATTTAGGGATGAGGGTATAAGGCATAGGGTGAAGGACTTTGAGAATGTATGATTTAGCTTTAATTATAGTGTTGAGGGACAATGTTCATGATTTAATGTATAAGGTCAAGGGTATAGGATGTATGGATGAGTGTTGGCAATGTAGGATTTAGTTTTTAAGGTATAAGATTGAGGGCTAAGGGTGTAAGCTTTAAGTATAGGGTTGAGGGTATAGGGTTTATAAATGAGGGGTAATGTTTAGGGTATAGGTACTATGGTTTATAATGTTAGGTATAGGGTATAGGGTTTACAATATGGGTTTTTGGTATAAGGCATAAGGTTAAGGGTTTAATCATAGGGTTGGGGGTTGAGGGTTGAGGGTTGAGGAACAATGTTGAAGGTTTAGGGTATAAGGGTTGAGGGTGTAGGGTTTTGGGTTTAAGGTATAGGGTTGAGGGTTGAGGGATTAGGGATTAAGTATTGTGTTGATGGTACAATGTTCAAGATTTTGGCTATAAGGTTGAGGGTATAGGGTATATGGATGAGGGTTGAGGGCTGAGGGTTTAGGGACTAAGGTATATGGTTGAATGTTGAGGGTTGATGGATTAGGGCTTTATTATAGGGTTGAGGGTTTAGGGATTAAGGTATATGGATTGGTTGGATGGGATGGAGAGAGAGGGAAGGAGGGAGATAAGGAGTGGTAGTTTGGGATGAATATAGAGAAAGGATATAAAGATTGGTAAGGTGGGAGGGAGAGAGAGGAGATAGGGATTGGTAGGGTGGGAGGGAGAGAGGAGGTAGGGATTGGTAGGTTGGGAGGGAGAGAGAGAGGATATGTGGATTGGTAGGGTGGGAGGGAGAGAGAGAAGGAGATAGGGATTGGTAGTGTGGGAGGGAGAGAAAGAAGGATATAGGGATTTGTAAGGTATAGGGTATAGGAATGGGGGTTGAGGTTGTCATGTTTAGGGTTTAACATATAGCATTGAGGGTTAACGATTAGTGTTTAGGGATAAGGGTATAAGGTTAAGTGTATCTAGGGTATAGGGATTAAGGGTATAAGGCATAGGGTGAGGGGTTCAAAATGTATGGTTTAACATTTTAGTGTTGAGGGAAAAAATTTAGGGTTTGTTTTATAAGGTCGAGGATTGAGGGTGTAGGGTTTATGGCTTAAGGTTTAGTGTTTAAGTTATAAGGTTGAGGATTGAGGGTGTATGGTTTAAGTATAGGGTTGAGGGTATATGGTTGAGGGTTGAGGGTTTAGGTTTTACACTTGAGGGGTAATGTTTATGGTTGAGTGTATAGGAATGTTTGTTTAGGGTATAGGTATTAGGGTTTATGATATTGGCTATAGGTTTTATGATATGGGTTTTTGGTTTAAGGCATAAGGTTAAGGGTTCAGAGTGTAGGGTTTAGGGTTTAAGTATAGGGTTGAGGGTTGAGGGAAAATGTTGAAGGTTTAGGGTATAAGATTGAGGGTATTTGGTATACGGATAAGGGTTGAGGGTGTAGGGTTTGGGGTTTAAGGTATAGGGTTGAGGGTTGAGGGATTAGGGCTTAAGTATAGGGTTGATGGTACAATTTTAAAGTTTTAAGATTTAAGGATGAATGTATAGGGTATATGTATGATGGTTGAGGGTGAAAGGCTTAGGTATTAAGGTATATGGTTGAGTTTTGAGGTTGAGGGATTAGGGCTTAAGTATAGGGTTGATGGTTTAGGGATTAAGGGATATGGATTGGTTGGGTGGGAGGGAGAGAGAGAAGGAGATAGGCATTGGTAAGGTGAGAGGGAGAGAGAGAGGATATAGGGATTGGAAGGGTGGGAGGGGGAGGAAAAGAGAAGGAGATAGGTATTGGTAGGGTATAGGGTATAGGGTATAGGGATGGGGATTGAGTGTATAGGGTTTAGGGTTTAAGGTATAGGATTGAGGGTTGAGGAATTAGGGTTTAAGTATAGGGTTTATGGTACAATTTTCAAGGTTTAGGATTCAAGGATGAGGTTATAGGATATATAGATGAGGGTTGAGGGTGTGGGGTTTATGGATTTAGGTATATGGATGAGGGTTGAGGCTGTGGGGTTTATGGATTAAGGTATATGGTTGAGTGTCGATGGTTGAGGGATTAGGGCTTAATTATAGGGTTGAGGGTTTAGGTATTAAGGTATATGGATTGGTAGAGTGGGAGCCAGAGAGAGAAGGAGATAGGGATTGGTGGGGTGGGATGGAGAGAGAAGGAGATAGGGATTGGTAAGGTGGGAGGGGGAGAGAGAGAGGAGATAGGGTATAGGGATGGGGGTTGAGGGTGTAATATTTAGGGTTTAAGGTATATGGTTGAAGGTTGAGGGATTAGGGCTTAATTATAGGGTTGATGGTACAATTTTTCAAGGTTTAGGCTTTAAGGATGAGGGTATAGGGTATATGGATGAGGTTTGAGGTTGTAGGGTTTAGGGATTAAGGTATATGGTTGAGTGTCAAGGGTTGAGGAATTAGGGATTAAGTATAGGGTTGATGGTTTAGGGATTAAGGTATATGCATTGGTATGGTGGCAGGGAGAGAAATGACGTAGGGATTGGTAGGGTAGAGAGAGAGAGAGAGAGAGAGAGATAAGGAGATGGGGATTAGTAGGTTATAGGGTATAGGGATGGGGGTTGAGGGTGTAGAGTTGAGGGTTGAGGGATAGTGTTCAGGGATGAGGGTATAAGGTTAAGTGTATCTAGGGTATAGGGATTGAGGGTATAATGCATAGGGTGAAGGGTTGAGAATGTATGGTTTAGCATTTAAGTATAGTGTTGAGTGATAATGTTGAAGGTTTAGGGTATAAGGTTGAGGTTATTTGGCATAGAGATAAAGTTTTATGGTTTTTGGTATAGGGATGGGGATTGAGGGAGTAGGGTTTAGGGTTGAGGGATAGTGTTCGGGGATGAGGGTATAAGGTTAAGTGTATCAAGGGTATAGGGATTGAGGGTATAAGGCATAAGGTGAAAGGTTGATAATTTATTGTGTGTGAGAATAATGGATTAACTAGTAAAGTAAACTAACACACCAATGAAACATTAGAATAAAGGAAACTAATTAAAAAGACAAAGAAAACTCTAAATAATAGTAGCTCCTTCAAATGTGTCTTGTTGTGCTCTATCTCCAAGGATTTAATACAAGTTACTGGCTCTCAGTTGGTGTAAGCAACATCTTGTTGAAATGACAACTTCAAAGAATGCGATTTTATGCAACATGCATGCCTATTTCTATGTGATTTAAGCTATGAAGTTGAAAATAATTATGCTAAGATGTTGATTTGAAATGTAACTATAATGATTATGCTAAATTCACAAAATCTAGGATCCTTTTCAACTCACAAGAGGGTTGTATTTATAGATTTTTGGAGGCAAGAATCTAGTTGGCAAAGATCAACGGTTGAGTTCAAACTTGTCAAGATGAATGGTGAGAGATTGAAAAGTTGAGAAAAAGATGGAAGGTTGAGAGAAAAATGGGAGATGTTTCCTCCTATATAGCCATTTCCATTCAAAAATGAAGGAAAGTTTCCATTTGTGCACTTCATTTATGAAGAGTTAGTTGATAGTTGAGGAAAAATTCATAATTAAATAAATTAATTTATTTAATTACATGTGACAAAGAATTAGAAGCTTCCATAATTTAAATAAATAATATTTAATTATGTGTGAGAGATGATAAAAGCGCTTTAATTAAATATCTAAAATACTTAATTGAATATGAAAAGAAGAAAGTTTCCAATTAAATATTTTAGAATATTTAATCAAATGAAGAGAAGAAAGTTTCTAATTAAATATTTTAGAATATTTAATTATAGTGGAGAAAAGAAAGCTTCTAATTAAATAATTTTAGAATATTTAATTAAGTAGAGAGAAGAAAGCCTCTAATTAAATATTTTTAGAATATTTAATTAAGTGGAGAGAAGAATTATCATTTAAATTGTAAATTTAACCTTGTGATAATTAATATAAATAAATTGTGAAATCTATTTAATTAATTAAGAGGAAGATGCTAATAATTAAATAAACTTATTTATTTAATTAAATTAGAATAATATAGAAAGTGAACAATATAAATAAATAATTAAATTTATTTATATGTAGATAAATTTAGAAGATTATTAATTAAATAAATCATATTTAATTAATTAACACGCTTGATTAACTGTGACCATTTCTGGATGTGTACATTTTGGCCCTCTTTGAAGTGATGTGTTTTATGCATTTCTTCAAAGAATTTTGCCCCTGACTTTGAAAATTGGCTGATGCTATATGCCTCCTCGAGAGATAAATCGCGTGATTTGAATGGTGATGATGATGATTTGAAAGAATTGAGATGATTTTTGGAGCGAAATTATCGATTTAGCTCTCAAAATAATGCGTTGCATAGTAAAAATAAGAATAACCTCCCTTTTTTAGCCCCTTAAAAGGTGGAAAAGGTGAAAAGTCATTGTTATTTGAATAGTAGCCTTTTATAGTTTTTAGAGCTCTGAGAAGAATTTGCGAGATGTTGATCCACTATAAGCACCACCGATTCAAGCGAGCCCATCATCATCAAAGACCAACTATGTATGGACCTCTGGTAAGTTGATCTAATCCTCCTTCATGAATTTAAATTGCATTTTTAAATATTTTTTCAATTTTAAGAATTTTTGAAGTTCTTCTTTAGCGCATAGGATTTTACTTTAGCGCATGCGAGCCTTAGTTTAGCACATCCATTAGGTAGTTTAGCGCATCTATCCCTGCACAAATAAATTGTGTTTTAGTGCATAGGCTCTCAAATTAGTGCATCAATGGATAGATTAGCGCATCCATGATTAGATTAGTGCATCTGCTAGAATGGCGCATAGGACTTGATAGAATAACACATACATTGTTCAAATAGTGCATAGGCTAGAATAGCGCATAGGTGGAATAGAGTAGTGCATAGACTTGATAGATTAGCACTTTGATGAAATAGTGCATTTAACCTTTGTTTTAGAGTATCCATGGATAAATTAGTGCATTGATGATTTAGCACATTGATGAACTGTTTTAGCGCATCCATGAAATTTTGCTGATTTTAAATTTTTGAAATGAATTTGATACTTGCTTGATTATTGTTGCTATATTATCCAACTGATTGTATGCTTTTGAATAACATCGGGGTTAGATTAGCCTGATTTGATAAATTTGTCTTTGTGCTTGAAGAACAAATAGTAATAATTCTGATAAATTTTCTTTCCCGTTTGAATGACAAATAGTAGTGATGCTGATAAATTTGCTTTCCTGATTGAAAGACAAATAGTAATGATTGGATGTTGAGCTGATTGGCTGTTAAATTTGTTTCCATGTTTGAATGAAAAAAAAATAGTAGAAAATGATAAATTTTCCTTCATTCTTGAAGAACAAAAAATTGATCTGATAAATTTGCTTTCCTATTTGAAAGACAAATAGTAAAGATATATTTGATATTGATTTGATTCAGTTGATTTAACATGATTTTCTTGATGCTTTCTTGTGATTTCTTGTTGATTGATGTGATTTTGATGTGCTTGATTTTATAGGAGGATTTTAATATCCTCCAAATCAGAGAGCGATTTCCCTATACATGGGATATGATACCCAAACTATCTCAGCTAGAGATAGGGGTGATTGTGAGATGTGGGTTGGGTTCTCTGCTTAGGATACCATAGTATTGGGTCAACAGGGTATTGTTGATCGCATTAGCTAAGAGATGGCATAGTGAGGATAATACCTTTCACTTGTCGATGGGAGAGATTACAGTGACACCTGAAGATGTCTACAAGATTCTGGGCATCCCAGTAGTTGGTGAAATTGTGATCTATGATCACAAGGAGATTGGGGACCGATGCTTTGCAAAGAGTTTTTTAGGATCCTCATGCGATCGGGTATGAGATTGCATGGAGGGATATGGTACAGAGATATGCCCCTCTACCATCAGTTCTACCAATTCATTCATGGATTCCTTTGTCCTAATCATAGGTCAAAGGGACTATCAGTAGGTGGGGGTCAGATTCTAGAGAACATGCTCCTCCATCAGACTAGATATGCATGGGGATCATGCATGCTTTCCCATATGTACCATGATCTTCATCAGGTGGTGTACACAGATGGGAAGAGTATCTCATCTGGAGTTACTCTTCTACAGATTTGGATATGGGAGCACATTGTCATCACTTGCCCCATTGTTCAAAGAGATTTCCCATTGGGCTATCCATATGTATATGCTTACACAGGTCCCCTTGTCCAGCCGATGCTGGGAAAGTTAGAGTATTGGTAGAGGATATTGGATGGCATGGATACCATCATCTAGAGACTGTATCTTGATTGCAAAGTATGGGATGAGGATGACATAGAGCTTCCTTACTGCAGGATAGCTAGATATATGATCGATTGTACTCCCTTCACCATTGAGCAGTTTTTAGTCATGAGAGTATTGAGGTAGTATGGTCGGGTGCAGATGATGACGCAGGGTGTGGCTCACTATGTGATACGTCATGAGGATTTTCCAAAGTGGGGTCCATTTATTACATTTGAGGCGGCCATGGCTGAGTACATATATTTACAACCAAAGTTTTTGGCTATTCATCCTGAGGTTATAGATGCTCACATGATAGATGACTATGTTTACTACTTCTATGCAGATCCATTTCTGAGGTTGACCAGTCCAAATGAGCCTACCCCACCATTAGGTGGACCACTTATATGATAGGAACGATGGTAGCCACAGGCAGAGGCAGAGGCAGGGCCACAATAGGGTCAGGCACAGGCACAAGCAGAGAAGCCACAAGTATAGGATATAGGTGGTGCGGCGATGGAGGTGGATGATGAGGATGATGAGTCAAATAGCTCCGATGAAAGTGATGATGATGGGGATGATAGAGGTGGTGGGGGTGGATAGAGATTCTTCTTTGATGTTCCTTTCTGGATGAGGCCTTAGACATCTAGAGTGGTGGACCAACTGAGTACTTTGACTCCACGCATCACAATCAGGGCTCCTTCTCAAGGATAGCTAGATAGTCTATAGGTAGAGGTTCAAACTCTTTGGAGTAGTTTGGCATAGACACAGGTTACCATCAACCAACTACAGGCATAGGTTGCACAACCACCACCTCCTGACCCACAAGTAGCTCAGCTCATAGTAGAGTGAGATAGTTTCACAGAGTAGTGCATTCAGGCAAAGGGAGTAGCAGAGAGAATCCTTAGGTCAATTGAGAGCACCTCCAATGGAGAGGTTGTGGTAGAGGGACTAGAGATTGCTCAATAGATCAAGTACTATAGGATGAGATAATTTGAGGCAGTGTCTCCCAAGTGGAGGATTGCTTACACACAATCAGGTACCCGATCACGGACTCACTCACGCAGTCATACTAGGAGTGCCACCAAGAGTGTGGGACATCCGGTTAGATGAGAGATCGAGGCTTCTAGCAGCAAAGATCCAATGAGACCTACCACCTCAGGAGGTAGCAGTAGCCATGTTCCACGCCCGGATGCCCCTCAGTGATGAGTGATTGATATATCATGCCATTGTATTTTATATATCTTGTTTAAATATTTGATATCCTTGTACACCTACACATTTGTTTTGATGAGATTTATGATATGCAATGGTGATTTGATATTCATGTGTTATGGATTCATGTATGCATTTTATTTCTATATGCTTTGTTGTTTGATGATTGCTATGATGATGATTATATGTACTTTGATATGAACTGCAAATGATGATTTTTTTATGTTATGCAATGTATGATTCTGATGATGATGATGTAATATGCTTTATGATGAAAATGATTTCTAACATGATGATATGATGTCATATGAATGATTTTCCTATATGATGTATGTAATGAATGAAAATGGATGCATCTTTCTTTTATCAATGTATGTTTATGCAAATGATGTGAAAATGAATGATAATGAAAATGTTGTGAAATGATATAAATGAGATGAATAATTAATGAAATGATATGCAAAAATGAATGGTATGCACATGATATGAAAATGATATGATATAAATTAAATATGGATAATGATCATGGTGAACTAAATGAGACCTAATAATGATGATAATGATAATAATGATAATGAAATGAATTGACGTGAGAATGCAAATATGAAATGATAATGATAACCTAAAATGAATAGTCATGATTAAATGTGATGTAATAAATGATAATGTGATGAGATGCAATAAATGTCCAAGTGTGCTCAATTGTTGTCTTAAAAGATATATGAAATTTTTTCCAACCTCCAAAAATCTACTTAGACAGCCCCCAAATGCAAATCTAAATGAATCATGCAATCCTAGAATGTAGTAATGAACCATTCTCCTGTTCTTCATTCCATGAGCCAATGTTGTGCGTGATTTTCATCATTGAGCCTTTTGATATGTTGAAAGTTAGTACAAGCATCAAAGAGGATATTAGCACCAATGATGACCTGAGTACTATTTTCATTATGTTCTATGTAGCATGTTAATACAAGCATCAAGATATAATTGAACCAGGATGACCTGAGTATTGTTTGCATAAATAGACAAAAGTTAACCATTTTCCTATGCAAATTCCAAAATCTCATCAATGATATGTTGTAGAGAATGTCCCATGACAAATTTGCACAATACTAGTGATTAGCTTACAGAAAACAAGAAAAGAAAAATCATATTCCTTCCTTGTGATTCTAGTTCAATACATCATTGAACCACTCCAAAGATATGATGTCATCAAATGTCAAAACAACAATTCAACTTATGCTTTAAGTTTTTCATTCATTTTATTCAGATTAAGATCATCCAATTTGTTTCAGTTTTTTGTCAAATAGTCGTTTAGACCCAACTTTGAATGGACAAGTTTGTTGTATTTGATATTCCAATGCTTGACACATGTTGTTTTTCTGCCAGAAAGATCCAAGAAGTGAATTGCCCCCTAATGACCTTGCACTCTGACTCCTGTTAGACACAAACTACTGCTAAGGATAACATTAATCATCAAGCCATGATGAAATTCTTGTCGTTTCAAGGAAATGTTGGGATGCATGATTCGGATATTATGGATAGGCATGTATGTGATGCCGATGAAAGATGGATATGTAGAATGTATCCCAATAGATGAGAGAGCCAAAAAAACCACAAACAATGCCTGTTTCCCAGGTTTTCACCATTTGTTTTCTTTGCAAATTTTATGATTTTTTTTGTTGTTACCAAGACACCTGTTTGCCAGGTTTTCATCAAGGCAATGATTTTTTTCTTTTTTTCTTTTTTGTATTTTTTCTCTTTTGATTTTTTTGTATTTTGCTCCCCTTTTTTTTTTGTATTTTTCGAGGACTTTTTATAATGTTTTTGATATTTTTCAAAACTTTTTATATTATTTTTGATATTTTTAGGCATAAAATTTTTTTAGGTGAATGTTGTTGGTTGGGTCTTCAAACAAGTCCCCTTCTGATGTTGACAACTGATATGCCCCCGATCCATATGCTGCAATGATAATGAACGGGCCCAAACAATTAGGCTCGAACTTGCATTTCTTTTCCCGATCCTACTGATTATGAGGGTTTTCTTTGAGAACCAAGTCACCCACTTGAAAAGCTTGTGGTTTGACTCTGTGATTGTAGCTACGGGACATAACTTGTTGATATCCCTTTAAATGATTAACTACATTTTGATGTCGTTCATCAAGCAGTTCTAGCTCTTGCAACCTTGATACTCTGTAATCATCATCATTTATTAGCCCCTTTAGTGATACTCGAAGTGAGAGAATCTCAACTTCTAATGGAAAAATAGCTTCTGATCCATAAACCAAAGCATATGGGGTAGCACCTATTGGTGTGCGAATACTTGTTATATATTCCCATAATGCTGGATTTAATTGTGCATGCCCATCATGACTTGCCTCATTCATTGTTTTCTTCAAAAAATTTAGAATTGTTTTGTTTGAAGCCTCTACTTGACCATTTTCCTATGGATAATAAGGTGTAGAGAACCTGTGTTGGATGTGAAATCTTTCACAAAGTTCATCAACATCCTGATTTTTAAAAGGTCTTCCATTTTCTGTAATAATTGAGTTGGGAATGCCATACCGACATATGATATAGTTCAAGATGAATGATGAGATTTGTTTGCTAGTAACAGTTGTTAGGGGAACAACTTCAATCCACTTAGTTAAATATTTGGTGGCTGTGATAATGAACTTCTGTCCATTTGAAGATGATGGATGTATCTTGCCAACCAGATCCAATCCCCATTGAGTGAAAGGCCATGTTGTGGTGAAGGGTTGTAATTCCTAAGTAGGAGCATGAATGAGATTCCCATGAATTTGACATTTTGCACATTTCTTAACAAAGATGAATGATTCTTTCTCCATGGTCAGCCAGTAGTAACCCAGTCTAACAAGTTTCTTTGCTAAGATTAGTCCACTTGAGTGTGTCCCACAAATGCCAACATGTACCTCTTGTAAGGCCTTTTTTGATTCATTGCATTCGAGACATCTAAGGAGGGTACCATCAAGACCATGCTGGTATATGACATCAGAAATTAAGGTGTAACGAGAGGATTGACTATGAAATTCCTTTTCTAATTTCTAGACAAATCTAAAGGTAAAATTGTATTCTTTAGGTAAGTATAGATTTGGCCATACAAGGGAGAATCAGAATTGGTTAAGTGGAAAATGATTTGGGTTTCTGGATTGTCATAGGCGGGAGAAAACAATTGTTCCACTAGGAAGTCGTGATGTACTTGATTCTATGAAAACTAGAGTAGTGATGCAATTGTAGCCATGGTGTCCACAACTTTATTATTAGTACGTGGAATTTGCAAAAACTTGATATCAACAAAGTATTTCTTGAAATCATCCACCATCCTTTTGTAGGGTATTAACTTGTCATCCTTAGTTTGATATTCATCATTGATTTGATTGATTACAAGTTGTGAATCACCAAAAACTTGTAGTTCTGTGATTTTCCAATCTACTGCAATTCTCATGCCAATCAACAATGCCTCATAATCAACTATGTTGTTTGTGTAAGGTAAAATTAGCCAATAATATTTTGGAATTGTATGTCCTTGAGGTGTAATGAAAATAATCCCTACCCTCGAGTCATGTTGAGTGTAGGAACCATCAAAATAGAGTGCCCATGATTGTTTAATAGTTGTTATGAATACATCGACATCAAGAAAGTCAATGTGTATTGGATGTTTTACTGGCATTGGTGCCTCTGCCAACTGATCCACTATTACCTATCCTTTTATAGCCTTATGATCCACATAATGAATGTCAAACTCACTTAGGATCATAACCCATTTAGCCAATTTACAAGTTAAAGTTTCCTCACTCAAAAGATACTTGAGTGGATCAATCTTAGCCACAAGCTTTATTGTATGAGCGAGCATGTAGTGTCACAACTTTTGAGAAGTGAAAAAAACTACTAAGAAAGATTTTTCAATGAAGGTATAATTTAGTTCATGGCTTGTCAAATTTTGATTGATGTAATATATTTCTTGCTCTTTTCCTAAGTTGTCTTCATGTGCCAATAATGCTCCTAAGGACACCATTGTGGCAGAAATATACAATATGAGTGGTTCACCTTTCACTGGTGGACTCATTAGATAATGATTTATTTGATCAAATGTTGCTTCACATATGTCTTCCCATTTAAATGGAACATTATTATGTAAGAGATTACTAAATGGTAGACTTTTATCCACCAGTTGAGCAATGAATCTCTTGATGGATTGCAACCGTCCTTGTAATGAGCGTAATTGACTGATGTTCCTTGGTGGTGGCATATCGAGAATTTCTTGTACCTTTGTTGGATCCACTTCAATTCCCTTTGCTGGCACAATATATCCTAGAAGCTTTCTAGATTTCACCCCAAAGACACATTTCTTTGGATAAAGTCTCACTTTGAATTTTTCCATCATGTTAAAAATTTTAGATAAGATATCTAAATTTTCTTCTCTTGTGTGTGATTTGGCTAAAATATCATCGACATATTCCTCCATGAATGTGTGCATCATTCCATGAAAAATGGTAGTTATTGCTCATTGATAGGTAGCTCCTGCATTCTTGAGTCCAAACGACATTACATTCTAGAAATATGTACCCCAAGGACATGTGAACACTATTTTATCTTGATCTTCAGGCACAATTTTTATCTGGTTGTATCCCAAAAATCCATCCATTAGTGAATACATAGCATGGTTAGCAGTCAAATCTACAATCATACCTATGTTTGGGAGAGGGAAATCATCCTTAGGATAGGCCTTATTTAAATCCCTGAAATCTGTACAAATTTTGATTCTTCCATCTGGATTTGATATGGGGACGATGTTGGATATCCATTCTACATAGTCTATAGACCAAATGAATCCAAAATCTAAATGTCTTCTTTAACTCCTCCTTAACAAATAATGCAACATGTGGATTCATTTTTTTGAGTTTTTTCTTCATAGGTTTTTTCCCTAGCATGATAGATAGATGATGCATGATGAGATTTGTGTCTAATCCAAGCATATTTGCATAGGACCATGCACAATTGATTTGTTTGTTCTTGAGAAATTTTGTGAACCCTGGGATTTCCTCTTTTGTTAACAATGCAGCCAATTGAAAGACTTTGGGTTGCTCCATAGTACCTAAATTGATTTCCATTGTTGGTTCTATTAGAATAGAAGACCTTCCCTAATAATGTTCCGAGAGAGTGTCAATTTTCCCATCTTCTAGTGCCTTTGACAGGTTTTCACCGTTAGATACGCTTTTTATTTTTCTCTTTTCATGATCTAATACTACCTTTGTTAGGTTTTCACCATTAGATCTTTCTTTTATGTTATTAATTTCATAGCTGAGAAACTTGGCACTTTCCTATCAAAAATTTTGATCTTGTGATTCCCTAGTGGAAATTGTTTCTGATTGGGATGAAGAAAGGAATTTTATGATGGTTTTGTCATTTGGAAAAGTTGGGATATCAATTGGTGCAATTTGTTCCCAATCAATGAGTTCCAGATGGACCAAATGAAATGGATCATTAGGCTAAGTAAGGTCACTGGCCGTTAGAGTCATGATGCTATCATCAACTTCATTATGGGAAAGGTCTATGATAGTATCCTCTTGTTGATGATCTTTCTCACTTTGAATTGAATCATCCTCACTCGATTCATGATTTCTTAGTAGAATGTAATCAAGCAGAGGCCTTGATATTTCCCCTTGTATGAATATAGGTGTGAATTTTTGTACGACATCCACCTATTTATCTCTCCATAATTTATCATCAAATATGGTGTCCCATTCATATTCATTGGAGTCAGTGTCAGAATTGTTTTCTTGAATTCACAGAATTGTTTCAGCTAACTCCTCATTGGATATTCTTTGTACTACTTCTTCCTTTGTATCCTCACCATATCCTAACCTAGTGTTATCCTTTGGGTGCATTGTTTTCAGTTTGATAGGTTCAACAATACCCTCCTTTATTTTTCCTATAGGGCCATTTCCTTCATAGCCCATTTTTTGCATTATTGCACAACCTTTTCCATATTGCTTTGTGGGTAACTTGACATGTTGTACTGATTCTTCTTCATCTTTATATAGCCAATCAAGGATAGCTCTATCTTCTATTTCATTCTCTTTGATAAATATTCCATCAAACATGGTGATGGGAATTGAAGCTGAGGCTAAAGTTGTTGTAGCCTTTTGTATGGATGTTGATGTTTGACCATGAGATCTTGGAGACATGGGTAGGTTAGAGAGACATAAGGAATATTCTCCCACCCCATTATCTTTCAATTTTAGCTTAGTGCCAAAATTACTTATCATTTCTCTTGCTTGTTCATTATATTTGGAGGTAGAAATGGCCAAAGCTTCTCTATTATGTGGGACAAATGTGTCTTGAGTTGCTCTTAGATTAGAACAAGTTTGACTGCTAATGTGATCAGTCGGTATTGTTACTTCCTATCCATCATATGGAAACTTCAAGCATTGATGGTAAGTGGATGGCACTTCTTGCATCTCATGGATCCATGGGCAACCCAAGAGTATGTTATAGGATAGATCCCGATCTAGAACTTGACAAAAGGTATTCTTCACAATAGGTCCTACTCTGATTGGTAACATGATGAGGCCTTTGGAAGCTCTTTCCTCATCATTGTATGATTTGATCATAATTTTCCTTTGTGGATCTATATATTCTTCTGAATTTACCAAAGCAAGGACCAATTTCAAAGTACAAATGTTTAATCCAGATCCCCCATCTATTAGGACACGTCTAATTTAGGCTTTATGAACATGACCTCTAGGTAAAGTGATGAATTATGTGGATTGGTCATGGATGAGTCATCCTTCTCAGTAAAGGATAAACATGTGGATGAGGACAAGTGTCCCACCATGGCTTGAAATTTATTGATATCTAGATCAAGAGACACAGTTGTGTCGACAAGTTCTCTTTCCATAATGTCCTTATGTGCGGGTGATAAATTTAAGAGCTCTAAGATAGAAATTTGGGCCGATGTTTTTTGTAGTTGATCAACCAAATTGTATTGACTTGGAGGGGGAATTTTTTCTTTAGATGAACTTCATTTTATGACGATTTTGGCTTGTCTCCTTTTCATAGCATTGAACTCTTGATATTCTTGTTTACCTTTGATTCTAATAGCATTGATTTGTTGATCGTCCATATAAATATGATTGATAATGGTGTCATAGACATGATTAACATTCTTTCTTTTGTCACCCAAAGATTCCCTTTTTTGATAATTGGGGAGAGGATCTTTGAATGCTTGATGGTCATCATTGGCATTATGTCCCTCAACTATGATGGTATGGTTATCAATCAAATCCTGAACAAGATTCTTTAACACTTGGAAATTATTTGTCTTATGACCTTTAGACCTATGATATTCGCAAAAGTGTGATTCATTTCATGATGGTGGTTTAACTTGAGGCTCATAATCTCTTTGTGGTGGAAATGTAATAGAATTTTGATTCAATAGTTCTTTAAGAATGGACTCCAAAGACTAGCCCAAGGGAGTAAAACTCCGTCGATTTGAGAAAAAATATGATCTGGGCGCATTCGAATTTTGATTATTGCCAAGATTATTTCAATGATTATTGGTCACATTTCCTTGATTGGAATTATTGCCTTGGGTACTAGAATTTACAGCATTATTTCTACGTTGAACCCCCGATCTATTAAGAATGACAGGATTTATAGTCATGTTGTTAGCATCTACTACCCCATCATTCACAACATTTTTATTTCGAGTCCAAAATCGTGACTTTTTGTTGTTGTTACTATTGGTGTTTTTGTTGTTGTTGTACAAATTTGGACCTTCTTTATCGAGTTCTAGAACTCCACACTTGATGAAGGCACCTTCAATGATAATTGCATTTTCAATCAATTTTTCAAATGATTGAGGACAGTGAAGGTTTAGCCTATAACTCATCTCTTGGTTCAGACTGTCGATAAAGATCTCCATCTTTTCTATTTCAAGAATAGGATAGGAATATCTGGCAAACACCCTTCTCCATCTTTGTAAAAATGTGGTGAAGGATTCCGCTACCTTTTGTTTCACTTTACACAAATCAAGCATGGTTATCTGGTGTTGGATATTGTAGGAGTATTACGATATGAATTTATTTATTAACTCCTCAAATGTTCTAATGGGGGGAGTGGTCTTGGAAATCCACTCCATGGATTGTCCAACTAGACTTTGTGGAAACAATCACATTACGTAGGTATCTTCATGAGAAAATTCTGAGCTCATATTTCGGAAATCCCTCACATGTTCAATGGGGTCTGTTTTCCCATTATACCTATCAAACTTTGGGATTTCGTAATTTTTTGGAAAATGAATCATTTGAAGACTCCTGTCAAAAGGATATGGATAGATATCATTCAAAACATACTTCTTTGTTGTTCCCCCTTGGATTTCCTTTATTTTCCCTTGCAATGCTTTTATCTATTGAGTAAGAGCACTAAAATCATTAAGAGGGGCTTCAAGATTTTCTCTAAGCCCTTCCATGTTGAAATCAATAGGTAACTTAGCTCCTTGATTAGCTAATGAAAGGAAATATCTTTCCTTGTTTCATTCTAAAACTCTTTCCATGAGAGTATGGAATTGGGGATCATGTTCGCTTCTTGGAGCTTTTCTTCCATTATCTCCTCAGTAGTCGAACTATGAAAGGAATTTTCTTCCCTATCACCATTATCACCCATTTTTCTTAATGTACTTTCCCTTTCATCTCCTTCTATGTGCTTTTGAGATCTTGTGACAACAGGCATAAGCTTTTACCAAATTTCTACTAATCTTTGATAAAAAAGGATGAAATAGTGCAATTTTGATGGATAGAAGTCGGAATAGAATGAAGATTCTATTGATATGACTTATGAGATTTCTAATCTTTAGCTCATGATTACCTAATTGAAAGGATGATGATCCTATTTGCGGGAATTAAACCAAAGATAAAAAATAAAGATGATTTTGCAATTTCTGAGGTTTGATCGTAGCTTTGTAAACATAAGGATTTTGATAAATGCCTAATGTCCCCTAAGCTCTCTATTGCAGAATTTGATTGGGACGATTAGCGTACACAATTTTAGGTTGGGGAATGTAAGAGGAACAAATACACTAACTATGATTGTGCCTTTGAGAAAGGGCTCTTCTTTGAAAGAAATCTCGTGAGTATAATGGTTCTACAACATAATCGTCAGTCAAACCTCTAACAAAGTCATGATATCGAAGAATAAAGGTTTTGTGTTCAAGCAAGACCTTTCGAATTTGGTATAAAAATTTCCTCCTTTTCAATAACTTCTTATAATTGAGAGATTTCTTTGGCTTCTTAATCTTCTTCTCTAGGGAATTCTTGACAAAATTTGTAGACTTCCAGACCCTGAGCATAGAAAAAGACTAGGCAGATTCTTGGGTGTCAGAAAATTACCCAGGTTGGGAATACAGATGTGCTAAAGTTTTCAGTAGATGTGCTAAAAGATCTTACCTATGCACTAGACAGTTGCAGGTATGATCTAAAATAGAGCATAAATGTGCTAAAACAGAGCACGAATGCACTGAAACAAAACATAGATGCACTAAAATACAGAATGAATGCGCTGAAACAAAACACAAATGCGCTAAAATAGAGCATAAATGCACCGAAACAGAGAACATATGCACCAAAACAGACCAGGGATGCGCTAAACTACCTAATTACTGTTCTGAGATAGACATGTTTTGACAGTTTGATGTTTTTGGATGATCTTTATCTGATTTAAATGTGAAAAACATGGCATACGGTAGAAAATAGTTGTTTTGCAAATCCTCAAATCTAAAAAAAGAGTGTATGTTCTTGAGATTTTCATGGGTATTGAACAAAATAAGCACTTCAAACAAACTCACTCTCAGTTGTCAAAAAGGTCATCATAGGAACCACAACCCACATCTTAAAATTGCATTGACTCACATAGCCATGTCACCCCTAGAGGGCGCCCATTTTTTTGTCTTTTCCAGCTACATACTCAAGGTTAGATTTCTCAATCCCTTGAGCAAACAATCTATGGAAATTATATGGTGAGTGTCTTGAGGGAATATTCTTCCCTCCCCTTGCACTATGTTTAATATGATGTTTGGATATTGACATAGTTGGATTTCTACACTATGGTTCATAATAAAGGTATCTGTTCAATGTGGCAATAGATAAACTCCCTCAGGAGACCTCCCAATATTTAGAACAAACATTTTGGGGATGGTTATCTTGCTCACTTCCATTGAATATGGGTTTCCCAAAAATTCACTTTTGATTAGAGTGGATTCGAAAACCTAGCTTTGGTTGTTCCCACTTAGGTCATTCCCATAGGGTGAGTACTTTTTCCCACTATGGCAGGCCTTCTAAAGGATGTAACAAAACATAAATTCCATAAAATGAAAAAGTTAAGTCTGGTGTTTTGGTCACCCAGTAAAGGGGAGAGCATAAACCTATTACCTCACAATCACAACAAACAAATGGTTAATTTTAAATCCAAATGACAATTTTCTATGCTAAGTGAAGATTTTGCTTCACAACAAACATTGGATTCATTTTAACCAGGAAAAAAATGATGTTTGGTGACTATCCTAGGATTGGTTAATTCCATATTTATGTGACTAGCCTAGGATTGCTTCATTTTACTTTAAAACTGAATTGAAAAATATCTGTCCGCGGATGGCGCCAAATTCAGGATTTGTTTTTGCACCCCCTGTATGCACTAAAACAACTGGTAAATGTGCTAAAAAAGTCAATACATGCGCTAAAGGAACAATAAGGAATGTGCTAAAACAGTCATTAAATATGCTAAAGGAACTAGCATATGCACTAAAACAGGCCACCAATGCACTAAAAAAGTCATCGTATGCGCCAAAACAAAGCTCGTATGCTCTAAACCGTGGCTCGTATGCGCTAAACCGAAGCTGCAGTCTGTCACCTGTCAGAAAATCTACAATAAAAAGATTGAAAATGGGGCAAGGCCCTACGGTGGGCACCAAAAATGCATGTGAGAATAATGGATTAACTAGTAAAGTAAACTAACACACCAATGAAACATTAGATTAAAGGAAACTAATTAAAAAGACAAAGAAAACTCTAAATAAAATTAGCTCCTTCAAATGCGTCCCATTGTCCTCTATCTCTAAGGATTTGATACAAGTTACTGGCTTTCAGTTGGTGTAAGTAGTAGGTTGTTGAAATGACAACTTAGGAGAATGAGATTTTATGTAGCATGCATGTCTATTGCTATGTGATTTAAGCTATGAAGTTGAAAATAATTATGCTAAGATGCGGATTTGAAATGCAACTATAATGATTATGCTAAATTCACAAAATCTAGGATCCTTTTCAACTCACAAGAGGGTTGTATTTATAGATTTTTGGAGGCAAGAATCTAGTTGGCAAAGATCAACGGTTGAGTTCAAACCTGTCAAGATGAATGGTGAGAGATTAAGAAGTTGAGAAAAAGATGGAAGATTGAGAGAAAAATGGGAGATGTTTCCTCCTATACAGCCATTTCCATTCAAAAATGAAGGAAAGTTTTCATTTGTGCAGTTCATTTATGAAGAGTTAGTTGATAGTTGTGGAAAAATCCATAATTAAATAAATAAATTTATTTAATTACATGTGACAAAGAATTAGAAGCTTCCATAATTTAAATAAATAATATTTAATTATGTGTGAGAGATGATAAAAGCACTTTAATTAAATATATAAAATACTTAATTAAATATGAAAAGAAGAAAGTTTTTAATTAAATATTTTAGAATATTTAATCAAATGAAGAGAAGAAAGTTTCTAATTAAATATTTTAGAATATTTAATTATAGTGGAGAAAAGAAAGCTTCTAATTAAATATTTTTAGAATATTGAATTAACTGGAGAGAAGAATTATCATTTAAATTGTAAATTTAAAATTAATATAAATAAATTGTGAAATCTATTTAATTAATTAAGAGGAAGATGATAATAATTAAGTAAACTTATTTAATTAATTAAATTAGAAGAATATAGAAAGTGAACGATATAAATTAATAATTAAATTTATTTATATGTAGATGAATTTAGAAGATTATTAATTAAATAAATCATATTTAATTAATTAACAGACTTGATTAACTGTGACCATTTTTGGATGTGTACAATTATGATTTAACATTTAAATATACTGTTGAGGGAATGTTTAAGGTTGAGGGTATAAGGTTGAGGCTATATTGTATAGGGATAAGGGTTGAGGATGTTTTGTATAGGGATAAGGGTTGAGGGTGTAGAGTTTGGTGTTTAAGGTATAGGTTTGAGGATTGAGGGATTAGGGATTAGGGATTAAGTATTGGGTTTATGGTACAATGTTCAAGGTTTAGGATTTAAGGATGAGGGTATAGGGTATATGGATGAGGGTTGAGTGTGTATGGTTTAGGGATTAAGGTATATGGTTGGGTGTTGAGGGTTGAGGGATTAGGGCTTAAGTATAGGGTTGAGGTTTTAGGGATTAAGGTATATGGATTGGTATGGTGGGAGGGAGAGAGAGGGAATGAGGGAGATAGTGGGTGGTAGGGTTGGAGGAATAGAGAGAAATGAGATAAAGATTTTTAGGGTGGGAAGGAGAGAGAGAGAAGGGGATAGGGATTGGTAGGGTGGGAGAGAGAGAGAAGGAGATAGGGATTGGTAGGGTGGGAGGGAGAGAGAAGTAGATAGGAATTGGTAGGGTGGGAGGGGGAGAGATTTGGAAGGAGATAGGTATTGTTAGGGTATAGGGTATAGGGATGGGGGTTGAGGGTTGAAGGTTGAGGGTAGTGTTTAGGGATGGGGGTATAAGGATATGTATCTAGGGTATAATGCATAGGTTGAAGGGTTGAGAATGTATGGTTTAGCATTTAAGTATAGCATTGAGGGAAAATGTTGAAGGTTTAGGGTATAAGGTTGAGGTTATTTGGTATATGGATAAGGTTTGAGGGTGTTTGGTATAAAGATATGGGTTGATGGTGTGGGGTTTTGGGTTTAATGTATAGGTTTGAGGTTTGAGGGATTAGGGCTTAAGTATAGGGTTGATGGTACAATGTTCAAGGTTTAGGCTTTAACGATGAGGGTTGAGGGTGTAGGGTTTAGGGATTAAGGTATATGGTTGAGTGTTGAGGGTTGAGGGATTAGGGCTTAAGTATAGGGTTGAGGTTTTAGGTATTAAGTTATATGTATTGGTAGGGTTGGAGGGAGAGAGAGAGAAGGAGGGAGATAGGGAGTGGTAGGGTGCATATATGGTATGGGTTGAGGGATTGAGGGTATAAGGCATAGGGTGAAGGGTTGAGAGTGTATTATTTAGAGTTTAAGTATAGTATTGACAAACAATGTTCAAGATTTAGGGTATAAGGTTGGGGATTTATGGTATAGGGATGAGGGTTGAGTTTTTTGGGTTTAGGGTTTAAGGTATAGGGTTGAGGGTTTTGGGACAAGGGCTTAAGTATTGGATTGATGGTATAGGGTTGAGGGTTGAGGGTTAAGGGTTTACGATTGAAGGATAATTTTTAAGGTTGAGTGTCTAAGGTAAAGTGTATAGGGTATAGGGATGAGGGTTGAGGTAATAGTTTTTAAGGTTTAAGGTTTAGGGTTGAGATTTGAGGGATTAGGGTTAAGGGTTGAGGTTGTATAGTTTAGGGTTTATGGTATAGGTTTGAAGATTGATGGATTAAGGGTGAAGGGTTGTGCATGTATGGTTTAGGGTTTAAGTATAGTGTTGAGGGAGAATGTTGGAGGTTGAGGGTATAGGGTTGAGGGTATAGGGTATACATATGAGGGTATAGGGTATAGGGTTAAAAAATGAGGGTATGGATTGATGGTTTAGGATTTAGGGTTGAAGTATAGTATTAAGGGACAATGTTCAAGGTTTAGGTGATAAGTTTGAGGGTATAGGGTATAGGGATGAGGTTTAAGGGATTAGAGCTTAAGTATTGGGTTGAGGGTATAGGGTATAGGGTTGAGGGTGTTCTCTCCCTCCCTCTAATCCACCTACCCCTTCCCTTCCACCCTAACTCTCTCTACCTCTCTCTCCCTATCTCCATTTCTTTGTCTAGATTTTTTAATAATACAATATATAATATATATTAAAATACATAAATATAACCATAAATATAATATAAATATAGTAAAATACATTAATATTTATATATAAATATTAAAATAGACTAATATATAAATATAATAAATAATACATTTAAAACTAATAATATGTAATATATATACAATATATCATATAATACATTTTATATAATATAATATATAAATTATACTATGTAATATAATATAATATTTAATATATAATAGAATTTTTAAGATTGATATAACAGATGTCTATTTTTAAAACTGATATCCATTTTGGAGAGCACTTTATTTTTTTTAAATATGATTGACACCAATATTTGCTCGGCTTTTGATTATACAAGATGGATGTAGTCTATAATATTTGTTATAGCCCTAAAATTGGTGGTTCTTTAGCAATGATGGATGGTAATTTAGTGATGAGTTGGCTAGCTTTTATTTCCCTTCGTTGGCCATCTCGTATTTCCCTTCGTTGGCCATCTCTAGCATTTTCAATATTTTTCAATCTTTTTTCAAAAATATGTTGAAGCTTATGGAAGATTTACTTTCTATATTTCCTAGTCATTATGTTGATATGTATTCGATAGTATCCATTTCAGTGGAAGTCAATTTTCATGGTTTATGAAGATAATGAATTATGGGTAAATGGTGTTTATAAATTGAGTGAGGTACTGCAAAAATTAAATATGTGAAAGGCTCCATCTTTCTCGACATCCATGTTGGTTCCAAAATCCACAAGCTTAATAGTTGTTTCCTCTTTATTCATGAGAATACTAGAGGGATTTACATCGAGGTGGACAATTCCAATGCTTTCTATATGCTAAACCACACTAAGAACTTGAGTTGCCATTAAAGTAATACCCTAGTATGTTTTTTCCTCTTTATATTTTATTTCTATTTGATGAAATCATGCAAGATCTCATCATTGTACTTCTCTATAAAAATGAAAAGTGTGTGATGTATGTTTCAAACAATTGCATAGTGTGTTTGTGTGGGTAGGGTTTGAGGATATGAAAAATATTTATTTTATTTTCCATTTGTGTCCTGTCTTTGTCATTTTGTAGTATTTTCAATGCAAATGCCTACAAGGACTTCTCATGGGTATATAAATATTGTAACATTAATAAAATAAATATAATGATAGAATAGCAAAGAGAGCTTACTTGCACTGCATGGTGTAACAAGGTATCTGAATATTGTGGTAGAGAAGATTTAAAAGCTATAGAAGTAGAAGCCATTGTAGCAACATGTTTTTAATAAAATTTGTTTTGAATATGATGCAGGTGGTCAACTATTACCTCACACCTTCCTACCTAGTTGGTTTCTTATCTAGTGAGGCATGGTGATGCACTTTGGGATTGTTTGCCGATGTGGCAAGAATGATCATGTTGGTCTAGTGGACAAGTCCCATGAAGAGAATAACATGTTTGTTCCAAAGTGTCTATGAAGAAAAAATATGCCATAAAAAAGGTTGTTGGAGATGATTTTTAGGTTGGGGGTCACATGCACGATGGCTTAATTCTAGAGTGTTTCTTTAAAAATTTCATACATGTGGTTAGTGTCAAATTGTGGGGTGTTTGGGTTGTTGGTCGTTTTGACTGCCAAGATCTTGCTAAATTTTTCATGATTTCTATTGATTGTGTGTTAACTGACCCCAAATATGGGCTAGCCCTAGGCGTGTTGAACCTAAATGAGGAGAAGAAAAAGATTAAACTTCAAAAGGCTTGGAGGCTATTCAAAAAAGGAGTGGAGAGAAAGTATAATGTGGATGATTTCATCAAATTTTTGGAAGGGAACCCTGATCTCGTTGATCAAAATGTTGTAGTTAGGTTGTTGGATATTTCTAAAGGAATGGGATATCTTTATCACTAATTGTATTACCTCAGCCATACTTTGTATTTATTTCTATTTTAATCAATATAGGGAGCTACCCCCTTTGGTAGCGCTTACCCCAAAAAAATTTAAAAATTTAAAAAATATATAGTAATATTTATATTAATATATCTCATATATTATAACGATATATTTATATTAATATTATTATATTAATATTAATGATATATTTTTTCGTTTATAGAGTAAAAAATAGATACCTATTTTTAAGAGGATTGTAAAGCTCTCCAGAACAGATATATGTTATGGACAAAAGTTAAATGTTTTAATAAATGACATGATAGTTAATATTAATATATTAATGATATATTAATATATATTAATGATATATTAATATATTTATAATATATTAATGATATATTAATATATTTATAATATATTAATATATTTGTAGACATGTAAAAATGACCTAACACTTACCAAACACCCTACACAACATTTTCTCATCATTGACATCATTATCACCTAATATCATTGCATTTCACATCAATTAGATCAAAAACTTTAATTCCCTCTATTAATTAAATAATATTACATTATTTAATTAATTCATTTTTTCATCATTTTTGACTAATTAAATTTATTTAATGAAGTCCTAATCTAACTTTATTCCTCCTGATTAATTAAATTATGTCAATTATTTTATTATGTCGCTAATTCACCTTATTCCCTTAAGTCAATTAAATTATTAATACTTAATAGTTTAATTAATTCAGTTTCCCCTAAACTTGAATAATTCAATAAATTATTCAGACATCATTCAAAAAGGTCAAAACAAACAAATACAAATATGTTTACAAAAGTCAAACATGATTTGCATATTCAACTCAAAAGGCTTAATTAATTAATTACCTTCACCCACTTTCATGATGGAGAAAATTACAATCCCTTGATTGCTCACTCTGATTGGCTAACTAATCCATCCATTTCATGACTGGTCCATCTATTTCCTAACTGATTCATCTATTCTTTAATCCCACTAAATTCTCAACATAATTTCTTTAATCCCACTGAAATCTCAATCTATTTCTTCAATTCCACTCAACACTCAAATTGATTTTATCAATCTCGTTGATTAGGATATTCTACTATGCGATCTCGATCATTCATTTCAAAACACAAAATCTATATAACAACCTCATTTATTCTCAAAAACAATAAGAGAATCAACATTTTTTGCACAATGAAGTAATGCTAAAATCACATCGATCTTTTGACAAAATTTACATACACATTTAAAGCTTTTTCTATGCATCAATGGAGGGTTTGCATTTGATATAATGATCCAACATCATTGTGAATACACTTTGACATAGGATGGGTAACTTTATGTTTTATTGAATTCATTTTCTTGATTTTCAATTACTTTCATGAATTCAATATCTTGTATTGTTCATTTCATGAGTAATGGGTATGAATCTTAGTCTTAGTTTTGATTTTTTTTTATATATTCATT
The DNA here is from genome assembly GCA_007115665.2 of Sequoiadendron giganteum. NCBI lineage: Eukaryota > Viridiplantae > Streptophyta > Pinopsida > Cupressales > Cupressaceae > Sequoiadendron > Sequoiadendron giganteum. The sequence continues at coordinate 483,792,151 of CM021104.1, forward strand.
ATCTTAAAAAAATAATTACATCATATCTAGAATCAAATATTGGGTCATAGAACCCTTGTTCAGAAGTGACCTCATAGGCCATGATCTTAAAAACTATGTTGTAGGTATATGATCCTATTGCACAAGTATTTTATATTAGATATTAGTTACATTGCCAAAAATATAGATTAAGATTTTAGCTTTCAATACATTTTCTCTTTGGCTCTTGTCCTTCTTGCATTGTTGGTTGAGTGATCTTTTCCAATGAACTTCTTCAGATATGGGTTGAAAACAACCATTGGTTTGCACTTATCTGCTCCTCCTTGGTGACTTCTACTTTCCCTTTCTCCATCAACCTGTAGTATTTGGTTTTAGTGACCTCCATTATCAAAGAGACTTGCAAGAAGACATTGAAAACCATGAGTCTTCTATTAGAATCAATAAGCACCCTCCTAATGCCATGGTACTTGTCATAATTCCTAGCATTCCATATAAACCACATAATTTCAGTTGTTATCAAAAGCCAATACATATTATTTCCTTTTCCTAACTCATCAATTTTATCAAGGATTATTTCTTTTTTCCTCTTTTCTTTTCTTGTACCACAATCTGCAATATCAATCCTAAATAGATTCCAAATCTCTTTAGTAAAGAAGCAATCAAATAATAGGTGAGAGAGACTTTCAGTTTGCTTACATATTTCACATATATTGGTGTTTCCCTTAGGGTCAAAATTAGGGAGCCTTTGGAGGATAAACATCCATTTAAATCCTGCTTTCTCGGGCTTCAAAACAGAATACCAAATCTCAGAGAACGTCTTGTTCTAGTCATCTTTGCTAAGATTAAAGTTCCAATAGTTTTTAAGAGGACCTTCACAATATGGGGGGGCACAATATTATATATGTCTGTAGCTTTAATTTTAGTTAATTTTTCATTACTTAGCCAATCCAAATCTTGGGTGTTGGTTTGGATATCTTTGTTATGGTTCAAAATTTTATCTTGTGCTTTCTTTAATCTATCAAATGTTCTTTTTTGAGTGACATGAACATCAAACCTAGTAGAGATATCTTTCCAACTCAGCAACTGATTGTTTTACAAAAGATCTTTATAGTTGGAAATACCTTTTCTATGCCACTTCTTAGCAGAGAATCCCTGAAGGAGAGCAAGGGGTTTGCTGATGTGGAAAGAGTCACACTAGATGGAACTCAAGAGGAGGATATTTTCTAGGGCCTTATCTATAGTAAACTGACTTAGGATAGCTTCCTTTCCCATTTCCTATGCTTTCCATAGAATTTTAAAGACATTAGACCTTCTTGGGGATACAGGGAAGGGGCCAAAAAAAAGGTAACACATTGGTAGGTTCTTCCAAGGTTTGGCTCTTTGGGGAATGATACTTTTAATATTGCTCCTAACCAAAATTTTCCAAGGCTCATTTCCTTTTAGGATTCTCTAGATCCATTTTACTGCAAGAGCTATCCCTTGTTTCTTCAAGTCCTTGAGACCAAGACCTCCCAGATGTCTTTGTGCAATAGATTTCCCATTTGACAACATGCCTCATTTTATTCCCTCTACCATCGGACCAAAGGAACTACCTTATTCTCTTTTGAATCTCATCAATTTGATAGCTTCTAAACATCCATGCCAAGGCATAATATATATTGTAAGAGTTTAGAACTTTTTGGTAGATCAAAGCTCTTCCAACTATAGATAGGTATTGCTTGTTCTAGTTACCCAACTTTTTGAAATTTTTGTCTTTCATCCATTCCCACATCTCCTTTAGGTTGGGATTAGTTTTAAATGGGATACCTAGGTATCTCACAATTTTGTTAGGTCCTCCCCACTGAAATTCCTAGTCCTTGAACCAATCGTGTAGTTTTTCCTTCCATGATAGCAAGATAGACTTGCTCTTTGCTATTTTTCCCCCCGAGGCTTGATTGAAGAGTTCCATTTTAGTTAGTAGGTTCATGAAGTTCTCTTCTCCTAGTTTAATAAATAGGGATGTACCATCAAAAAATTGAATGTTTAGGAGCTCTTCTTCATTCAGGGGGATGAGCCCTTGCACTCTTGGGCTTATAGATTGGTCTCTTAGGATGTAATGAAGGGAATCAACTGAAATAAAAAATAGAGATGGGGCCAGCGGGCAATCGTGTCTTATGGATCTTTGCAACTGGAACTCTTCTATTAGTTCCCCATTCACTTCAACCTAAGCTGAGGCTTCCTTCAAGAGCATTTTAATCATATAAACGAAAAGATTAGGGAACCCAAAGGCCTCCAAAAACATTATTATAAAGGGCCACTCAATCCTATCATAGGATTTTTTGAAGTCCAGTAGTAACATATCTACATTCTAGTTGGTCCTTTTGCTCCATTCCATGGCCTCCCAACCCAGTATTAGATTTTCAAAAATATACTTTCCCTAGATAAAGCTGATTTGGGTGTTGTTGATGATTCTTGGGAGGATATATGTAAGTCTCCTTGCAAGTTCCTTGGCTAACACCTCATAGGATACATTGAGGAGGGTCATGGGTCTCCAATTTTTTACTAGGGATCTATCCCCTTCTTTAGGAATTAGCTTTATTATGTCATGGTTAATGTCTTTACCTAGTGATCCTTTTTCAATGGCATCCGTGTAAACTTGGAGGAGGTCTTTAAAAATACAATCTATGTTCTCCTTGTAGAACTCTACGCTCAAACCATTAGCACCAAGTGACTTGTCATTGTTCATTGAAAGGATTGCACTCTCTATTTCTTCTTTTGAAATTTTTTGCTTTAGCCTACTATGTTCTTCTCTGGAGATCATCTTTGGGATCAACTTCTTATATAATTCCCTTTCTTTTTCCCCTTGTTGCCCTAGGCTTTCTATAGTGAGGAGATTTTTATAAAAATGATGGAAATTTTCCTTGATAGCATCCAAGTCTGTGGCTAACACCCCATCCTCCCATATACACCCAATGGTATCATTGGCCTCTTTTGTTTTGAGGCATCTGAAGAATAATTTTGAGCCTCTATCACCCTGGGTAAGTTAGTTCATTTTTTTTCTCCTTTTCAAGCCTTGGTCCTTATAGGTCTTAATTTTATTTAGCTACCCTTTGATGTGTATCAATTCTTTATTAGATTCAATGTCATTCAGAGCAGCTTGCAGTTTTATTTCAGTTTTAAGTAGGGATTTCTGAAGGTGGTTTTTAGCTTTTATGCTTTCTTTGGCTCCCTATTCACCAAGTGCTTGGAGTATTTTTTGCCATCTTTTAACATTTAGGTTCCATCTATCAGTGGGGCATATGTTGGAATAAAGGCCCCTATATATCTCTCTTAGAGTGAAGATAGCATTGATATTATCCTCGAAGATTAGTAGGCTTGCATTGAGGATAAATGATGCAGGAGAATCCTTGGTTCTTTGAAATCTTGCATCAACCAAAAAATATTTTCATTCAGTTTTGTTCTTGTTCAATTCAAGTTGGCAGATTCTATATTTCATCATGTTTGTTCACCAAACCTTGTGGATCTATGTTTTCATTGTCGACATGTTCATTTTCGTAATTCCAATATTTCAGCTCGATTGGATCTTTTTCCAGCCATTTATCACTTTTAGACTAAGTGAGAGTTTTTCGAATTGGCCCTTGAATAATTTCAAACCTAACAACTAGTTTGATCACTTGTGGATATTTCCCGTAGCTTGTGGATCCTTGCGAGATGTTTCAAATTGTTCAATGGAGTGTTCTCGAACTTAATTTTAGGTCCACACTTCATCATATGATCCTATCATGGAGAAATTCAAATTTGAGGTCGACCTGTTCATGCACATGTTACATTTCCTTCATCAGAGATTGTAAAGATATTTGGTTGATGTGGATGCTTCTAGATCTATGGTTATGATATAAATCTTATAATGGATCATTAGGATAGTAATCAATCAATATCAAAATGATAAAGATGAATATAGAATTTGATCTATAAGATTTTCACTCGCATATAGGAATACCGTATTTTGAGCATGTTGTATCAAGCCTGTGAGCCCAATTTGTAAGCCTAGATGTGGCCAACTGTATGTAATTAAATTTTTTGATAATGATAATGTTTGAATCTTCATTTACCTCCATATTCTATGTTGCTTCTGTTGTGTAACTCTTGCTGCATGGTCCATATTGTTCTCTTTTAGGACCCTCCTACCGTGACTACACCAAATTGGTATCAGAGCAAGATTCATTCTGTGGAAGATTGTCAGAGTTTGCAAAGTCTTGTTGAAGACTTTTTTTGGGGTGGCGGATTGAGGATCCGATCTGCAGCTTTAGAGGACTTGTGTAAAGATGGCGGGAAGAAGAAATGGTAGAGGAAATGGAGCCTGTGGAAATGCAAACCCAGTTATAATGGAGATATTGAGAGCAATGACTACTAGATTGGAAGCAATTGAAATTCCCTAGAGGTTAGGTTGACTAGTTGATGACGTGAGTGATGAAGAAGTAGAAGAATAGGAAGAAAGGGAAAGAGAAGATCAACCTGGCCTTGATTGGGGAGAAGAGAGGTTCATAAGAGCCCTAACCAGAGTGAATACTAAACCAAATTTTAATCCACCAGATTATAGAGGTAAGCTAGATTTGGATGAATTACTTGATTGGATAACATATATGGAGAAGTATTTTAAATTTGAAGGTACCACGGAAGACAAGAAGGTAAAATTTTCTTGTACAAAGTTGAAAGGACATGCATCCCTTTGGTGGGAACATTTGCAGACATATAGGAAAAGAAAAGGAAAAGAGAAGATAAGATCATGGGATCAAATGGTGAATAAGTTGAAGACAAAGTTTATGCCTGCAGACTATCAGATCAGTTTGTTCTGAAAGTTGAAAAGTTTGAAGCAAAAGGAGTCAAGTGTGATAGAGTATACTAAGGAGTTCTAAAAATTGAATATCAGATCTGGACATTTAGTAGATGAGACTGAGCAAGTAGCTAGATATATGAATGGTTTGAGCTCATCTATACAAGATGAGATCAGTTTGATTAAGTTGTTGAGTGTGGAGGATGCATATCAGTGTGCCCTAAAAGTAGAAGAGAAGCTAAATAAAATATATGATTAGAGATAGAGAGGAAGAGTTGAAGATTTCAAAGAGGAATAATTTTTACTAGAGGGGGAAGAGGACCTTTTCCAGATCAGAATAAAGATAAGGAAGTTAATAAGAATGATAATTCAAACCATAGAAAAAATGGAAACTCTTACCAAAGAGGAGGACATGGTGGTTACTGGAATGAGGGTTATAGAAAATTTGATAAAGGATAGGAGAAAAGAGTATTCAGAGGAGCTTGTTATAAGTGTGGTGGAGAAGGACATAGAGCATTTGAATGTAATTAGGGAGAAGCGAGTAGAAGGACAAAGAATAGTAGAAGAGAAACCTTTGTTGAGGAGGATCATGCAGGATCATATAATAAAATAGAAGAGGGAGAAGTGTTGGAGGAAAAAAGAGTGTTGTGTCAAAGTGAGATGGAGCAGGAACCGCTGCAGAGAAAGAATTTGTTCTAAACCAAATGCAAGGTAGCTAGTAAATGTTGCAAAGTGATTATTGATAGTGGAAGCTTAGAGAACCTAGTTTCTAAAGAAATGGTGAGAAAATTAAAGTTGGAAAGGTTGAAACACCTGAAGCCCTATTCAATAGCATGGATTCAAGATGAGCATAAGATACTGGTAAGTGAACAATGTCTAGTGAAATTGAAGATAGGAAATTACCATGATGAAGTTTTGTGTGATATCATGCCTATGGATGTATGCCATGTTTTGTTGGGAAGGCCTTGGTAGTATGATAGAAATTATATTCATGATGGGAAGAATAACATATATACTATTGTTGAAAATGGGATGAAGCAGAATTTGTTGCCATTGGAGGATGTTCCTAAAGTTGAGATTTATATGACTGCTAGAATTTTCTTGGTGGATGGAAGGAGATTTCTGGATGGACTAAGACATGAGAGCATGTGTTATGCCTTAGTTCCTAAGAAGGTTGAAGACTTGAAGCATGTAGAAGAACAATCAGAGGAGATAAAGGAATTGTTGGTAGAATATGAAGCTATCATTTCATTAAAAGTACTTGATGGATTGCCACCTGTGAGGAGTATTAGTCTTTGCATGGATCTAATTCCTAGAGCTAGTTTGCCTAATAAAGCAGCACACCAGATGACACTAGTAGAAAATGAAGAATTGAGCAAACAAGTGCACGAGTTGTTGAGAAAAGGTTTGATCAGAGAAAGCTTAAGTCCTTGTGCAGTACCTACAGTGCTAGAACCTAAGAGGGATGGAGAATGGAGGAAGTGTACATACTCTAGAGCCATAAACAAGATCATAGTGAAGTATAGATTTCCTTTTCCCTGGATGGATAACATTATGGATTGTTCAAGTGGAGCTAAATACTTTACAAAGATAGATTTTAAGAGTGGATATCATCAGATGAGAATTAGAGAAGGGGATGAGTGGAAAACAACATTGAAGACAAATGAAGGATTATATGATTGGTTGGTGATGCCTTTTGGACTAAAAAATACACCTAGTACTTTCATGAGGTTGATGAATAAGATATTGAAGAAATTCTTGGGTAAGTTTATTATTTTCTATTTGATGACATCTTAATTTTCAGTAAGACTAGAGAGGAACACTTTTTGCATATAAGACAAGTTTTGTAGAGGTTGAGAGAAGAGCAGTTCTTGATAAACATTTAAAAGTGTAGTTTCATGAAGGAATAATTGGTATATCTAGGATTTGTGATATTAGTGGATGGATTGAAGATGAATCATGAGAAGGTAAGAGAAATTTTTTGAGTGGCCTACACTAGAAAGCATTGGAGAGGTAAGATCATTTCATGGATTGGCTAGTTTCTATCGAAAGTTCATTAGGAATTTTAGTTCTATTTGCAATCCTATGACATAAACAATGAGTGGAGATAGGAAGGATTTTAGGTGGACATCTGGAGTAGATAGGATCTTTGAGTTGTTGAAATAGAAGGTGATTGAGAAGCCTGTGTTGGCTTTACTAGACTTTAATAAGGTATTCTAGGTAGACTGTGATGCAAGTGGAAATTCAATTGGAGCAGTATTAAGTAAAGAAGGAAGACCAGTAGCTTATTTCAATGAGAAGTTGAATGATGCAAGGAGAATGTATTCAATGTATGATCATGAGTTATATTCCATAGTTCAAGCTTTGAAGAGGTGGAGACATTACTTATTGTCTAAGGAGTTTGTGTTGTATACAGATCATTGGGATTTGTAGTATTTAAAAACTCAAGGTAAGTTGAATCAGAAACAAATGAGATGGGTGGAATTCTTGCAGAGTTATACTTTTGTTCTGAAACATAGGAGTGGAAATTCAAATAGAGTTTTTGATGCTTTAAGTAGGAGAACGAATTTACTAGCAGAGATGAGAGTGGAGGTATTATGCTTTGAGGAATTGAAGAACTTGTATGAGGAAGACCTGGATTTTGTAGAACCTTAGAAGGCTTGTAGACAACTAGTATTGGAGGATAGGAGTCAGTGGTTGGATTATTACATTTAGGAGGATATGTTGTTCAAAGGAAATCAATTGTGTATACTCCAAAGTTCAATGAGGGATAACTTGGTGAAAGAGAGACATAGTGGAGGATTTGCAGGATGCTTTGGAGTTGATAAGATAGTAGCATTGGTAAGTGAGAATTAATTTTGGCCAAAGATTCATAAGGATGTTAGGAAATTTGAAAGTTGCAGAGTTTGTCAAGTCCCAAAAGGGAGTAGTTAGAATGTTGGATTGTATAGACCTTTGACCATTCCAGAAAGACCTTGGGAGGATATCAGCATGGATTTCATACTTGGTTTATCGAAGACACAGTGAAGTAATGATTTTGTATATATGGTGGTAGATAGATTTTCTAAAATGGCACATTTCATACCTTGTAAGAAGACAACACATGCAGTACATGTAGCACACTTATTTTTCGAGTGGTCGGATTGCATGGATTACCTAGGAGTATTGTTTCAGATAGAGATACAAAGTTTGTTGGTTATTTTTGGAGGACACTCTAGAAGAAGTTGAAGATAGATTTGAAGTTCAGTTCTACTTTTCACCCATGGATTGATGGAAAAATAGAGGTAGTAAACAAGATTTTGGGAAATTTGTTGAGATGTTTGGTTGGAGAGAAGATCGGAGGTTGGGATTTAGTCCTTGCTCAAGAAGACTTTTCCTACAATAATTTAGTGAACAGGAGTACTGGAAAAAAACCTTTTGAGATTGTTACTAGAGTTCATCCTAGAGGTATATCACAATTGCGAGACATCAATAAGGAGGATAAAAGAAGTGATAAAGCAAAGGAATTTGTAGAACATATAAAAAAAGTGCATAGTCAAGTAAAGCAACAATTGGAAGATATGAACCGAAAGTATAAGGAATGAGAAAATGAAAAGAGGAGACATAAGGAGTTAGAAGTTGGAGATGAAGTGATGGTGTATTTGAGGAAGGAAATATTTACAGTTGGAAGATATAGTAAGCTCAAGATGAGGAAGTTTGGACCTTTTAAGATTTTGAAGAAATTTGATTCAAGAAATGCATATGAAGTAGAGTTACCATATGGCATGGGTATATCACCTACATTCAACATTGCAGATCTACATCAGTACCATGAAGTAGAATTCAATGTAGATAGTAAAGAAAAATTGGAAGAACAACTTCCTAAACAATAATCAGATGAGATAGAAGAGATTTTGGGTGTCAGAGAAGGGAGGAAAACACATGGGATACAATACAAAGAATATATTGTGAAGTGGAAAGGTAGACCAAAGGAGGATTCTCCTTGGATTTCTTAGGTTGAGGTAGACTGTATTGGTTTTCCTTTAGCCCTAGCAAAGTGAGGGACTCACTTTTCAATAACCTCAGATGTCCAATGCAAGAGCATCCTCCGTTCTTGGAAATCTTGCATCAACCAAAAAATATTTTCATTCAGTTTTGTTCTTGTTTAGTTTAAGTTGGAAAATTTGGTATTTCATCATGTTTGTTCACCAGACCTTGTGGATCTATGTTTTCATCGTAGACATGTTCATTTTCCTAATTCCAAGATTTCAGATCGATTGGATCTTTTTTCGGAAATTTATCACTTTCAGATTAAGTGATATTTTTTGCAATTGGCCCCAAAATAATTTCAAACGTAATGGCTAGTTTGATCGCTTGTGGATATTTCTTGTAGCTTGTGGATCCTTGCAAGGTGTTCCAAATTATTTCATGGAGTGTCCCCGACCTTATATTTAGGTCCACACTTCATCATATGAACCTGTCATGGAGAAATTAAAATTTGAGGCTGACCTATTCATGCGCACGTTACGTTTCCTTCATCAGAGATTGTAAAAATATTTGGCCAACATGTATGCTTCTAGATCTGCGGATATGATATAAATCTTGTGATGGATAATTAGGATAGAAATCAATCAAGATCAAGATGATGAAGATGAATATAGAATTTGATCTATATTTTAGATCACATATAGGAATACAGTATTTTGAGCATGTTGTATCAGGCCTGTGAGCCCAATCTATAAGCCCGAATGTGACTGACTATATGTAATTGAATTATTTTGAGGCCTTTCACCCTCTTTGTGAGTTCAGATTTGTACCATGATTGGGTGATGATCTGAGAGCTTCCAAGGCTTTACTTTAACCCTACTCTCGGCTCCTTCAAATTTTTCAAAGAAGAAGCTATCTTTGGAGGCATAAAACCTATCCAACCTGTAGCAGATTCTTTTGTTGCCCTGTTGTGTATTGCACCAGGTTTACTATATAGATCTATTTTATTTTTTGGACCATTCTATGGGATTAGAGATTATGACATAGTTCTTCATTCTATACCAAAATTATCTTTCATTCCCTTTCCACCCCATTTCTACACCCTCAATCTTATCTTCAACACTTTCTACCATGTTGAAATCTCCCCCAATAATCTAAGCAATCTTGATGAGTTGGGTAAGCCATTCCAAAAGTTTACACATAGCTTGGTATTCATTGGGAGCATAGATGGAACATATTCCAAACTATAGGTTCTCTTTCTCAATGTGGATATAGACCGCCCTATTGCATGGGGAGGAGGCATGGTCCTTAATCCATTTATTCCATTTGTTTTCTAATACCAGGGAAACTCCATCATAGCCTCTCTCATTCCATTTGTTTTCTAATACCAGGGCAACTCCATCATAGCCTCTCTCATGGTTGAAGATGTAGCTCATTGATTCCTTCCAAATAAATATGAGACTGGTTTGCAGTGTGATCCCACAGCCTTAACTTCCCATAGCATCACAAAATCCTTATTTTTTTCTTGCATTAAAATCCTTCTAATGCTATACTTCTTGTTAGGGGATTCCAGTCCCTGAATGTTCCAATAGATGCAGTTAAGTTTCATTTGGAACCATATCCCGTGTTTCCTCCTCTATGTTGGGTCCTGCCACAATAATGGGTTACACTTTTTGGGACATCTTGATTTTTTCTGAAATCAAATATTTTAGAAAATATAATGATTTAAGCCTTAAAAAGGTTCCATTTTAAGGGTTTTAATTGAAGAGGGTTTGATCAAACACACTTATATCAAACACCCTTGGATAGAAAGCCACTAGTTTTAAACCATACCTATAATGGAGTCTCCTCTACACCTATCAAAATGCTGATAAAAAACCACTTTTGATTTACCTTTTAGGGGATCAAATTAATTTATTTAAAATTATTTTTTTTAAACATGTAGTCCTTATTATAAGCTTTCCAAAAAGTATAATTTTAAATATATTTAATTTTATTATTATATTTATTTTTTATTTCTTGTGAATGTAGGTTTTTCAATGAACATCAAGGTCTTTATTTCACACATATGGAAAAATAGGAAAAGAGAGAAAAAAATTTCTTAAAAATTCATGTACACTAGCTATTGATGTCCTTATTCCAACAAAAAAAAGAAGTTAATTCAAATGAATACCAAAAAATTTATGCAGTTGAAAGTATAATATATCCAAATTATAATTACTCTGAATTAGAAAATTAATTAAAAAATATATATGCAACAAAAAATTATGAAAAAATCTCCATCCACTAGATAATGGTGTGAAAACATTGTATTTAAAAAATTAGAATTGTATGCTTTCTATAAAAAAATTATGCAGCTGAAAGTAAGCCTCAGTTTTTGAAAATGATGTTTAGTAAAAAAAATAAGTTAATAAAAACTGCATAAAATAATTCACAATTTTTTTTAAATTTTTTTTTTAAAATATAATTAGATTATCAAAACAAAATATCACAAATCACTACTTTTCTTCATCTTCAAATTCTTAATGGTTTAGCTTCTATAGGTGTATGGAAGTGAAGATCTGGTGAAAAATGTTGATTTCAATGTCAAGTTTGGCCAAAAAGTATAACCCATTATTGTGGGATCACCCTGCTCCTCAATCCTTAAAAACATTTAGGAAGTTGAATTTTATTAGTAGTGTTTCAAAGATAGGGGATCAAGTCCTCCTTAATCTTCAATCTCCTTCCTCTTCTCTTTCGACCCAACATTTCCTTAACACATGACTCCCTTTCAGTATCATATTTTGAGGCTTCTGCCTCTTGCCATTTTTCCCTTGTGTGGGCCTTTTGTTTTTATCTCCCCCTTAATCCTTGGAGGGTTATTATTTCTATTAAGAATCTATTTAATATTTTCTAGTTCATCTTCCTTGAGAGTGAATTCTAGGTTAATATTCTCCCCTTGAGAATATGGGGTTGAGATCCATAGGTTGCTTGTATTTGATGGCTCTGGGTTTGCTGAGCAAGAAACTTCAATCTGAATCAAACCCTTGGGAGTGGGACTCTTATTTTTAGGGTTAATTCTATTAATTGATCAAGTTGTTAAGATTATATTCATTCATTTTAGTATTAGTATTAATGTCTTGATTAGCCTTAAGGCTAAGGGGTGTGAGTACCAAAGCATATTTCCACATGTTTGCTTCAATATCCACCCCACCACCATTATTAATCAAGCCCCTAATTTTTCTTTCAATTTTTTTATTTTCTTCGATGCTCTTTTTTATTCTATCCATGACCAACTCTTGGGCATTCTTTTTTTGACTAGGGCTACTTGGGGGGACATCCTTGGGTGTCTCCACCCCACCCTTTTGATTAGTGTAGCATGTGCCATCCTTAGTCATCATTTCCATAGGGGTGGTTCCGACCCTGAGTCCCTAGGAGACCCCTTATCATATTTATTGGTGAAGAGTTTTCCTTTACCAGAAACTAGGGTCTCTTCCTCTAGGGAGAGGTCTAAATTAAAATCATCTAAACAATCACCTTCTGCGGGTGGGGGTTCCTTCCTTGAGACTGTTAGCACCTTTGACTTCATTTGGCATCTCCTCAACAACCACAATCGGGGCAATGGTATACTCTTCTCTTTGATTGTCATAGTTGACGATCGATGCAGGGGGTGCATGCCCCTTCTCAACATTCACTTTCCTCCCTTGTCCATGATTTCTCAAAATTAGAATTTTTTTCCTAAGATGACCCTCTTTCTTACAGAGGAATCAAGCATTGATTTTGCTAAGGAGTTCAATTCTAAAGACCATGATAGAGGAATCCATTTCAACCTCAAACTCTATAGGAATATCTACTCCTGGTGAGATGAAGACAAGAACCCTAGCATCCATGTGGGGGAGCGAGGCTCTAGTTTCTTCTATTTTTAAAATCATTCCAAATTGGTCAAGAAGACAGGGAATGAACAACCACAAGAGAGGAGGAATTTTTTTAAGGGTAATCCACCATGGGAAAGCCAAGGTGGCTAACTCATCATAGACAAAATTCATGGACCACGAGATAGCCCTAAAAATTGTACAACCCACCGCTCAAAATTCTTTTTTAATCACTTTAGTTTGCAGTTCCTTAGTTTCAAACAACACTAAAAAAATACCCTTCTGAATCATTCTACAGAAGGTATGGTGAATTCCTAATTTATTATTCCATATGTTAGTTAACCATTGATTGAAAAAAATCCTTGATGGGGTTTTATTAACATCTAGAGTAGAGAAAAAAATAGCAATATTTCTATATTTTTGTTCTTTGCTATTCATTGCCCCATCCATTTCATCATTAGGAATTAGAAGATATTTTTTAAGGTATTTGGAGGGTCTCTTACCTTATCCTCTTGGTTGGAATTCTTCATAGACGGCTCCATCCTCAATGCTGACAAAGTTAGTTGAACTCAGAATCACCATTTGGTTAACACCTGCAACAATGTCTTTGAAAGAGTGTGGCTTGTCACCCATGCCCTCTCCCATAGGATTCATATGGTTGATCTTGGCGGCATTAGGGGGTTATTCCCCATGATTACCCAAATCTCCCATTCCCCATGAAATACATCCATTGTGCTTCACCACCACTATGGTAGATCCATAGTGGGGGGATGTTAAAGAAATGATTCCCTAGCCCTCAACCAAACTAGGAGAGCCACGGAGAAAGAACTATCACATGAAGTAGAAAAAACACCATAAACACTAATAATTTCAAGTAAAACTATAGAAGGAAGAAAATTCCAGGGAAGAAGGAAGATGCCATAGGGTAAATATCAAAACCAATGATGGCATACAACCATCCAATAGATCCTTGAGATGCATTCCAACCCTCCCACTTGTAGACCACTCTTAGATTATTGTTTTGACCTCTTCTTTGTTTTCAATTTTATTTTGTTTAATTCCTTTAATATTGATTATCTAATGCTACTCAATTTCCCCCTTACACATTCTAGCATGCCTGGTGGGATCATGGTCCTTAACACTAACGTTTGCATGAGATTTTGAGTAGTTACAGGTTTTAGAAATGCATTTGAAAAATATTCACACAAAAGCTACAAAAAACTCATGCGATTAATTTGTCATTCCTATTGCAGTCGCCCTTTTCCTAGCCGCTTTTGACTTTTCTGGCTGCTTTTTCTTGAAAAACAAGGCTGCTTTTGAAAAAAATGATTATACTTGCATATAATAGAGTTTCCTTTTATTTTTCTAACTGCATCTGACAAACATAATAGGGTTGCTTTTGACTAAGAATTCTTCTTTTTCTCTATTGATTTTTTATCCAAAATCTTAAAGGTTTTTTTCAATTTCTAACACTAACGGTTGCTTGGTTTGAATGTTTGAAAGGTGCTAACATTTTTTATGCAATATTTGCAAGAGCATGGCATGTGATTATCCAAGAACCAACTAACAATTTTGTTGTAGAGAAGGAAAATAGTCCAAGTCAATAATTTTGAAATATTTTAGAGTTTAGGAAATTTTTAATTGGTACTATAAAAATGAACCCCACAAGCTTACATGCTTTTAATTTAGTTATGAAAAATTATCTTTCAAAATCTTTCTAGCTTAGGAAAATCTTTCAATTTAGTACTTAAAAAGATTTTTTCAGAAGCTTTCTAGCTTAGGAAAACATTTCAATTAGTGCTTACAAATAATCTTTCAAAAGCTTTCTAGCTTGAAATTTTTTCAACTGGTGCTAAAAATTGAACCCCACAAACTTACATGCTTTCATTTTGGTGTTCTAAAAAGAATTTTCAAAAGATTTCGTAGAATAGAACAAACATTTCACTTTTGGTGCTCTAAAATAAAATGCTTGTTTTTTTTACCAATTCTTTCAATATTTTCATGAAACACATGATTTACATTTGTTGACCGTTTTAAGACAAGAATTGGTAGAAACACTTAAGAATTGGTGCTTTAAAATTGGACAAATACTTTTTGATTTGGATATTGCTATCTAAATTGCTTGAAATCTAGAATACTTCATTTGGTGCACCTAAAAAAATAAATTGCTATCTTATACACATTTTATTTCATTTCTTTTGGATAGTGCCACTCGAGGGGCTTAAAAATAACATTGTAATGAAGTGTATATTGTGTATTTTATGTTTGGAAAACTAGGTATCTATCCTCTCCCCTCATTCCTTTTGGTGATCTTGGGTGACAAAAAGCATCTTGAGTTTCACACATTGTTTTTTAATTCAAAGCATTACCTTTATAGGGCTTTCCTTTTGAGACATATCCCATGTTGGAGAAATCAAAGGCAACTCAAAGTGGTATTTCATTTGCACCACTATATAAATGGTCAAGGCTAAATGAAAATCGACTTACATTAGCGATTACTTTGTTGTCAGTTCCATTTACGAAAGGGGAGGTACCTTTTGTATATAGAGTCTTGAGTAAGTTGGTAAGATCCTTAAGTGGCTTGTTGGATGCTAGAAAATCATTGAATCCCCTGAGAATTACTAAGAACCAATGTTGCAGAAGCCACCTTTTTAGCCAAAAACATTCTTTGAAGTGGTGCATCAGAACTTTTCTTTCGAGAAGTTACTTACCAAGTCCAACTTATGGTAGAGATTAAAATAGTCTTCATTCATTGCATGTAAAATAATCCCTTTGAGACATGAGGTAAGCCCACCTAAAAGAATGTGTCTATCCCTAGGATGTAAATTGTCTTCACGAAATGGCAAAAATCTCTTGGTTACTTTGAAACATCAAAAATTTGTTTGAATTAAAATGAATGCATCAAAACAAGAATTTAACATGTTTATCAAACATCAAAACCTTTTGACTCAGTGAGAATACTTTGAAAAGATCCCTATATTTGCACTCCGAAAAAGATATCTTAAACAAATATCTTTAAGGTTTTTGAATATTTAGGCTTAGATTTCAAGTTACACTAAGTATAAAGTCAACATTAGAAACTATAACTTTAACATTTCAACTTTCAAAAACTTTGAGCTTTTGTGGAAGGAAACATGCTTAAAGTTATAGACATTAAGGGTCAAATAGTTTTTATTGTTGTGTTGCATGATATCACTTGCCAAAATCTCAAACCAAATAAAACAAAGACATCAAAACTATAAAATCTATCCAAACTACTGCCAACACAGAAACTACAAAACAAATCTACACACAATACCTCTATTTCCAATGTTTCTACCACACTTGACTAAAAATAGTCATAGTCGACCTAAAATAGGCCACTTTTTCTCTCTAGATTGTAAGGAAAGCATGGTGTGGAAACACCTTCCAAATACAAAATTCCTAAGAAAGAAGTGTGAAAAAATTCATTTAATTAGAATTACAGTCATGAAGATGTACAACAACAGAACAAACAATTTAACACATAGAATTGGACACCAAATTTTGCATGGGAAAAACCCTTACAAAAGAAAAACCCACACACCAAGTAAAGCGACTTTGTATTAAAATAAACCAATTACATACAAATTTATAGACTCTACTCCTAGGTGTTGTTCACAAGAAAAAAGGTTTCCCTGATCAACCTCATACGCAGATTTCAATTATAGTTTTTCTCTCATACTGCTATAATTCTCATATAGCATACAATGAAGAGCATCACCAAATCAATCCAACCCAATCAATCAACCCAAACTCATTGTAGGGTGTTACAATATATATTCAACATCCAACCATGGTTGCAATGGTTCCAAAAAATCAACTATTCCAACTGTACACAAACCATCACAAACATGTAACCATTATAGCCACATCGGGACATCGAAGAGACTTCTTTCATGCTCTCTGATAGAACATTGTTCCTCCGATGACTTTTCATTCACTTAACCAAACATCAATAGTCAGCAATCAACCATCACTTTCCATCTCATCACCAATCAGTTCTCACCTAGGAACTCTTCACAAGTTACCGAGTTAGCCATAACCATATCGAGGAGACATCATATCATATCTCTCTAATATAGAAATGTCCCTTCAATGAGGTTCCTTCATGATTCATCGAGACATTGAAGAGACTCAAGATAGTGCCTTCAATGAGAGTAAGTATCTTCAATGAAGCTTATCGACTTCTCCCATGTAGTCAGTTAGTCGGAGGTTTCACAAATTTCAAAACCCAGGACTAGTGGTTCCAATGTTCCAATTCTCCACGACCTTGTGATCAGTTGGTCAGAGGTTTTCAAAACTTCACAACTCTCAACTGGTGGTTACAAAGCTTTGGTTTTCCATGATCACATGAAATTCAGACTGATTAAGGGAAACATGCCTAGCTTTAAGGGAAATTCCAAGCCAAGAAGTTGAGGCGAATTTGCCAACATGCTCCCACTTAATGAAGACTTACTAGCTTTTTCCAAACTCAAAGTTACTGAATATCATAGGCCCCAAGGCCCACCAAGCTGACACACCACCTGTACATTTTTGTTCTCATAGGATTTTTCAATGCATCAACGACATTCTCCAAAGTATCCACTTTTTCAAGATTATCCTTTCCATCCTCTTCCGTATCATGAATGAAATGATACTGAACATTGATATGCTTATCTTGGCATGGAAAGTGGGATTTTTCACCAAACATATAGCACTCTGACTGTTGTGCAACAAATAGTAATCTTCCCTACATTAAACCTAACATTAGAACACAAAAAATTAAGACAAATGGATTCCTTACAGGTCTGTGTTGCTGCCATGTACTCTGCATCAGTAGTAGATAAAGTAACTATAGCCTATCACTTGCTCACTTAACTAACTACACCATCGAATAACATGAAGATGTATCTACTAGTGGATCTTTTTTTGTCAAAATATCTTGCCAATAAAAATCCACATACCCATAAATTCTAAGAGATCTTTTTGATCCAACCAAGTTTCCATGATAACACAAAGCATACTTTGAAGTACCCTTCAAATACCTAAAAAATATTTTCACAACATCCCAATATGGCCTTCCTTGATTAGCCATAAACTGACTAAGTACTCCCACTACTTGGGAAATGTATGGCCTAGTATAGACCATTGTGTACATAAAATTTCCAACTACACTTGCATAAGGCACCCTAGTCATGTCCTCCATCCTAGTAGGAGACTTCAAAAAATCTTCAACAGGTAGCTTCATTCCCTGCAACACTTGAATAACTAATTGCTTGCAATATGTCATACTAAATCTCTAAAGGATAGAATTAATATACTTTCTCTAGCTGAATCAAAGCTTTCTATTTCCCCTATCCCTTTTGATTTCCATACCCAAAATATACCTTGCTGCACCTAAACCTTTCATTTCAAACTATGTTGACAACTGAGATTTTAGATCAGAAATCATACCCTTACTATTCCTAGAGAATAACATATCATCCACATACAGGGAAATAATAAGTAAATGATCATTTTTAATTTCATAGTACACATAATGATCTAATTTTCATCTTACAAATCCCAATGACAACACAAACATGTCAATTTTTTGGTATCACATTCTAGGTGATTGTTTTAAACCATACAGAGATTTCTTTAACTTGCAAACCAAAATTTCTTTACCTTTTTCAATTAAGTGCTCAGTCTGGGACATATAATTTTTTTCTTGTAGATCTCCATGAATAAATGCTATATTCACATCCATTTTCTCAACCTCTAAGTCATATGCAGCTGAAAGTGACAATAGAAATGATAGATGTTAGCTTAGCTACAGGAGAAAATATTTATCCATAATCAATTCCCTCCACCTGGGAATAACCTTTCACGACCAACCTAGCTTTATACTTCCACACTACCATCCAGACCAATTTTATTTTTAAATACTCATTTACAACCAAAAAAATTTTGACCTTCAAGCAAAGGTACCAAATCCCAGGTTCCATTCTTTTTCAATGATGTCATTTCCTCATTCATGGCTTCCAACCAGGAATTTGAATCGGACATATTAATAGCCTCCTTTACAGTCCTAGGCTCCTCAATGCTATTAATCAAAGCATAGGCATAGATTGAATCCAACATAGAATATCCATACCTATTAGGTTGCTGCTTTTCCCATGTAGACCTCCTCACAAGCTAAGGAAGAGGTTGTGGTTCTTCTTCCTATTCAGAACTCTCAAAGCTACTAGAGCTCTCAGTTTCAAGTACACTTTGAATTCATAGTTCCTCTTTATGTGGAGTTAGAGGAATTTCAACTACATTATCCTTCTTTTCATTATCTTCTATCTCTAACTATAGATCAACTATAGAAGGTTTTAGCTCCCAAAATATTACACTTCTACTGTACATAACTTTATCATTAGTAGGCTTCCAAAGCTTGTACCCTTTCACACCAATGTCGTAACCGATGAAGATATATTTTACACCTTTTTTTTCCAACTTAGGTATTTTCTCATTTGGCATTTAAACATATGCTTCACAACCAAAGACACAAATATGTCTCAGAGAGGGCTTCTTACTACACCATGCTTCCATAGGCATTTTTTCAACAAGAGCTAAACTAGGTTAATGATTAACCAATCAACATGTTGTAGCCATAGCCTCAACCTAGAACTTTTGCGCCAGACCAAAATTTCTCAACATGCTTCTAACTCTTTTCGTCAACGTCCTATTTAATCTCTCAACAACTCCATTCTATTATGGAGTGTAAGGTGTAGTTTTATGCCTTTTAATTCCATGGTCTTTGCAATACCTTTCAAAATATTTAGAACAAAATTCATCATGATTATCCATCCTTAGGAATTTAATTTTCCTTCCAATCTGATTTTCTACCAAGTTTTGAAACTCTTTAAATTGACTAAATACTTTTGATTTACTTTTAATAAAGTACACAAATGCCCTTCTCGAATAATCATCAATAAAAGAAACATAATATTTAGAATTCGATAATGAAGGAACATTTACTAGACCAAATACATCAGAATGAATATAATATAGTATGCTAGAAGATCTATGAGGACTAGAGTAAAATGAAACACAATGTTTCTTTCCATAAATGCAATGTTTGCAAAACTCAAACTCAAGGTTACAATCATCAAGCCATTCTACTAGGTTTTTAATTTTCAAGGCTTTTAAGCCTTTTTATCTTATGTGACCGAGTCTATGATGCCATAGCATGGTTTTCTCTACTATGAGTTTCAACTCCAAAGAGTTTGCACCTAGAGGAACTTTTTTATCCTTCTCTACATGAGAATCCTTTCTTGACTTTGCAGAGGCACTATTGCATTGAACAACCTATGCATCCAACTTGTACAAAGTGCCAATTCATGAACCCCTAGCCAACACCAACGAGCCTCTAGTAATCTTACAACCACCACTCGAGAATGAGACTTGCAAGCCAACATCATTCAACTTACTACTAGAATGAAGATTATGAGCCAGACCTGGTATGTGCACACCATCAATTCTTTTTATTCTTCCATCAATAAATTGAATTTTGACCAACAATTTCAAGAGATGAATCACTTTCCAGGTACACCTTTCCACCAACATACTTTTCATACTTCATGAGCCAATCTCTGTGAGATTTCATGTGAAAATATGTGCCTAATTCAATCAAGTAGACACCATTTGATGCCTAAGTCATGAAGGATACAATGAAGGAATTTAAATCACTCTCAAAAGAATCTTTTTCAAAAGAGTTGTTCTTATTCTTCTTATTTTTCTCCTCTTTACAATCCTCCTAGATATGACTAGTCTTCCCATAATTCCAACATTTCACCTTGGACTTCTTGCCAGGAGACTTTGATTTCCCTTCAGATTTGGATTTAGGCTTCTTTTCTTTCTTATTTACTCTCTCCTTTGATCTACCTTGAATAGCAAGGGCCTCCTTGGCCATATCAGAAGATTTCATCTATATTTCTTCTAACAACAACAAAGCAACCACATATTTTTTCTTGAAAGTAGCTATTGTGCTTATAATAGCCATCACTAGATAATCCCATGTGTCAAGTAAGGAACATAATAGAAGCATACAATGATCCTCCTCCTCTATCTTCACACCCACATAGGCCAACTAAGCAACAATCATATTAAATGAATTTAGATGGTCTGCTATAGATGCTCCTTCTTCCATCTTCAAGCCACATAGGCCAACTAAGCAACAATCATATTAAATGAATTTAGATGGTCTACTATAGATGCTCCTTCTTCCATCTTCAAGATTATAACTTCTTCCTCAGGAATAACTTATTCACTAGAGACTTGTCATGATAAATATCACAAATTTTCTTCCATAAAGAACATGCAGTTTTCTCTTCATGGACGTTTAGGAGAACAAAATAGACCAAACAAAGTCTTATCAACGCTCTATATTTTCTATTTATGAGGTGCCAATCTTCTTTTTTCATACTTGATGGTTTTTTTCCCACAACAACAGTCCAAACATCTCTATCCAACAATAGGTCTTCCATTTTGAGGTTCCACAACTCAAAATTTCCTCCATTGAATTTTTTAATTTTTGTTCTTCTTAATGTGCTTTCCATCTCAATCTATAATAAAGACAATCAATTTTCTCTGAAAGACTCACACTAAATAGAATTAGTACAAAAAATCATCGCTACCCACAAGGATAACACAACTGGCTAGGCTCTGATACCACTTGTAAGGAAAGCACAATGTGAAAAACGCCTTCCAAATGCAAAATTCTTAGGAAATAAGTGTAGAAAATTTCATTTAATCAGAATTATACTCATTAAGATGCATAACAACATAACAAAAAATTTAACACACATAGAATTGAACACCAACTTTACATAAGAAAAACCCACATACCAAGTAACGCCACTTTGTATTATATTAAACCAATTACATATAGAGTTATAGACTCCACTCCCAGGTATTAATTCATAACAACAAATGTTTCCATGATCAACCTCGTACGCAGATTCTAATTATAGTTGTTCTCTCACACTATTACAATGCTCATATAGAATATAATGAAGAACATCATCAAATCAATCCAACTCATTACAAAGTATTACAATATATATTCGACATCTAACCATGGTTTCTTTGGTTCCAAAAAACCAACTGTTCCAACTATCACAAACATGTAAATATTGCAGCCACATCGGGCCATTGAAGAGACTCCTTTCATGCTCTCTTTGATAACATAAAATTCCTCTAATGATTTTTCATTCGCTAAACCAAATTTCAATAGTCAATAACCAACCATCACTTTCTATCTCATCACTGATCAAGTCTCACCTTGGCACTCTTCACAAGTTATCAAGTCAACCATTGCCATATCGAGGAGACATCATATCATCTCCCTCCAATAAAGACAAGTCCATTCAATGAGCTTCCTTCATTCTCCATCAATCCATTGAAGAGACTCAAGATAGTGTCCCTTCGTTGAGAGTAAGTCTCTTCGATGAAGCTTATCGACTTGTCCCAAGTGGTCGGTCAGTCAAAGGTTTCAAAAACTTCAAAAACCACGATTGGTGTTTCCAATATTCCAATTCTCTATGGCCTCATGATCGATCAGTCAAAATTTTTTGAAACTTCACAACTCTCGACCGGTGGTTCCAATGTTCTAGCTTTTTGTGATCATGTGACGTTCAAAACAAAGTAAGGGAAAAATGCCAAGCTTTAAGTGAAATTCCAAGCCAGCAAGTTGAGGCACATTTTCCAACATGGATTCTGATAGTCAAAGTAAAAAATCTATTGCTCTTGCAAAATTGAATGTACTTGACGTAAGATTTCCATAATTAACCTTAATATTACCACACTTGATCAATTTTTTGAACCATAGTCAACTAAAAGCTAGCCACTTTTGATTAATATAACCGCTTTTGTATGCATAATTCACTGGTCAAAAAATTTCACATAGAGGCTATTTTTGAGAAAACTAACCATAGTCAACCAATAACCAGCTGCACTTGATATATTTTTCCAGCCGTAGGTGACTTCAAACTGGCCACTTTTGACTAAAAAGTTCTCTTTTTCACTCATTGTTTACCAATCATAAAACTTGAAACAAAATCTACTCTTAAAAAATATTATCATAGTTTCCTTTCAAGTTTGGTTGAGTCAACCAAAATCTGGCCGCTTTTGACATATATTACTGCTACTATCCTAAAATCACCACTTTTTCTCTATTTTTTGGTGAAAATTAGAATAATCGTCTAGAACTAGTTATAAATCTTGTGAGAATGAAAACAGTTAGACTCCCAAAACACACCATAAATCACATCAGTCCATCACCCATTTGCAAAAAAAACAAACACTCCAAACTACTTTTAGGATTCAAAATAAACAAAAATAACTTAGGGCATTCCTTCACTCAAACTTATAAGATATCAACATTTTCTTGATCCTCAAGGCTAGTTCAAGTAGATTTCCTGCAACATATCTTCTAAGAAAATGAAGAGAAATATCGATCCAAGTATTTTAAACATTTTGAGGCCCAAAACTAGATTCATTTACAAAACATTATTCACTTTATGACCATTTGGCATCAAATTTCTCTAATTCAACAACCAAATCTAGTGGCACCTATCATGCAACCAAGTCTCACATAAATTTAAGGTGAACAAAAAAATATTATTAGTAGCTTGACAAGCTTCGTATTTGAGAGAAACGAAATACCAACCAAGTGGGGAAACACAACTAATATCCTAGACAAAGAGGAGTTAAAAGTGGATCTTGTGGCTGAAAGGATCATATTACCATCTCTTATGTGACAATAGATACCATCCTTTTGAAATATAAAATCCCAAAAGCACTCAAAACATCAAAAAATCCAAAAAACAAATCATTCTTTTGTTCAAAAGTTAGAAATCATCAACTTTCACAAAGTCTTGGCACTTGTTTTTAACAACTGTAAAACATAGATTTTCTGGAGATTAATGCTAAATGTTGCACAGATTAAAATGATCAAGTCTAATCTAACAAATAATCTAAATCAAAACAACAAAGAACAAAGCAAGTAAACATAATTAAACTAAACAAATCCATTGGAAATCTCTCACCAAATATGCATCCACTCCTTCAAATTATCTCGATTGTCCTTCTCCATTTTGTTGTTTCAGTATTCTTGCCCTCAGATTTTCAGTATTGATGCAAGCATAACCTTGTTGAATGTCTAAGAAAAATATCGAAGATAAGTTTCTTCTCAAAAGTGTATGATTTCGGGAGGAGGAATAATGATAATGACATGACATTTTATAGATTTTGGGTTTTCGAATGATTGGATCAAATTCAAAGAGAGATCGACGGATGAGATTGATGAATGTCATGCAATGTGAGTTCTATGTTAGATAGAATGTGAGTTATACAAGATTGAAAGATAAAGATTAAGTTAGAACGAGAACTTAGTCTTGTGTCAAGACTATTCAAAAATAGAAAGAACAAGAGTTCCAGATCTTAATCTTCTATTAAGAGTCTTCGAAAATAGAAGAAATAGACTTCGTATGTCAAACACAAAGTTAGAACTCAAAGATGAAGAATTCATTCGAATGCATGCATGCATATGAGTTAGAACTAGTTAACTAACTAGTTGTGATAGAGAGTCCTCTCACAAAGATGGTCAGATACCGAACCCGGAGATAACTAGTGGATTTAAAAATAGATCTTGAGTCAAAAGGTGAGTGAATGACTTAGATAACTAAATGATAGAAGAATATGACATAAATAATTAATAAATGTTAATTTAATTCAACATTCAAAAATGAAAGACATAATTAAATAAATAAAGATAATTTATTTAATTATAATTGAAAAGGTTAAATTGAATAATTGAATAAAAAATATTTAATTATAGTTGAAATATGACAAAGGGGTAATTATATAATAAATATTTAATTAAGAAAGAAGAATTAATTAGTTAGCAACATAATTAAACAAATATGATTTATTTAATTAATCAAGTTGAATAAAGGTCATTTATGAATTAATGAAAAGGGGTATTTAATTAATAGAGGAAATATGTTTAGAAAGGGTAATTAAATAATTAACATTATTTAATCAATGACCATGGATAATAGAAAATTATTGTCGAAAGTGGTGTTCGTAGGCCTAGACCAATTTTCAGTGTCTATAGTTTGCCCCTCTTTGATACAATGTCATTTCAGTGTTGTTTCAAAGGAAATATGCCCCGATCATGCCCTAGTATGAAATAGGTTAGGTTATGCCTCCTCAGGAAAATTGACAAATTTTTGGAAATTTGACGGTCAGAAATGCTATGGAGTTGACGGAATTGAATTTGGATGTGATATGGATGTGTACGGGTCAATAGAAGTTGAAAGGTTAAGTGGACAATAGACAATTTCAGAAGAAATGCCACCCAAACCCTAGGTATAAATAGGAATTAGGTTGAAAACCAATTCATTTGCACCCGGAAGAGTTGAAGAACTTGAGATTTTTCTCTGACTATTAGACGAAGATAGCTCCCATTCCATAAGTTAAGTATCAAGGATATCAGATCCAGACCTTTAGACAGCCAACCAACGTAGGAGCACTGGTATGTACCTAAAAATGAACTCCTGAAAGTTATATTTACACATAGTTTTAGGCCTCGAAAACTTAATAAACATATGTGGTCTTTTAGGATTGACGCATATGCCGTCGTATGCACTGCATTTTCCTGCGGAACAACACATATGCTAAAACACGCGTAGGCTAGGATAGGAATTTTAGGAATTAAATGCATTTGTAAGAAAATACTCCATATATATATGTATGGAACACGTCTGCATTTAGGATGTACGCATGTAGGTTAGTTAACCACATTTACATTAGTGAAAGGCATATGTATCAGGTAGACAAGTTATAGGAAATGCGCCACATTTTATTTTATGCATCGCATTTGTAGTAGGTAAAAATTGGATTGGTGATGTGCAACGTATATGGAATATGCAATGCAAATGCTTTGTCTTGCAATGCATTTGTATGGATGCACCTCATTTGGTAAAGTGAGCTGCATGCAGTTGGAAAAGTTTTGGAAAAAAATTTCTAACGAAAAAACTTTTGAAAAACTTGACATCATGGTTGGAATGCAGGTTATATTAGATCCTATTTACACATGGGAGTCATGTCTAGACACCTTCGATCTAAGAGATCATCTAGGTAGTGCAGAGATATGGCTTTTGTGGAGACTTGGTCTTTGTCATTGTCTTTTGATGCCCACTATTTTGGAAAAAAAGGGATGCTCACCGCATTGTGCGAGTGATGGCACTCCGAGACATCATCATTTCATATGCTGACTAGGGAGGCAACTATCACATTGGAGGATGTGTACAAGATACTTAGACTTCCGATCAGAGGAGAGCGGGTGGTGTACGATACCCAATGTGGATTGAGTGAGCTAGCCAGATTTTATCAAGTTGATGATATGAGTAGGCTCGACATTGAGCATTATGAGATCAGATGGCCGGTGTTGGAAGATAAATACAAGAGGATTGGCTGTATACTATGTACACTGGTAGGTGGGATAGTATTACCAGATTGATAGGGTCATGGTTTTCCTGTTGGATGGGGAGAGATGTTGGTGGGTATGTTAGAGAGAGAGACTGTGTATGCCTGGGGTCCATGTCTATTGGGGATGCTATATTTCCATTTACATGATATTATATATAGAGACGCACAGTCGATGAGTTGTTGGACCACTCTGGTGATGGTTTGGGCATGGGAGAGGATAGTTTTTTTTCATCCTTCAGTTACTATAGAGCGATAGGCTAGATCTCTGTATGTTTTTTGGTATATGGGAAACATCACTCAGAGTCATGTCGGAGATATAGGTTACTGGAGACATGCACTTGATATATTGGATCAGTTTACTTGGAGGCCATACATGGATTGTGAGAGATGGTCTGATGAGGGTGAGCATTTGACTTATTGTAGGAAGACACAGTACCTGGTTGAGAGGATTGTTTCAAGTGTGCATATTATTGAGAGACACTTGCCAGATTGAGTTTTAAGACAGTTCAGAGAGGTTCAAGATGAGCCTCGAGGTAGAGCATATTTTGCTTGATCATCCAGAGAGGTTCCACACTGGGGACCCATGATACCAGTAGCTACTGCAGAGGCAGAGATATAGGCATTACAACCATTACAATGGGGATGGAGAGATGGAGTAGCAGATCTAGGGACTACAACTACATATGACACATGGTGGGTGGAGCATCATCTGATTCCTTACATAGATCCGGATCATCCGACACCAGTTGAGAGACGAGGCATAGAGCCAAGAGGACGGTGGAGAGGTAGAGGTGGAAGAGTTGGAGGGAGGGGTGGTGGGGATGATGGCAGAGGAGGGGCTGGTGGAAAAGGCGATAAACAAGGATGGAGAGGGCAGAGAGGGGGTTGAGTAGGTGGACTTTCACCTATTCGAGAGGCAGTGGTAGAGGATGTACCGATGTTGGACATCGAAGGTGGAGCTGATGCATAGGTCGGAGATGAGCATGATGCCGAGGAAGCAGTTATAGAGGAGTTAGCCGATGTGGATATTGGGGGAGAGGATGTCATAGAGGATGAGGATATGGATATGGATATAGATCCTCTAGGTATTCTGGTAGGGTATGGGGAGGATGATGTTGAGGAGGAGGTGCCTATGGAGGAGTAGAAGAGAGAGCTGAGAGATTAGATTGTGGAGGGGAGATAGGAGGATGATGCCCCTAGGGATGGTGATATGGAGGCCATGGAGGAGAGACTGAGAATGATGACATTAGAGCTTGATGCCATGCAGATAGAGAGAGATACAATGCTTTTATGGAGAGAGATCAGGCAATAGCCCGGAAACAAGAGATAGAGCAGAAATTCATAGAGGTCAGATGCCTTTGTAGTGGAACCTCATCTAATGGTTTTGCTCATAAGCTAGTTAGATCAACTGAGAGAGTTTCATATTACAAGGATCTATATGAGTTAGTGGTGCCAGCAGAGAGATGAGCTCCTAGCTTTTCAGAGGTTCACAGCTAGAGATCACAAAGCAGGAGTCAAACGAGGACACAAAGTATAGAGGGTGTGGTAGGACCACTGAGGAAAGGTCTATATGACAGGCCTTCCACCTCATAGAGAGTACCTCCGAGGTAGTTTCCGCCACCTTCACCACATGAAAGTAGTGGTAGTGGGACACATTGACACTTGTTATATATGTAGACATTGTATTTTGATCAAAGAGCCTACAAGCTCATTTTTATTTATGGATACATTTAGAAATTATACTGTGACACACTATTTTGAGCGATATATATATGATTTTTGGTGGCTTCTATATGATATGCAGAACTATTTTATGATGATGCATTGCTTCTATATGATTATGTTTCCTAGATGATGTATGTATATGTGTTATAAATGAATGTTTCTACATGATGCATTTATGCAATTTATAATGTTATGGATGTCTTTATGATGATGGATGTAATGTACTATATGATGTTATTTATATGTGATGGTTAAAATGTACATATAACTATATGAAATGTTTATCGAATGTATGAAAATGTAGATTATCTAATTTTTTTGTTGTGTCACAAGACTTTATCATTATGTCAGAGAATAAATGTTAGCATGAATGAATTTAGAATGTTAGTAAGAAATAACGAAGGTTGATTGATTGAAAAACATATGATCTTTGATATTTTTCCAAATATGCTATGCTTTCTCATTATCATCATTGGGCGGGACATGACACAAATGGATAGTACACACCATGATATGAGATAGACCATAGTGTACACATTTATCCATCTGCAAAGAACAGACAGTCATAGACAAGGAGTGTCTTAACTCATACTAAGGACAAAATTGGCCTAGTCACTTTGTCTTGACAAACCACAGACAACAAACAAATAAAAACGGGTCATGAGACATCATTGCTCCTCTAAATACTTGATAGGACATCCTTGAGGAGACTAGTAACATGACTCAAAAACCAATGTTAAAAAGATAGTTGATAGACAAGAGCCAAAGAAAAAGAGTCCTAAGACATCCTTGCTTCTCTAAATCCTCCAAGGGACATCCTTGAGAAAGCTAGTAACCGGACTTAATTCACAAATCGATAAAAATATAAGAAGTAAGATATAAAGTCATAAAGCCAAATAAAAGTATTCGCCAAAAATTGATCTTATGGGATTGTTTGATTGTTTGATGTTTGACATAGTGTAATGCGAGGGATGATGCATACCACATAAGATGTTGAGTTTGGTTTCGACTTGGTGACTATCTGTGTAAGGCATGACAAAGCCCGGTTTCAGAAAGGCACGTGTCGTATAAGATATTGGAGCCTAATAATTTTGATGCAATAAGATACATGAGGCTATGACAATTTGATGACGCCTATTGACAAGAAAGACATATCTTGCTAAGACATAGGTTGATCACTTTGATAATGTGTTTGATATTGACTTGATGACTGTTTTGAGATGTTGCCTTGTTGATGCATGAATTGTTTTGATTCCTTGACTAATTAAAAGTATGTGTGTGTGTGTACTAACAATGTATGACTTGAGATGATACCCTAAAGGACTGACCTAATGTGGCCTCGGGGGCTCATCGATTGATTAGCCTTGCCTACATTGTACACGCAAAGACCTCGTAGTTCGACCAAATTTAACTGACATAACTGACTAAAGATATGCGCTTAAGCTGATGATATGGAATGTGTGTGATATTGAATGTGAATGTGATAAACCCTATTGGACTATCCTAGTGTGGTCTTTGGAGCTCATCAATTGATCAGCCTTGCCTACGTTGTACATGTAGAAACCTTGTAGTTCGACATGACCAATGAATTTGAATGTACAAAGGGTCATGATTTTAATGTGTGTGAGACATGACAAACCTAGACAAATAGACCTAATGCCTTGGGGGCACATCGACTGATGGCCTTGCCTACATCCAGTCGCAGAGGCAATGCAGTTTGACTATGTCTATGACTGACTTAACATGACTAACTTGACTCTATTTTTGGGATTTTCTGACATGTTTTGATTTTTTATGGTTTTGAAGTTTTCTACTATTTTTTGGATTTTTTCAAAACATTTTTCGATGGTGTAATGTTATGTACAAGGTCCTCATGGCATAGAATAAGGATTTTCCCCCAGTTGGGAATAAGACATGTGAGATGGAGTGGGGAATGTGACTAAATGGACTTTGATGTCAATCATTCCAAGCAATGGATACGACAACCATTTATTATGAGTGATAGTGAAAAAAAGTCTGATTGGAATGATGGTAGACGGAAGAGTGAGTTTGACTACACATGGCGCCTGTTTTCCAAGTTTTCACCATGGTATGTATCCATAGCGCCACCGAAGTGGTTTTCACTATTGGATGGATTATTTCTCTTGACTTTTTTGTTGATTTTTCAATCAATTTTTCTTTGGTGTTACAAACGCCTGTTTGCCAGGTTTTCATCAAGGTAGCCATTTTTTTGATTTTTGATTTTTTTGTATTTTCTAGATTAAGACATAGATTCTCAGAAGCTACGCATAGAACCTTTTTAGATGTAGGTTATTGATTGGTGACAAAAGTGGCTCTCCTTCAGGAGTAGAGAGTTTGTATGCTCCTGATCCAAAAGCTTTTGTGACAATATAAGGCCCTAACCAGTTAGGTTCAAACTTACCTTCATTTTCTCATTCAGCTTGATTCTTGGGATTCTCCATTAAAAATAGGTCACCAATGTCAAAGTGTCTATTTAGAACTTTCCTATTATAGCTTCAACGAAGATGATTTTGATATGCTTGCAAATGGTCTAGTGCTTTTTGTCTTCATTCATCTAGTAATTCTAGCTCTTGTAACCTAGATACACAATATTCTTCATCGTCAATGTGACCTTTCAAGGATACCCTCAGGGAAGGAATTTCAACCTCAATAGGTAATATAGCTTCAGATTTGAATACTAGGGAGTATGGAGTGGCGCCAGTGGGAGTACGGATGCTTGTGCGGTAAGGCCATAAGGCAGGATTTAGTTGTAGGTTCTAGTCACAACCAGCGTCATTGATAGTCTTCTTTAAGATTCTAATAATGGTTTTATTAGATGCCTCGGCTTGGCCATTACCTTGTGGGTAATACGGGGTGGAAAAATGATGTTTGATATGGAACTCTTCACATAAATGGCATACTTCTTGGTTCTTGAATGGGTGGCCATTGTCTGTGATTATGGATTGGGGTACACCATACCAACAAATGATATAGTTTAGGATAAACTTGGATATTTGTGTGCCGGTGATTTAGGTCATGCGAATAGCTTCAATCCATTTGGTGAAGTATTTGGTGGCAGTTATGATGAATTTATGGCCATTGGATGATGGAGGGTGTATCTTACCTATGAGGTCAAGTCCCCATTGGGAAAAAGGCCATGGTGATGTAATCAGATGAAGCTCCTGTGCTAGTGCTCTTATAAATCTTTGTGTATCCTACTCTATCTACATTTCTTTACAAAGATATATGAGTCTTTTTCCATTGTAGGCCAATACTAACCTAATCTCATAATCTTATGGGCTAAAGTAGGACCACTCGAATGGGATCCACATCTACCCTAATGTACAGGTCAAAAGGTTGTTTGTGCTTCTTCAGCATTGAGACATCTCATTAGGGCGTTATCTAAGGTACATCTATAAAGGGTTTCTCTGATGATGGTGTACTTAGCTAACTTATGGATAAAGGTTTGACGCTGGTTATTTGACAGGTCTAGAGGTAAAGTTTGGTCAATTAGATAGTCGAATATGTCTTTATACCAAGGGGAAGCAAGACCAACAATTGTACACACCATCACAAAATTAGGGACATCATAGGCAGGGACCAATAGTTGTTCAACCAAAAACTCAAACTTAGGCACATTGCTCGAAATATCCAATAAGGAACCCACGGTTGCCATAGCATCTGCAGCCCTATTTTGAATATGTGGTATTTGTTGAAAGGTAATGTCATCAAAGTATTGCTTGAAACTATCGGCCATGTGCTTTTAGGGGCGAGTTTATCATCCTTAGTCTCATAATCATCATTTACTTGCCGGACTACAAGCTGATAATCGCCAAAAACATGGAGACTCTTAATCTTTCACTGGGCTGCCATTTTTAATCCTATCACTAAGGCTTCATACTCTGCTATGTTGTTGGTACAAGGGAAAGCAATCTTGAATGATTTAGGAATGGTATCACCTTGAGGTGTAACAAATAGGATACTAGCTCTTGAACCACGATTTGTATGTGATCTGTCAAAGTATAATTTCCATTTTGTTCTAGTGTCAATGTTGAAGATAAATTCATCAGGAAAATCCGCCACTAAAGGATGGTCTACCTTCATGGGTGCATCTGCTAACTAATCTACAATCACCTATCCTTTTATAGCCTTCCTCTCTACATATTGTATGTCATACTCGCTAAGTATCATAACCCATTTAGCCAATCGGCCTATTAATGCTGCTTTACTTAGGAGATACTTGAGGGGATCAATCTTTGCAACCAACATTGTTTGGTGATTGAGCATATAGTGCCAAAGTTTTTGAGTAGCAAAGAATACCGTAAGACAAGCACATTCTATGTTTCTGTAATTTAATTCATATCCCACCAAGGTATGACTGATGTAATAGACTACTCTTTCATGACCTTGATTATCATTTTGTGCGAGAAGAGCTCCTAATGCTGACTGAGTTGCTGAAATGTATAGTATTAATGGTTTTCCATTTGTAGGTGGCATTAAGACTGGTGGAGTGAACAAATAGTCTTTGATTTTTTGGAAAGCTTCCTGAAATTTACGTGTCCACACAAATGGTACTCCTTTCTTGAGTAAATATTGAAACGGGTGTATTTTGTCTACTAGTTGTACAATGAAATGCCTGATAAACTATAATCTTCCCTGTAGTGTTTTTAGTTGACAAATTTTGACTGGAGGAGGCATTTCTATGATAGCTCTTACCTTCTCTAGATCTACTTCAATACCTCTTCTGGAAATGATATACCCTAGAAGTCTCCTTGATTTTACTCCAAAAACACACTTCTTTAGATTTAGCCTGACGTTGTAACTCTCTAGCCTCTGGAATATCTTGTCTAGAACCTTCAAATGATCTGCCCTTGTTTCTAATTTAGCTATAATTTCATCAACATAATCTTTCATGAGAGTATGTATAAATTCATGGAAAATAGTAGTCATTGCTCATTGATAGGTAGCTCTTGCGTTCTTAAGCCCAAAAGGCATAACATTCCAATAGTATGTGCCCCATGGACATGTGAAAGTTGTCTTGTGTTGGTCTTTAGCTATGATTTTGATTTGGTTATATCCAGAGAAACCATCCATGAGGGATAACATCTTGTATCCTACTGTAAGATCTACTATCATGTCTATGTTCGGCAAAGGGAAGTCATCCTTAGGAAATTCCTTGTTGATGTCTCTAAAGTATGTGCAAATTTGGATGCCCCCAGTCGGTTTAGTCACTGGTACAAGTTTTGAAATCCAATTGGCATAGTCTATAGTTCTTATAAATCCAACATCCAAGAGTTTCTGAAGTTCTACTTTGACCAGTAGAGCAATCTGTGGATGCATTTTCCTTAACTTTTGTTTGACTGGCTTAATACTTGGTTGTAATGGTAGATGGTACAATATTAGGTCTGGACCCCCCCCAGGCATGTCATCGTATGACCATGCAAATTTTATCTATCTCTTTGCGAAGAATTCCTTAAACTCGGGTTGTTCTGCCTCTACCAATGATGCTGCAAAGTATATATGTTGAGGGTTTTCTTCTATATTTATGTTGACCTCAATAGACTCTTCTACTAGCATTGGTGACTTTTCCTATTCAACGGGGAGAATATTTAAACCTCTATCCTTGGGTGCCTCAAAGAGGTTTTCACCCTTGGATACGTCTTTTATTTTGACTATTTCTTCGTCCAAAGGCACCTTTTTGTTTTCACCTAGGGACTCATCATTTTTCTCATTTTCAGATTTTTTCTTTTTATTTTCATTTTTGTGACTAGAGGTGTAAATAGACTCCCCAAAATATGTTTTTTCATCCAAGCCTATGGTAAAACCAGCTTTATGATCCTCTCTTGGTATGCCTTCTCGAAGTCCCATGAACTTATCTATTGCTTCATCATTCTCGAATGTGTCTATGATGGGTGTACCTTGTTGATCCTAGTCGATAAGTTTGTGGTATATGAGAGGCATGTCATCATCAGAGTTATCAAAGGTGGAAGCTGACAAGGTGAATATAGAATGGTTGACATGGTCATAGAAGTTTTGGACTAACTCCTTGTTATTTTTCCTATGGGTAGGTAAACTTTGATGTGGGACTATTGTAAGGGATGAGTCATCAGAAGATGGTGTGTGAGGTGCCCAAGATGCATGATCAAGGGTTTCCCAATAATAGTGCTTATTCCATTCTTCTTTGGACAAGTGTTTCCTATGATGGGGACTAGATGGTTTTGGTATAGTTTTTATATTTAGGTCCAATTCTCCAAATAGAGCATCTATGTTCATGATACTGGTAGAGGAAAGAGAATCCCACTCACAATCGCTTGAGTCGGGAGATTCATCATAAACTAGGGGAAGTGGTTCATGAGATATCTCGATGTCTGTAGAAGCACTCACTTCCTCTTGAAATGGTGACGAAGTACTAGGAAACCCAATTCTAAGTGGTTGAAACCCTAGCCCTAGGTATTTTGGTCATGGTGAGATAGTGATCGGTTCTGTCCTTCCATTTTCATGTAGTCCTAACCCACTGTGCTCATCATAGTCTTCATTTTACATTATCTTAAAGACTTTTCCATATTGATTCTTAGCTATTTGAATAGATGGTGAGGGGTATTCATTGTCTTCCTGATACAACCAGGAGTTAATATCACCTTGATCCACAATTTCTTCACTTAACTCTCCCCATTTGGTCAATGTCATTGTAGGGGGAACATGAAATGTGACTACTGATTGTCTTCTATATGCCATGGGTAGACCATATGCCTTAGGTGGAATTAGCTGACTGACACAATAGGATGCCTTCATGTAATATTCTCCACAACCCTTGTCTTGGATCTTGACCTTAGGAGTGGATGATGGTGGTTTGAATGAAATGGACTTGGTAAGATGTGATGGATCAATGTATAGGGATAAAGTGGATGATGACGCTTCTTGATTAATGGGTACCTGTCGTTGTGAAATTTCCCTTAGGCTTGTACAATATTGAAAATGATTTGGATCACCATCAATCATGATCTTGGTGCCATTATACGAGAATTTAAGACATTGGTGATATGTTGAAGGTACGGCTTTCATTGCGTGTATCCAAGGTCTACCTAACAACAGGTTATATAGAAGGGTGAGATCCAAGACTTGGAAGCTGGTGTTCATAATTGTTGGGCCAATTCTAATAGGGAGTGTGACAACTCCCTTAGATGATCTTTCCTCATCATCGTAAGCCTTGATGAATATACTTTTAGAGGTGTCTACACATTCTTCTGAGAATCCTAATGCCTTAACCAATTTTAGGGTACACAGGTTCAAACTTGCTCCTCCATCTACCAAGACTCGTCTGACTTTGGTTTGATGGACTAGGACTTGAAGATGTAATGGGTCATTACGATCAGACTTTTCAATTGAGTAATTTTGTTGGGAAAATGTGGCATGATTTGAGTTGCTTAAATATCCCACCATTTCTTCGAAATGATTAACATCTAAGTCTGTAGGAATAGTCGTGTTCTGTAAAGCTTTGTCAAGAATGGATCGATGCTCAAGTGATAAAGTCAATAGTTCCAAAATGGAGATCTGTGCGAGGGGTTTTCTCAATTGATCAAGGAGATTGTACCTAAACTTGGAAGTCTGTGTAGGTGGCTCAAAAGAAGGACCTGGAATAGTTATCTTAGTTTTGTGTGTGTTTACAACACATTCTAGATGCTTCTTAATGATGATGGTATTGACATTTTCATTTGCAGCTTAGAGGTGATTTATGATCATTCCTTTACCATAGTCATACTTGGTATTGGTATAATTGGCTGATGGATTATTCTCGGTTCCTGAACTGGAGGCCTTTCCTTTTGTGTGGTCATGTAATGGGTCTGTGAAGACCTTATGATCATTGTTCTTGGTATTTTTCTGCCCATTGACCTCTATGGTTCCCATTTTCAACAAAGTCTTGGATAATATTCTTCAGTTGTCAACATTGTTGTAGGTTGTGTCCTTTTGTTTGATGATAGTCACAATAGGCATTTTCATCCCACCATGAAGGTTTAAACTATCCAGGATCATACTCTCTTGGTTCCAAAGGTTTAATGAGATTATGTTTAATCAACTCTTTGAAAACTATCTCAATTGGTTGCCCTCGAGGGGTAAATTCACGTGTAGGAAATCTCCTTTGTGGTCATTGTTGCTATGAATTTTAGACATAATTGGTTGTTTGCTTTAGACTATTTGTCATGTCTTGATTGGGGTTGTAACCTCTAAGTGTGATAATTGGTCCCATATGTATGGTTTTAGCATCAACAATTCCATCATTTGTAATATTTTTGTTTCTAGACCAAAATTTGTTTCTATCATTTGGAACGTTTTGATTTTGAACAACTGGGTTTCTACCTAGTACTTTTATTTCTCCTTTGTCAATAAGGCATTTTTCAAGGATGATGCCATTTTGTACCAAGTCTAGGAATGAGGTACAATAATGTACCCTTAAGTCACTTCTCAGTTTTGGATTGATGTTTTTAAGAAATATCATGACCTATTTTTTTGGTATTTCAATTAGACATCTGCTAGCTAGACTTTCCATCTCTGGAAGAAAGTGGTGAAAGTTTCACCATCTTCTTGTGTTGTGTGACACAAGGTAGCTATTGTTACTTCATTTTCTAAGTTAAAGGCAAAGTGTTCGATAAAATTCATGGCTAATTCACCCCAGGACCATATGGTAATTTAGAGAAACATTCCAATGCTATCCCAATAAGGGTTCGCAGAAATAGTCTCATCAAGTATGTGGGGTCATATGATATGTCCATGCATGCCATTGAGAATTCTCTAATGTGTTCCAAAGGATTCTTCCTCCCATTATACTTAGGAAAATTTGGTATAATGTATCCATGGGGGAAGGGTGTCATATAAAGTGCTTTTTCAAATGGACATGGACATAGGTCTTGCACTAAGATAGTTCGTTTTCCTAACATAGACATGTTGTCCATCTATTTTTGAAGCATTTTCATTTGGTTTTGAAGGACATCCACTTGTGTCAAGGACATGTTGTTCACATTGTTTGGATCAATGTAGGTGTTCTAAAATGCCATGTTTTGTGACGGGTTATGATTTAGCGAGGGAATATATCCCGTTAGAATGTTCTGATTCGGATTGGGGATATTTCCTATCTGAATGTTCTGATTTGGATTGGGAATATATCCTCCTTGAATATTTTGATTTGGTATAGGAATATTTCCTATCTGAATGGTCTGATTTGGTATATTTCCTATTTGAATGGTTTGATTTGGTATAGGAATATTCATGGCAACTTTGGATCTCTTACCACTCATGTTGGTGCCAAAGGGGTTTGATGAAGTTGCTCCCACAGTAAATTGTAAACCTTGTGTTATGTTGAAAGGGTTTGTGTTTACAATTGATGATGTTTGAGTTGGTATGCCAGTTGGTATTGTTGCGATGATTTGGGGAATAGAAACACTTGACGTCACAGTTTGTATTGGTTGAGTAGATGGTGTTTTCAAAGTATGAATGTCAAATCTTGGTGGTAGTGTGGCTCCTCCTACTAGAAACTTTGCTAGATATCATTGGGGATCATTTGCTAAACACTCATCCATAAAGGATGCAAATTCAGGATCTTGTACAACAACGTCTATGTCTTCAATGTAAATTTTTCCATGTGTGTCTCTAGTGACATGTTTTTCAAGCAAAGGTTTGTGTGGTCTTTCTTTCCCTGATGGTTGATTTGCGAAAGGATTGAAAAATTGGTTGGGGTCCGACATTGCTTTTTGTTTCTTTTCAGACCTTGTTTCGAACATGAAAAGTTGCTCAAAATGGGGTAATGCAGACTATGTCTAAAAACTGATATGTCCTATTGCTATGTTTTTTGGATTTTTTGACAATAAAGGATGGTGCTAAAATGATTTCTAAAATGATGTATATGAAGATGATGTATGGTAGGATAGACAATATGCAAAATCTCGAGTAGACTATGACGGTAAATGATTCTAAAATGGGTATAACCTACCACCTATGGAATAAATGCATGCAAGGATTTGAGTTGACCAAGGAACTTGATTGTAGGACAAAGATAGTTGACAAGGTGAATTTCCCAAACTAGACTATTGAGATGGAAAGATTCACAAATAGGACTAAAGTGACTAGGTTCAATGATTGTGACAAATCAGAACATGAACGTATCCAATGATGAGGAAAGTTACCTATTCTACGATATGCAATTTCCTAGGAAGTATCTAAATGCATGCAACACAGGATGACTATGACTAGGACCTATATGACACCTAATGATGCAAGGTTTTTGAGAAAAGTTTTCAATTTTCTGTCCAAGATTGATCTTAAAAAACAAAAGTGAAAAATGACAGTTATGTTTTCGGACTCGATTTGCAGTTTCCTTAGTTTTTGTTGATAGTCAAATGTGGTTCACCTATCAAATGTGGTTCTATGTTTGACAGATGTGGTTTAGCATGCACATGCAATGATTTGACTAAAAACAGGTTTCGAATGTTGACTGGCAATTTTGACTTGTGACAAATGCGGTTTATGTTTTGACAGATGCGACTCACAGTAGCAGTTGCGACTCAAAAATATAAACTCTATGAACCTAAACTTGTTGATAAACACATGCAGTTTTTCTGTTGACAGATGCGACTTTCCTACACACATGTGACTCTAATTTTGAAAGTTGCAGCTCGTAATATCTAAACTATAAAAAATTGGACTTTGTTGATAGGCACATGTGGCGTTTACCCTAACAATTGTGACTCGCTAGGACAAATGTGGTGTTAAAAATGATAGTTGTGACCCAATTTGACAGTTGTGGTTTTCTTTACGATTGTTTTTTTTTTCGACTGACTTCGTTTAATGATCAAGTGTTTTGATGAATATAGAAAAAACAAGCACAAAAATCAATGTATTTTCAATTTGTGATGATAGAACTATTAAGACCAAAAAAAATTTACAACCTAGGCTTTTTTGATAATATTTACTAAATTCTTACTTGGATTTCTCTAGCTACGCATATTCAAGGTGGATGACTAGTAGCTTGACCCCACTGGCTCCCCTCCATGGCACTCACTTATACAGGGCATCCAAGCTACTGTACCCATGAAACTCCCATGGCATACATCTCATCTCCACACATGAACTGTAAGAATGTAAGATGACTTCACAGGTCCGAACCTGCTATACCAGCAAATAGGTAGGATTTTGGAAATAACTACATGGTTTTTAGTAAGGGCATTCCATTCGTGGGGCACTATTCAGCTTAGCAAGAGACCATTTTTCCCTTCTTGTCAGAATAGTGAGCGTGATTTCTAGGGTTTCTCCCAGAAATCCATTTTTACATACCAGGTGGAAGTCGTTGGCTAAAGTGTGTTACCGTTCTGAGTCATCTTGGGGTGAGTACTTTTTCCCACCAAGATAGGCCCAAGTTCTAGAGTCATTAACCATTTCTCTTACACCTAGGATCAGATGACTGTGCAAGGGCAGAGGATACTTCGATATACCGAATTGTAAAGGGTGACATAAATGTGCTTTCGCACCAAACAAAGCAAACATTGATTCTTTTTAATCCAAATGACAATGATTTATCTACCAAACAAATAGTTTTTTAAATAAAAAAAAGTCATTAGGTCCTGTATGCAAACTGATCAATAGTTGGTTTTTGGTGTCTTTGGCTTTCGTCCTGCAAAAAAATATTGGTTTTTGGTTTTATTTGGTCTTCTATGCTTCGTCCTGCAGAAACTAAGTTATTCCACCTTAACACAACTGTAAACAAACATTAACAAAAAATGAAATAACACGAAAAACAAAAATAAAAATGCGAATAAAAAAAGTGAAAAAATATTACCAGGCAAATGCATCTTTTTCGAGCTACAAATGTGGCTTGATGTTGAAAGGCGGATGTGGTTCGTCTTGGCAGTTGGATGCATCGTGAATTGTTGACAAGCGGATGCGGTGTAGTGTGGTGGATGCATCACAAAATATAGCAGATGTGGTTTGCGAAGACAGATGCGTCATTTATTTGAACAAATGTGGTGTGTCATATGATTCCTGAAAAATAAAAAATGGAAAAACGGAAAGATGTTGCATGAATTTCAAGCATGTTCACATCGGGTTCACCAAATGTAAGACGTAGATTTTCTGAAGATTAATGCTAAATGCTGCATAGATTAAAATGATCAAATCTAATCTAACAAATAATCTAAACCAAAACAACAAAGAACAAAGCAAGTAAACATAATTAACCTAAACAAATCCATTGGAAAGCTCTCACCGAATATGCATCCACTCCTTCGAATTATCTCGATTGTCCTTCTCCATTTTGTTGTTTTAGTATTCTTTCACTTAGATTTTCAGTATTGATGCAAGTATAACCTTGTTGAATGTCTAAGAAAAATATCGAAGATAAGTTTCTTCTCAAAAGTGTATGATTTCGGGAGGAGGAATAATGATAATGATAGGCCATTTTATAGATTTTGGGTTTTCGAACAATCGGCTCAGATTCAAAGAGAGATCGACGGAGGAGATTGATGAATGTCATGCAATGTAAGTTCTATGTTAGATAGAACATGAGTTAGAAAAGATTGAAAGATAAAGATTAAGTTAGAACAAGAACTTAATCTTGTGTCAAGATTGTTCAAAAATAGAAAGAACAAGAGTTACAGATCTTAATCTTCAGTTAAGAGTCTTCGAAAATAGAAGAAATAGACTTCGTATTTCAAAGAAAAAGTTAGAACTTGAAGATGAATTCATTTGAATGCATACATGCATATGAGTTAGAACTAGTTAACTAACTAGTTGTGATAGAGAGTCCTCTCTCAAAGACGGTCAGATATCGAACCTAGAGATAACTGGCGGATTTAAAAATAGATCTTGAGTTAGAAGGTGAGTGAATGACTTAGATAACTAAATGATAGAAGAATATGAAATAAATAATTAATAAATGAATTAAATGTTAATTTAATTCAACATTCAAAAATGAAAGACATAATTAAATAAATAAAGATAATTTATTTAATTTGACTGTTGAAAAGGTTAAATTGAATAATTAAATAATAAATATTTAATTAAGAAAGAAGAATTAATTAGTTAGTGACATAATTAAACAAATATGATTTATTTAATTAATCAAGTTGAATAAAGGTCATTTATGAATTAATGAAAAGGGGTATTTAATTAATAGAGGAAATATGTTTAGAAAGGGTAATTAAATAATTAACATTATTTAATCAATGACCATGGATAATAGAAAATTATGTTGAAAGTGGTGTTCATAGGCCTAGATCAATTTTCGGTGTCTACAACAACTACATGATCACAACATAGAAAAAAGATGGACAAAAACAAAATTATCCCTAGCATGCCTCCCAAAAAGACCACAAATGAAGGAAGTGACCCATAGGGTTATAGACCAGGTAACCTTGTAACTCCTCAAAAGGAACCAAACCCACCACCAAGTGAGGAGGAAGTAATGTGTAGACAACAAGAAATTATGGATAGATGAAAACAAAATCCCAAGGACATGGTCATAGAAGAAGTGAATAGTGAGGAAGAAATAAGTGAGGAAGAATTCTTCCAACACTCCAACAATCCCAAGGTACTTAAACTGATGGAAAAATTGCTAAGAAATGATCCAAATACTTACTTCATCAAACTAGCACAAATTGGTGCTATGCTTCCTATAGACTTTAATTTGGAAGGTCTTAAGGATCCTAACCTCATTCCCTTAGGGAATAACTCAATTGTGATAAAAATACCCAAACCAGTGAAGATTCCAAACATGCCACTAATCTTCTCATAAATCAATGACCAACCAAAATAACCAATGTAAAATCCTTTGTTTAGGAAATCAACCGAAATTGAACAAGCAAAAGTGGCTCAATGATATCAAGGAGGTTCATCTCAATACATATCACAAGGTAACAACCCCTTACAATAATACATGTGATAGAATGCATCATACATTGATCCTTCAAACAACAAGACAATCCAACAAGGTGTATAGGAGTAATCTTCAAAAATAGTTCATCCCAAAAAGAAGGCGTACCACATGGTACCCTTCCCAATTAATAGTTCTAACAACAAGGTGTACCACCAACACGTGTTATCAGAGTAACCTTCAAAATAGTTCATCCCAACAACAAGGTGTGCCACATGGTCCCCTCCCCAATCAACAATTCCAACAACAAGGTGTACCACCAATGCACTATTAGGGTAACCTTCGATACAATTCATCCCAACAACAAGGTGTATCACCAATGCACTACCAAGGTAACCTTCAAAAAAATTCATCCCAATAGAAAGTTTTACCACCAATGCACTATCATGGTACCCCTCTTCAACATAATAAACAAGGACTTAATCCTCCTTATAGTCTATAAGGACTTAAAAGTCTTTCAATACAGCAAGAACCTAATACTCCTTCATCGTAACAAGGACTTAATCCTCCTTACATTCAACAAGGATTTACTGCTCCTTCCCCACAAAAAGGACTTAACCCTCCTTGCATTCAACAAGGACTTAACCTTCCTTACATTCAACAAGGAATTAATCTTCCTTTCATACAACTAG
Source organism: Sequoiadendron giganteum (assembly GCA_007115665.2). Taxonomy (NCBI): domain Eukaryota; kingdom Viridiplantae; phylum Streptophyta; class Pinopsida; order Cupressales; family Cupressaceae; genus Sequoiadendron; species Sequoiadendron giganteum. Next base: position 483,834,553 of record CM021104.1, read on the forward strand.
GACTTAACCCTCCTTCCAACTATCATGGGTAGCAAGGTCCTATACCTTCACAATACCCAACCTATAACCAAAAGAACATTGTGGGACAACAAGGCTACTATGCACAAGGTCCACAAACACTGAGGTAGGCATGCAACTACAAGCCCTAAATCCAAAGATATTAGACATCTAGATCGGAAAACCAAAGAAGACCTACACTCTATAGGATATATGTCCATTCCCTTTTGATCGCTCTATTACTATGCTACCCTTCCCAAATAAAAATTAAATACCAAAGTTTGAAAATTAAAAGGGAAAGGGTGATCTGGTAGAACATGTGTGAGATTTATGGGTAGCTTACATGAAAGTTAAAAATAATGATTCCTACCTAATGAGACTTTTTCCATGCTATGGAATGGTTCTCCCATCTACCACTAGGTATTAGGAGTTTTGATGAATTGAATAACAAGTTTGTGAGCCACTTCTCATTCAACATAGAACATGATGTTACAATCACTGACCTCTAAAAAATTAAACAAAGCCAAGGAGAATCCTTTACATCCTACCTACAAAGATGGTTACATAAAGCTAGTAGATGCAAGTGGCCTATTCTTGACAGATAACTAGTGGATATATTTGTTTCCAAAATCCAAGAAGAAATAATTATCAACTCACCATGTTCTTCCCTAATAACTTCAAAGAGATTATTGGAAGGGACTACACATTGGCTCTCATAGCAAGAGGAGTTATTAAGCTAAACAACTCAAAAGGAAACCCTTCTAGTTTGAATGAGAAACCTAAGATTTGGGCCAAGAAAAAAAATGTTACCAACAATGGAGTAGATGATGCTAGAGTTGTATGGAACATGCAAAATCCCAATGTACCAAAAACCAAACCCAAAATTGCACAAACAAGCTACGATCCAAAAAATCTACAAAACAATAAACTCACCTATCCCAAAAAAATTCAAATGGATAACCAACAGAAAAAATGGGGAGGACAAAAAAGACAATATGACCAACCAAGGAGGAAATTTACTCAATTAGGAGAAAAAATTGGGACAATCATGTGAAAATTAGTTCAACAAAACCTCATCAAATTCAATGAGTGCCCAAACTATGAAGAGTTCAGTTTTAAAACACCAATGTACAATGAAAAAGACTTATGTTAGTTTCACAAGATAATAGGACATATGATGAATAAATGTATGATACTTAAACATATAATACAAGACTTAATTGACAAGGAGAAGTTAATATAGAACACCATATTGGAAACAAATACCTCCAAATCTACATGAATCCAATTCCCAACCATGCTAAGAAAAATGACAAAGGGAAAGAAAAATACTATCACAATGCCAACTACACCTATGGTGACACTGTCCTACATACCCTCTCCCAAGAAAATGATACTAGGGTCAATGTGTTAACTATATGAGGTACAAAACTTGAATGTAATGTAACTACTCATCAAGGGAAAGTCACAATACAAGGAGCCCCACATAAACCCACAACTAGGTCATCCAATGACTATAGTATTGTGGAACAACTAAAGAAGACTCCCACTTTGATCTCCATCCTAGAGTTGCTGAAACTATCACCCACAAATAGAGAAATACTAGAGAAATATTTGGAAGCATTGGTCCCTAATGACCTTAATCCTGATCAATTTTAAGCTATGATTGGAAGAATCACATCTGATCATCGTTTAGTCTTTTTCGAGAAAGATCTTCCATAAAAGTCATTCCACGATCAAGCCCTCTTTATAGAGGTTTGTGTCCAAAACCATATGGTCAAAAGATTATTGATACATAATGGTGTGGGTTTGAAAATTTGTATTGAAATTTGTTAAACAACTAGGGTATTCTAATGATGTAATTGATGTTGGTGTAATTAATTATTCAATTACACTTACACAAGTTTACTTAGGTATTTAATTATATTCCTAGGTATCATTTACCAGGTGATAGGTTTACATGTATTTAGGATAAAATATTCCTTCTAGAAGATGAGTTGTCTTTTCTAGAAGCCTTATCCTATCTTCACATTATCCTAGGTAGTTAGTTAGTTGTCACATGTCTTAAGATTATGACAAATGTCAATATCATATTAACTAGTACATCTCAACCTTGCCTATAGAAGAAAGGCTTCATATGTACTTTGCCATATTCAATTTCACATTCTTGCATCTTAATGATCTAGCATAATATTTCTGCCATTTCTCTATTGTGGAAGTTATTTTGTCTTGCAAGTGATTCTGGGGTGTTTGAGTTCACCATAAACTCCTACATGGTATCAAAGCTTCAGTGTTGCAGACTTCTTCCCAGATCTAAGGGACCAATCTTGGTGTGAACTTTTTGTTGGGTAAAAGTTGGGGTCTTGAGAACCTCACCATTGAATCCATCGCATCAAGGGAATTCAAGATCAACTTTCGTTTTGTCAAAATATGGCATATTTTATCAAATTTGAAAGGGTTTGATCTAGCCGTTTTTATTGGAGCCGTTTTCATTTTTCGTCAAAAAATCTAGCTTCTACTCATTTGTGAGAAAAACAATTTATGGGTTTTCTAGCCAAGGTCGAAGTCTAAATTTGATATCTTTTAGATTTTTCATATCTTGCACAAATCTGAAGAAAATTGTTGTAGAAAAAGCTTCACACATCATTTTTTCTCTTGGCTAAAGGTTAAAAAAAAACCAAATTTTCATCTTCTCCTTATGGGATCAAAGAACTATTTATGGGTTTTGTTTCTAGCATCAAAATATTTCTGGGTTTCTGATTTTGTCTACAAACAATGAGTATATTTTTCAAAAATCAGATCAGAAATAAACCTTTTTTTGCTAGAAAACTCGTTTCCTGTAGACTAAATTCATTTTTTTTGAAAAATTCATAACTTTTGGCTATAGTGTCTGCTTTTGGCAAACAAGATATCAGTGGAAAGCTAGTTTTGAGCACTTCACAATAGTGCAAAACATTTTTTTCAAATTTTGTCATCTACACAAATTTGAGGTTATTTTTCATAATGGAGGCAGATGTGAACATTCATCGGTGCATGCACTATTTTCTTTTTTGTGTGCATTAGGTTAGCATTTTCTCTGCACTTCATTTCAATTTCAAATCATTTATCAATCAACTATTGCTTCATAGATTCCAGACTTGTGTTAGTTGCAATTTTTCCAGTGTTCATCAACATTGGGTCTATCGTTTCTTTATCATGATTCCAAAATTGAGTCTTTTAGTGACTCTAATATGGTTTCTAGCAAATAGAAGTATCTTTCCTTGCTTTCCAAATTGAGGATTCTAGTATTACTCCACAGTGTACTTCTAGTGCTTCTCTTGTAGTAGGTTATCTCATTATGGGGGGGACTGAATGGTCTCTCTTGTCATCCTTTGTGTGGATGGAGATTGATTGGATTTGTAATGGATATCATTATTGTTTTGCATTTCATCTTTTTTTTGGAGAGGATTTTTTTCCCACTGGATTTTCTCCTTTTCTCCATTTGTAAGATATTGCATTTTCATATGTACGTCGATATCTAACATGACCTAGTATATAGGATCCATCATTGCATATTTGCATCATTTGCATAATAATTTCCTTCCTAAGTTGCGCTTATGGTGGGTGTTGGTGTAATTAATTTTCAAATTACACTTACATAGTTTTACTTAGGTATTTAATTATATTCCTAGGTATCATTTACCAGGTGATAGGTTCACATGTATTTAGGATATAATATCCCTTCTAGAAGCCTTATCCTATCTTCACATTATCCTAGGAAGTTATTTAGTTGTCACATGTCATAAGACTATGACACATGTCAACATCATATTAACTACTACATCTCAACCTTTCCTATATAATCAAGGATTCATATGTACTTTTCCATATTCAATTTGGCATTCTTGCATCTTAATGATAGCATAATAATTCTGCCGTTTCTCTCTTGTGGAAGTTATTTTGTCTTGCAAGTGATTCTAAGGTGTTTGAGTTCACCATTTTTGGTGTAATTAATTATTTAATTGCACTTATGTAAGTTTACTTAGGTATTTAATTATATTCCTAGGTATCATTTACTAGGTGATAGGTTCACATGTATTTAGGATAAAATATTTCTTCTAGAAGATGATTTGTCTTTTCTAGAAGCCTTATCCTATATTCACATTATCCTGGGTAGTTAGTTAGTTGTTACATGTCATAAGATTATGACACATTTCAACATCATATTAACTACTACATCTCAACCTTTCCTATATAAGCAAGGCTTCATATGTAATTTTCCATGATCAATTTGGCATTCTTGCATCTTAATGATAGCATAATATTTCTACCATTTCTCTCTTGTGGAAATTATCTTGTCTTGTAGGTGGTTATGGGGTGTTTGAGTTCACTATAAACTCCTACAATTGATAAGGGAAAGAGCATCACTATAAGGGCTTATGACGACTTAGAAAGTAATTCAAAATGGACCATAAGGCTACCTATATAGATAGTTACAAAAATAATAGAAATAACATGTCAAGTACTAAACCTTGATCTACCATATAACCTTCTTCTAGGGTGCCCATGGATTCATTCATTATACAAGCAGTTCCTTTGATATTTCACCAATGTCTAAAATTTCCTTACGAAGGAAAGGAGGTTACATTATATGTCAATATTGAACCCTTCCACTACTATACAAAATTGGAGGAGAAATATAACAAAATCTAGCGTGTACCTAGTAATGATATATCATTTCACTCCTTCCCATATTTTGACCCATCAACACTACCATCAACCTCAACTAAATCCTCATCGAGTGAGAAACCAAAATATGAGTCCAAGATTCAAGTACTTGACAAAGGTAATGAGAACTATCATTTCAATCAAGCCTTTTGCATTGGAATGCTTCCCCCAACACCAAATATTTATGGAGGGCCTAAGGAGATCAAACATGCTCAAGAAGTAAAAATTCTAGTCAAACCCACAATCTTTACCAAGTGGGGAGATATGAATGACGAGGAAATATTCAAAGAGGACTTTTCGTCAATGATCTATAAATAATACCAAGAAGGACCAAAACAACTACAACCCTTTCTAATTTATCCTAGTAGTAAAGGGTATCAACTAGCTAAACAAATGGGATACACTGGAAAAGGTGGCCTTGGGCTACATAAACAAGGCATATGGGAACCTATTATAGTGGAACAAAGAAAGAATAACATAGGACTAGGCTATGGTTTGCTAGATGTGGTTACTCCAAACACATGATGTACTAATTTTAAGAAAGGAGCTCCTTATACTAATGTTAAGACATCAAATATCTACCATCTTATAGACAATGATTTAACCATTGAAGAATTATTTGAAATCTTTAGCATAAGCATATTCCCTACCCAACCTAGAAAACCTACATTCAGAGACTATACTTATGAAACATACTTTAGCGAGTATGAATGGGATTATCCTTCCTTTATCTCCTCTAGAGACAATGACCTAGATATCCAATGGGAGAAGGATGCTAGAGCTATATTGACCATTTCAAAAACTTCTATAAGCTTTAAAAATAATGATGACAACCTACCCCTTTGGTACCCACAGTTAATAGATTAGGACCAATAACACCATATGCTTGTTTTGGATCAATTCTAAAATGATGAAGTTATTATAGAGTTTATGGGACTTTAAACCGATATACCATCTAGAGATCATAAAGAAATGTTTGTCATGTAACTCAAACAACAAGCATATTTCGGAGGGGCATTGCATCCTCTAGTCATAAAATTGAAAAAGACAATGTAAAAATCAAAATGAGATCCCCTAGGGAAAATCATGATGTGGCTCTATCGAATCTTGAAAAGAGAAAAATAAAGGATGAATCTAAGAGTGAAAACCTCTCTGAGGTTCCCGAATATGGAGGATTCAATCTCCCTATTCCTGAATATCAAGATAAGTTGACACTACTCATTGAAGAAGTTGAATCCATCAATTTTGGCATGATAGAGAACCCAAAAATAACTTACCATGTAGTGTCACTTGATCCTAAAGAGAAAGTGAACTTCTCAGCATTCATCAATGAAATGAATATAAAATTGGCATAGACATATGAAATCATGCCAAGGATAAATCCAACATTGGTCATACACCACTTAGTCATATTTCCTAGGGTTAAACCCATCGAGTAGAAACTATGAAAGATGCATCCCCAGATGGCACTTTTGGTAAAAATAGAACTGAAGAAATTGTTAGATGTAGGCTTCATCAGGCCAATTGATTATTCAAAATGGATATTGAATCTAGTGTCCATATCAAATCCCACTAGGGGCATAAGAATCTGCATAGATTTTTAAGATCAAAACAAAGATTTTCCAAAAGATGACTTTCCTCTTCCAAGCATTGATATTATTATAAATCTAATAGAAGGGCATGAAATTTTGTCACTAATGGATGGATTCTCAGGATATAATCAAATTAATATGTCCCATGACGATCAACATAAAACAGCATTCACTTTTACATGGGGGACCTTCTACTGGAATGTCGTGTCATTCGGTCTAAAGAATGTAGGAGTAGCCTATTAATGATAAATGACTATAATATTTCATGACATGCTAGATACAATTATGGAAGACTATGTGGATGACATACTAGTGAAATACATCAAAAGAGAAGACCACTTGACCAATATTGCAAAGGTGTTTGACAGACTTGAATAGTATAACTTGAGGCTCAATCCAAAAAGGTGATATTCAGAGTAACAACTGGAAAACTGCTAGGATACATAGTATCAAGAAGAAGCATAGAAGTAGATCCAACAAAGGTAAAATCCATATTATGAATGCCTTCTCCAAAGACATTAAAGTAGCTCAAACTTATACAAGGGAAACTACAGTGCATCAAGCGATTCATCACGTAGCTAGTAGACAAGGGTCATTTGTTCACTCATCTCCTACACAAGGACATCACATTGAAGTGGGATGGTAGATGTGATCAAATGTTCCAATAATTCAAAGAGTATCTACTTAATCCAATACTAATTCCACCTATTCCAGATAAAGCAATGATACTCTATGTATATACAACACAAGCAACATTAGGAGCTCTCTTAGCATAACTAAATGATAATAACCAATAAAAGTGGTCTAATACATCAACCAAACACTTGTGGGATACGAATTGAACTATTAACCCATAGAAAGATCATGTATCTCTATTATCTTTACACCACAAAATTTGAGACACTGTATCTTGAACAAACAAATTGTAAAGCTAATCTTAAAATTAGATCCACTAAAATACCTATTAGCAAAAGTAGCTCTCATAGGAAATATTGCTAAATAGGTAATGATATTGAGAAAGTTTGACATAGAGTACGTAGACAAGAGAGTCATCAAAGGAAAAATAATAGCTGATCAACTAGATGAAGCACCAATGGAAGATCACTAGCCTCTCACAACATACTTCCTAGATGATATCATATTGCTAACAGAATAGAAAAGCCATTGGACATTATATTTTGGCAGGTCCCACACTCAACATAACTTAAGAGCAGCTATATTGTTTCTCACACCACAGGTATATAGTATACCTAAGCCTTACAAAATTTATTTCCCTTGCAAAAATAGCATCTTGAAGTATGAAGCACTAATCATAGGACTAAAAATATCAATTGAATGGAAGATGAAAGACCTGTAGGTTTATGGAGACTCTCAACTGGTAATTAGGCAAATAAATGATGAGTATCAAACAAAGGATGATAAGATGCTGCCATATAAGAGAATGGTGGATAGTTTCAAACAATATTTTGTCATGATCACCTTTGAATAGGTTCCCCACATCAACAATAGAGTAGTAGATGCTATGGAAATGGTAGGTTTTCTCCTCAACATCCCACATAACATTTCTAAGTATGAATTCATTGTGGAGAAAATCTAAATACTAACATTTCAGATCCCATAATCTAAACCAATGTGTGTTGTTGTTGGTCCTAGCTCACCATGGTACCATGATACATTTGACTATATCCAACATGGTATCGTACCCCCTCACTTGACAACCACCGAAAAGAAAACCTTTGTCCATAGGACTTACTGATTTATAATACTAGGAGACACCTTATATCATAAAATTTTAGATGGTACTTTACTCTGATGTCTTAACATAGAAGAAGTGAAAACTACCTTACAAGAGGTACACAAAGGTGTTTATGGGTCCCACTCTAGTGGACCTAACCTAGCAAAAAAATTACTAAGAATAGGATATTATTGTCCATGTATGGAGCAAGAAGGTATTGCCTACATGAGAAAATGTTGCCAATCTCAATAGTACAGTGACGTCATTCACACACCGACACATGAGCTAAGACCTATCACGACACCATTACATTTTTCATAGTGGGGATTAGACTTGGTAGGTAAGATCTCTCCCACCTCTTCCAATGGATATAAGTTCATTATTACTACAACTAAATACTTCACAAAATGGATAGAAGAAATTCTATTAACTTACATGACCGGTAAATAGATATCCAAGTTTATCTTCAATTATCTGATATGTCAATATGGAATTCCCCAAACCATCATAATGGACAATGGTACCTTGTTCAAGAACCAATATTTCAAAGAGTTTTGTTCCAAATTATCTATCTAGCATAGATTCTCCATGCCCTATCACCCCCATGGAAATGGTTAGGATGAAGCATCTAACAAAACCATCTTGAAGATACTAAAAAATACTATTAATGATGCTAGTCATGTTTGGAATCTATAACTAAACCCAACCCTATAGGCTTACCATACCCCTATAGAGGCCACACTGTTTTCCTTCATCTAGGGATCTGAAGCTTCCTTACCTATCGAAGTTGAAATCCCCTCACTATGAATATCACTAAAAGGCATGGTCAACAATGAAGAGTATTGGTGTCTAGATTAAATGAGTTAAAGCTCCTAGATGAAAAACAAAAACTTTCAGATAGGTGATTTGGTACTCAAAGAGAATCAAAATGTACAACTGAATCAAGATGGAAAAGGTAAGTTTGAACTAGTAGGCTCATTCATTATCATAGCAAGCTATGACTTTGTAGCCTATAAATTGGCTACTCATGAAGGGGGACCTTTAGCCGAATTGATGAAGAAAAACCACCTCAAGAAGTTCTTCACATGAGCACATCATAATACCCCAGGGAAAAGGGTAAACATCCAAAAACATCAAAAAAAGACAAAAATAAAAAAAATCCAAGAAAATAATAGTATAGAGAAATAAAATGTTCTTTAAGTGAAAACCACTTTGTGGCACTTCTAGAATAGGTACCATAGTGAAAACCTATAAAAAATGTGCTAAATTTGAATAAGACTTGCATCGTTATCTATTAGCACTATCTGAAGCATCGACCCATTCGTCCCATAATAAAACATGCACACAAACCATGGCTTGATGACTAATTAAGTATTGAACCTTGTTGCACCATCAATATATGTCTCCCCTAGTGAAGCTAATAATGTATTGAACTGGTGGAGACTTAAACTGGTGGAGACTTACCAAAACTAGTAGTAGATTAGATTCTTGTACATCCCAACCTGCTTGAAAATTACCAAAATAAAAAAAATCCAAAAAAATACAAAATCAAAACAAAGTCTAAAACATCAAAATCCCGAAAACATATTATGATTTGAGTCAAAAAAATTCAAACTACATGGTCTCTATGTGCATAACATAGGTAAGGCTTATCAGCTCTTGAGGCCTTAGGTTGGTCCCCTTAGGTATCTATCATGTTTCAATTTAGTCAAAAAATTCAAAATCCAAAAAAAAACATTCAAAAAATAGAAAACAATCAAAAACATGTTCTTATCAAACCAAACAAACTATGAGCCTCTACGTGTACAATGTAGGCAAGGATTGTCTCTGATGAGCCCTTGAGGCCCTAGGTTAGTCCCTTGAAAACAAAAAAAAATCATATAAAACTCAAAAAATCAAAAAGGTTTGACCTCTATCATCACCAAATGCAATAAAATTTTCATCCATAGTAAAAAAAACTCTCCCACTCATTCTTTGACAAATGTAAATAGAAAATAGGACAAACATGAAAATCAAAAATTCCAAAGAGAAGATAAAAACAATTAGATAAACTATAAAGAGAAAACAATTCCAAGGTGTTAACTACCTATCTATTGACAATTCACCAACAACATCCTGAGATATGCCTTAATGGATCCTTTCCTACAATAGACATCATCAACACCAGATAACAACCTAAATCTTTAAAAAAAATATGACAAGTGATACTATAACATTTTTTATCTTTTTATAGTCTTATCTTTTTGATTTATTGTAATACCACATTTTCAAGATCTCTCAAGGATGTCCATAAGGATTTAGAGAAGAAGGAATGGTGGTATTTGTAGACATGAAAAATGTACAATTCAATTTGACATGCTTGATCCTGATTACTAACGATATTGCCTCCTAAATCATACTCTCAGCTTATTATCACCTTTTCATCTCTTAATTAGATAAATCATTAATTATTTAATTAAGTATTTCTCCTCTGTTGATTAAATTAATCAATTTAATTTAATTAACCTTATATCTCTGTTTATTTAAATAATTCATTAAATTGAATAAATTAAACCTTATTTAATTTAATCTAACACTATCCTCTTTAGTTAAATAAATCAAATCATTTATTTAATTAATCCTTTTCTTCTCAATTCTTGATTTAATTCAACTCATAAATTTGAGTCAAAATTGTCAAATCATCTAATCTCTCATTAAATTGATCAAATCTTGATTAATTTAATCCCAATCACTAAAATCCTCTAGAGAATGCAACTTGCACAATAAATCAATTACTTTGATTTATTAAATTGCTTATTTTCTCTCAACAAAGAATAAGGAAGGAATATTCCCTCAAATTTGAATTCAAAATCCAAGTGGATGGGTACTTCCAACAAGGCATTCACTCCTCTTACATGTCCTTGTGCATTGAGCCAAGTGACATTAACTCCATATCTTTCTCCCCCCAACATGTCACATTCAAATTTCAAATTTGAATCTCATGGCATTTATCATGCAGATTGACCAAAATGTGTTCATTCCTCCTCCAATCACATGTGGACAAGTGGCCTTCTCTCATTGGTTGGTATTTTGTCCCACATTGGTCAAATCTATAAATGAAAGGTTATTCCTCTCATTATTCATCCACAATATCATGTAAAGTTACTCTCTTGAAATTGAGAGCCAATTTAGTGCATTTCATTCCACATGTTCATCATTTTCACAATTCAATAGCTAGGTTATGCCAAAATCTCGTCAAAGAGATTTGATCAATCCACACATCATCAAAATTTACAAAAGGAGTTGGGAAAGGGTTGATTTCGACACACCAATCGGCACCAATTCCCCCATCGGATCACTAGTTTGCTCACTTAATTAGGATTTACTTGTTTTGTTCTTCATTTTCCTAGTTTAAGTTTTAGTAAGTGGATTTCATGGGGAATCCTTCATTCTTGTTTGCATATGATCTAATATTTTGATTGTTTGTTGTTTTTGTGCAAGTGTAGGATTAGGGGTTCATAGTATTAACCGTTGATTTTTTTTAGTTCTATTTGTAAGATATTTTTATGATACTACCACAATGAATACTTACTTTGTTTGGTGAATGGAAGTTAATTTAAGAAAATTTGTGTAGCAGTTGCATGTTAGGTATTTCATGCCTCTCTATGTAACTGGTCCAAATTTTTCTAACACAACTCAACCATGTATCCTAACAGGGTGTTCATATGTCTTGAATGAGCAATAATATTCTTTGTATTCTAAGTCAAAGTCCACACAATGGATACAAAAGCCACCTTGGTTATTAATACCCTAGTGCATTGTGTTTTTTTCTACATCAAAACAGATTGTTAAAGAAAAATTTTCTCTATGCAAAGAAAAAGCAACTTATCAGTAACTAACAAACATCCAATTTATATCCATCATCCAAAATTTCTTCTAACTAACATCCATCTTGCATCCACAATTTCGTTAATACATATCATGATGATAATAAAGTAATCAAAACATTGATAGGCCCATCTAATAGCTTGTTTTCTATTATTTTTATACATATTTTGAGATACTTTTAAAGACACTTCCCATAAAATATTCCTACATTATACCATCCTTTCATAACCATTATGTATAATTAAACTTAAAATATGATGATGAAATTATGGTTATAATATATTAGTACTGAATGATTTGTATGAAGATATGTGTGGAATGTTGATAGAATGTTAGGATTTAATTATGATAGTTATCCTTGTGTACATGTTTTGTGAAACTAACTTGTTTGCATAAAAAGAGGAACCAAGACATACAATAGTTATAAGATGAACCCATAGAAAAAGGAGCACTAGACAATGAGGCAGGGGAGTTCCAGATTAGATTGAACATGGTAAATATTGATTAAAGGCACTTGATGGAAGTTTAACATGACATTATTATGACCAGTTAATAAATGTTGAAGAAGTGGTCTCCATCACTTATAGAATTTTGACAAGTTTACATGAAATTATGTTGTGATAGAGTCTTAGTCCTATTAGGATTCTTTTCCATTTTTAGTTATAGGTTGAATAAGTCACTCTTAACTCTACACTCTAGATATCTAGGAGTGGAGTTAATGATTTTAGTTACTTATTATTTTGAATAATATTCCCTCATTGTATATAGTTGTTGGTCGAATCCATTGAGTAGTTAGTTGGTTTTTCATTTTATGTTATCAATTACTTTTAGTTTCAAGACATGAAGAATATCCATAATGATTGAGTACAATCTAAAGAATATATTTTGTAATCTTTCATGATGATGTGCAATGAATGGAGATGATTTCATGAAATGCATAGAATCTATTAGCTAGACTGTGTTCAATTAAAGTGGGAATAGTTACTTGAGCAAGCTACTCAAGGTATTGTTCTTCACTTCATGTTTCAATTATTTATTTTTGTTTAATAGATGTTATTAGTTTCGCATTGGTTCATGAATCATATGAAAGCTAATTAAGAATTCACATATTGCTTATTGTTAATGAATTCTTAAGGATATGCATGCAAGGTTCAATGAATAATACTCCAGAGGGTAGTTTAGTTGAGTCATTAATTTATATTAGTTTTCAGTTGGTATAGTTATATTTGATTAGTAACCGTTCATTTACAATCTAAGTTGTAGGTAACTGTAGCAACTAGTTTTGGTTTATGTTTTTACTATTTTGTAGTTATGTGAATTTCCAGTAAGTAGAATAACTTGAGTAGCATAGTTTAAGTAGTTCTAAGCCTTTGAAGGCATATATTATTTTGCACCATCATAAGCTTACAAGACTTGGATTGATAATTTAATGTAGTCTTGAGCAATATGGAGTGGACTATTCAATTAGGTAAAACCTTTGAATTGAGTATGATTTACCAATTTTACAATAAATTAGCATAAAATCTACATTTTTGGCATCATTTATGTGGATGGTGCTATCTTCATAGACTTGTTTTTATAGCTTTCATAGCTAACTTCTCTTTTCAAGCATTAGGATTGTTAGATATAATATTTTCCAACACCAAAGATACACTAAGATTATGCAGGACCGATGAATCTAAAGCCATATTTCATGTATGTAGAGGTAGAGAGATTCCTTGGGTAGGTTCCTTCCCTCTACATGCCAAGAATCCATAACAGAAATTGGTGAATCAAGTAGTCAAAGTGAAGGTAATATTGAAGAATAAATTTCCTTGTCACCAACATCTAGCACATAGATAGAGGGAACATATCACACCATGAGGGATGTAATTAATGATTATGATCCTGAATGAGCAACATTTTAGTTCCGAATCACTAACCAAGAAAGGGATATAGTGTTGAAGAAAATTCCACCTTCGACCTTACTATTATTCTATGGGTTATTGATTGAGGACCCAGATACATTCCTCTTTGAATTTGATGTCCAATGCAAAAGTTATGACTATATTTCTAATGTTCCTAGGCTTAAATTATCCCATGCTACTTTAAAATATGTATCCCTAAGATGGTTTATGGGGTTAGGTAGGGATGTTGTTCCTAACTGGGATACCATGAAAACATTGTTCTTGGAGAAATACCAAGACTATTGTAGAGGATATGATAGGAGGAAATATGATATATTCAGAATGACACAAAAGGATGATGAACCTTAGAATATTACGTGGGGAGATTTCAATTTTTTTTGAAGAAAAACCCCTAGAACAAGTTGTCTGAGGAATCCCTCAAGTTAGTATTTTTTAGGGGAGTCAATGAGAACTACATAGATTCCTTGAACCTCATTGGGCAAGGAGATATTTCAAAAATACCATTTCAATATTTTCTAGGGTCTATAGGAATTACTCTATGACCTTTACTAAAAGGCCAAGAGGAGAAAGGAAATCTACAATAGGTAAATCATTTTCAAGAGTTTCCAAGATTGAGCTAAGTAATTTGTTATCCAACATGAAAGAGGATATAATTAGTCATTTGGAAACCCAGTTAGATACTCTCCACATTAAGAAAAATCATGAGGAAGTTGAGGCTATGCTCACTAAATATTCTCCAAGTTGTAGAAAGAGAAAGGAAAATTGCAAATGCAGTAGAGTGGCAAGTATCGAGAAAGAGAAAGTTGAGAAACCTAACTTTCAGCCAATTGAAGGAGATGATGGATGGTTATTTTATATATAATAAAGGAGGTTGTGGCAGAAAATTCAAGATATTCCACAATATCCCCTTAGCTTTAACTCATCCTTTCCTATTAGGAATCAAAACTTTTCTACTTGGAACTCTCAGCCCTAGCAAGAAAGTCAAAACCAGTGGTAGAACCCTCAACAATGGCCACCAAGTTAGCCAAATTGGAACCATTAGCAGAACCCTTGGCCATAACAAAATTTTTAGGGTTCCAATTATAATCCACAATGGCAAACCCAACAAAATCAATGGTAGAAAGGCTTGCAATGGTAGCAGAAAAATATGAACTACCAATAGCCTATGCTCCCTCCCCCACCACAACTACAAGATTTAATTCCTCCATAAAATCCTACATCCCAACCACCCAAGTAGCAACAAATACCTGCCTAACTTCCACCTAACCCTAACACTAAGCCTATTCAGTAGGCTTATACTAATGAAGTTATGCAATACCCCACTTATGGGGTAGAGGTGAGTGATGTCCACCTCAGATCAATAAAACAACTTGTTGGACCTTCATATCCATAAATTAAAGAAATGGAGGATGAAAAACCTACAGTTGAGGCTTCAGAAAAATCACCTTTGGAACTTGAGTCAAATCAAGTGTACCAAACTGCCTCAAGTCCTAAGCCACCTTTTTTGAATGCTTAGTTGTTCAAAATAATCACACACAGACTAAGACAAATATTTTAGGTCAATTAAAATATGTGAGCATCAAGATTTCACTTATCCAAGCTATCAAAGTCATCCTCTCTATACCAAAACTATAAGGGATCTATGTCTTAAGAAACCAGGTAGAAAAAGAAAGGGTCCTCAGATAGTCCATGTCTTGGTATATCTCATAGATATTATGTTAGGGAGCATTACAGTCCCTAAGTATACTCATCCTGGTAGTCTAGTTGTGGACGTTAAGATTAATGGAACCCTCATTAAGAATACTTTGATAGATTTGGGGGTAGCAATCAATATCATGACAAAATAAAAAATGAAGTTGCTTTAGTTGGTCAACCTCAGGACCACACAAATTGTTTTGTAGCTAGCTGATAGGTCCATGATTAAGCTAGAAGGAATTATTGAACACCTATTCATTGCATTGGATTCTTGGGAATACCCTGCTGACTTCATAGTGTTACAACCAAAAGTTAATCTTGTAGGTTGCCCACTCATCCTAGGCAGACCTTGGTTAGCCACAATCAATGCATTTATAGGATGAAATTCTAGTAAAATGATAATATCCAATAGAATATTTACAAAGAACTTAGTTCTTTATCCACTGGCCCAACCATATGTTGACCTTGAGCAAACCATTTGTCCCAATTTCGATGAGGAGGAGGATAACTATTCTCTACAGAAACTAATGGCTATAGAGTGCAACCCCTTATTCAATGACTAGGATGAAGATGAGCTCATTTCTCACATAATTCAAAATGATTGTGGTAGGAGCCTACAAAAATAAGACTGCCTCATATTCATACAAGACTCCTCACAAAGTATCATATCCACCAACTCTATAGAAGAAATATAATATCTATTTCAGTCATTACTAGCTCAACAATGTCTACCCATCATACCAAGCTTGGATCTCTCATCTGTTCAAGAATCATCAAAGGAATTGGAAATTATGCCAGGAAGTTAAACATCAATAATGCCTTGAAAGAAGATCAACAAAACTCTCTACAAATAGTGTTGTTGGAACACTCAGTAGCATATGCATAGTCTTACCATGATATAAAATGCATGGATCCTAATTTATGTATGCATAGGATTATTATTAATGATGGCTATAGACCCATTCGACAACCACAAAGATGTATGAATCCTACCTTGAGGGAGATAGTAAATGTTGAGCTCCAAAATCTCCTTGATGTAGGTTCTATCTACCCAATATCAAACAGTGAATGGTCTCACCTTTGGTAATTGTTCCCAAGAAAGGTGGGAAATGGAGAGTTTTTCTAGACTATAGGGAATTGAATACAACCACTAGGAAATACCACTTTCCTTTACCCTTTATAGATCAAGTACTTGATTCTCTTGTTGGAAAGAAATATTTTTCTTTTCTTGATAGTTGTTGGAAAATGTGCCTCAATTTACTAGCTTGTACCTCTTTTAAAGGCTTGATGAATTTAAGCCCTTATCACTTTACTGCGGTGTTCTCCTTTGGTCAACTTGACCCTTTCATCGTTGAGACTTTTTCTGATCGGTGAGGCTCTGAGGGTTATCACAGTGATGGGATGATGGGCGTAGAGTTGGCGGATTGTTTGTTGGCCTCGACTAGATTGATAAAGAAATCATCTATCAGCGGAAGGAAATACTTTGTCTCATTGATGTGTCAATGCCTTGCAGCAATAGTTGCTATCGGCTTCATCTGACGGTGTTGGTTGCTTTTTGTGGCATCCAAAGGAAAGTACCATTATTATCCTTTTTGCCGAGTAGAATTGCCTGTGCACATAACATGTGCCATTTTGTCAATGTGGTGAGTGCAACAAAGAGATGGTGGGCCCTAAGTTGCTTTATGTGAAGGTTTGTTTGGCCATCAACACTTGTATGTGCCTCAGGAGTTCCCTTGGGAATATAGCGGATGTTGCTAGAGATTCCCCAAAGGAGCTCCAATGGCTTCCATGTAGGCCAAGTGGAGTGCCTAAGCGGTGGAAACATGGCAGCTTTGGAAGCTCGTTCCGGGTGGGCTCATGGGAATCTTGGAGATTCCCTCCTGAGTGGTGGACACGTGGCTTGTGGGACCTGATAGAGCTGGCTGTTGGTGTTTTGGCGATAGAGGTTTATTGTTGGCTCAAAATGTGATACAACTGTTAGCAATGGCGAAGGATTTTCGGAGCCCGATGATAGTTGACCGATCACTACTCAGTTAAGTGATGAAACAAATAGCAGTATGACATGTGGTGATTTCTCATCGGTTTTTTTTGCATCGTTGTTGCAAAACAACATTTATTGCTAGAAGCTGGATTGGTGAAAAGTGATTTATTATGCAGTCTTATGTGATTGGATTTTGGCAATTGGCAAAGCCCGAAGTTAGTATTTTCTCTACAACAATTTTATTGCGGGGGGGGGGCTTGATGTAGGTTTGTAGGTGGATTCAATCCAAGATAAATTTTTCGTGTCAGTGAAGAACTGAATTTATTGCACCCTAATTGGTAGTTAGAAGAAGAATTAAAATTGTCGTTCTTGACAAGAAGTCAATTAATCTAAGAGAGATTAGAACAAGCAGAATATTGTGAAAGAGGTGGTCAAGTTTGGTATTCATTGTATGCTGAAGTAGCATTGGAACAATGAGTGCATGAAAACTCAAGTGCTATTGTGAGCTAACTATCAGAGAGTGAGGGCTGTAACTTTGTATGTAATCTTTTGCTTACTATAATACAAAGTGTCTTTCTATTGGTGTGGTGGGTTTTTTCCCGAAAGGGTTTTCCCACGTAAATTTGGTGTTATCTTTGAAACATTTTATTTTTGTTACTCTTGTTAGCCTGCATGTTTTCATCTTAAGTTTTTTAATGTTTTAAAACTAGTCTTTGCATGTCTCCTTTGTGATTTTAGCGTTAGGAAATTTTTTCCACACCTTTTCTTTTCCTTTTAATAGCTTCAGTGGGTATAAGAAAATAAAAATTTCTCTAGAGGATTAGGAAAAGACTACATTTATGTGTCCTTGGTGGACTTATGCTTACTATGTTCTACCCTTTGGCTTATGCAATGCTCCAACTACCTTTCAAAGAGTAGTACTCAACATATTTTTCAGATTATGCACATGATTTTATGGAGATATACATGGACGAATTTACTAGTTATGGTGAGAGTTATGAGGAATCTCTCAATAATCTAGAAAAAGTCTTGAAAATGTGTAAATAACATAACTTGTCACTCAACAATGAGAAGTGTTACATGATGATGACTCAAGGAATTGTGTTAGGCCACTTTATATCTAGTGTAAGAATTCAAGTTGATACACACAAAGTAGAGATAATATCCACCTTACATGTTCCTCAAAAACAAAGAGACATCAAGACCTTACTTGGCCTTGCAAGCTACTACAAGAAGTTTATCAAAGATTTTAGTAAGATTTTTGTACCACTATTTGTTTTTTTGAGTAAGGACATTGAGTTTGAATGGACCTCTGAGGGTCAACACTCATTTGAAGAACTGAAGAAAGCTCTCAGTCAAGAACCAGTGTTGAGATAGCCTAATTGGACTCTTCCTTTTCATATACACATGGATGCTTCAAATTTTTCCATTGGAGCAATTTTGGGTTAGAAGAATGGAAACAAACAGTATGCAATTTATTATATCAGTAAGAATCTTCAAGGGGATGAATTGAACTACACTATAATAGAAAAAGAGATGCATGTTCTAGTATATTCTATTAATAAATTTAGGCACTATATTATTGGCTATTCAATCTTTGTCCATACTGACCACACAAAAATTAGGTATTTGATGAACAAGCCAGTAGTTGGGGGTAGATTGGTAAGATGGCTACTCCTTTATAGGAATTTGACATTACCATAGTAGATAAACTTGGTAAGGAAAATGTAGTGGCATATTTCCTATCAATTGACCACACAATCAACTAAAGGAGTGGTAATGATTCATTCGTAAATGAACACTTATTTTCTCTGCAAGTACGGGTACCCTAGTATGTAGATATTTCCAATTATTTGGTCACAGGGTACATTCCACCACACTTTTCTCTAAGAGAGAAAAAGTAGTTGGTTCACAAATGTTTCCCATAATCTTGGATATTTGGTTATCTATTTTATACGGGGCCTGATAACATCATGAGAAGGTGTATCATGGAGGATGAAATCTTTGACATCATGAAGGAATGCCATGATGATCCATGTGGAGGTCATTTTTTAGTAAAAAGAATAGCCTTTAATATTCTCACCACTGGCTATTATTGGACTAATTTGCATAAAGATTCAATTAAATACACAAGGAGTTGTGAGAGGTGTCAATGGGTCGAAAGACCAACCAAAAGTGATGGGATTCCATTACAACCTAGTTGACATTGGAACCTTTTGATAAATGGGGATTAGAATTCATTAAAATAATCTCACCTACATCCAACAATGAGTATATCCTTGTTTACACTGATTATTTGAAAAAATGGGTAGAAGTAAAAGGCTTACAATTTGCAAGAGATGGTAAAGTGGCCAAGTTTTTATATGAAGATATATTCACTCGGTATGGAGTACCTAGAGAAATAGTTACTAATCAGGGCCGACAATTTACTTCTGATCTAATCACTAAGATGGTTGAAGAATACAAAATTAGACATAATAAATAAACACCCTACCACCCTCAAGCTAATGGCCAAGTGGAAGTAACTAATAGGGAGATTGAAGGTATTCTCACCAAGATAGTGTAGCTACATAGGAAATATTGGGTTGCAAGACTACTTGAGGTAGTATGGTCTTACAAAACAATATGAAAAACCAGCACTGGTTTTACCCGATATGAGCTAGTTTATGGTAAGACATCAGTCCTTCCTATTGGATTTGAGTATAAGACATTGAGGATAACAGTGGATTTAGGAATGGATTTGATAGAAGCACAGAAGGAAAGGTTGTATACTTTGAATGGGCTGGATGAAATAATAATGGAAGCTATACATCACATAGAGGTGGTTCAGCAACAAAGGGAAAAATGGCATGATCAGTACATCAAAAACAAAGAGTTCACTACAGGGGATTGGGCATTGCTATATGACTCAAGGTATAAGGATTTCAAGGGTAAATTCCAGTCCAGATGGTTGGGCTCCTATGAAATTAGTCAAGTATACCCTAATGGGGTAGTCCAATTACACACCACTGATGTAGTCATATTTTCACTTCTTGTGAATGGTCATAGGTTGAAACTCTATAAGAAACCATTACAAAATGATGAATTTATATTTTACTATTTCAACAATATGGTTTTTGCAGTGAACCCAACATAGAATCAAGCACACAGAGTGATTATTCAACAATACCTAACATACCTAGCACTTATGGTAACCCAGAGATTGAGCTACACAAGTCAGTCCCTGAGCTACCTTGGGATTAACTTTTAATGTTTTTTTCTCACATGCACACAATACATGTTATAATAATGTTCATAATATTTTTAGAGGGACCTATCTATTAATATTCAAAAGGTTCCTAGTGTCATAGGGACCTATAGGTTCACGCTATCAATGTTCAGAATGGGTCTTGATATCGCAGGTGCTCTAGCACCATCTGTCAACCAAAAATAAAATTCAACTTTGTTGGCACCAATTTCACTGAAAGATAACCCACATTCATTTCACCATATCCACCAATAATCTTTATCATTTCATAATAAATACATGTGGTAGAACTATTTTATTTCCACTCACATTTCAAATGCTTAAGCTATCAACTCTCTAGCTCATATCCATAATACACATCCCATTACTTTCACTTTCTACCCATTATTCATTACCTTACAGTTAATATCCAGTACAACAAGTATGCTATCATGATTATTATAGTTTTCTTTAAACTTTCATTCTACTTCATGCATGTGAAATTTTATATCACTAATTACCATCATTATACATTAAACCACCTCCAAATCATAAATGTGAAGTGAGGTCACTTAACCACTTAATTTGGGGGGAGGGTATGGCCTAGTTAGTCTTTTTAGTATTTTCGTAATCTTCTATAGTCTTTTTACAATCTGCCACCTAAATTAAAATTGATTGATAAAAACAACATGCAAAATCTTATAAATTATATTTTATTTTTTCTCTCATTATCACTGCCATTTCCCAATTTTCTAAATTTTATGCCCATAGAACTTGAAATTAAGTTTAAAACTAAAGATGGGAGTCAAACTTAGAAATTTTCTACAAGCTTGAATCAAGTTTGTATTGTGAAGGGAATTTGCAGTAAGATATGCTAGTAAGATATATGAGAGAGTGGAAAGAAAGTGAAAGGATTTGAAGGTGGTGGAAAGATTGGGTTGAATTTCAAAGCAAGATTGACTGCATTGAAGTGAAGAAGTGATTTAGAATGGGAGGAGATGTAATAAGAAGAGAGCCAGCAACCCACCAACAAATTATGGAGGATGCATCACTTTTACCCATTTTTACGAAGGTTGGTTGGCTCAAGTACTTCTTAAAGTTGACAAAATTTAGTGATGACTTGATGAGAACATTTTCATCTACTCTTTAATATGACAAAGCTATGGTAAGAGGGCTTTGAATAGATTCCTCTGAGACTACTATCACATAGGTTATAGGTACCAAGAACAAGGGTGAAATTTCCAGCATGAGCTAATGTAGTTGCATCTAGGGAAGAGTTATACATACAAGGAGAGGAATTAGATTCCTCATCATAAGGTACGAAGAGACTTTCTCTCCCCTAGGTATGAGAAAATTGTGCCTCTTATATTATTAGATATATTACCTGTGATGGTAGGCAAAATATTTTGTACACATTTCATTTCAAGTTACTTAGAAACCTTAGGCATAATAGGTTGCAAAATGTCCCAATTTTTTTGTATAATTTATTGAAATAGATGGCCTCAAAATATATCAGAGAAAAAAAAAGTGATACCTCTCTCTCTCACCATTTCTTAATTACCTTCTTGATAGAAAGGAGTTTAAGAATTCAATAAACATAGGTGAGATGGGGAGAGTTAAAGGAATTCATAGACATTAATAGTTTGTTGGATGTACCTATAGTACCTAAGGAAGAAAAACCCCAAAATGAGCCCCTGGTATGAGAAAATTGTGCCTCTTATATTATCAAATATATTACTTGTGATGGTAGGAAAAATCTTTTGTACACGGTTCATTTAAAGTTACTTAGCCACCTTAGGCATAATAGGTTTGCAAATGTCCCAACATTTTTGTATAATCTATTGAAATGGATGGCCTGAGAATATCAAAGAAAACAAAGTGATACCTATCTCTCACCACTAATTAATTACCTTGTTGATGAAAAGGAGTTTCAGAATTGAATACCCATAGGTGATATGGGAAAATTTCAAGGAATTCATAGACATTAGTAAATTGTTGGATGTACGCATAGTACCTAAGGAAGCAGAACCCCAAAATGACCCCCAAATTGAGCTAGAAGAGGAAAACCATCATGTATCTCCTATGGTTTCACCTACATGTAGCCAAGGTGAGGATGAGGGATATGAGGAACCTAAAGAACCAGAGTCTAGGCCACCCTTAACTAAGGAATTACCTTTTTATTCTAAGTCATGAAAATGTAAGAGTCGGAGGGGTGGTGCATCTACATCCTCCACACCCTCTGAAAAAGAAGGAAGAAAGGATACTCCAAAGAAGAGAGAGGGAGATTCAAAGAAGAATAAGGAGGATGATCTTAAAAATAAGAAAAAGAGTGTTAAAAAGGAAAAGAGGAAAATTAAAGAAGTACTTACACCTAGATGCTCTAGTAGATTGAGGAAACAAGAGGTTGCAAAGGAGAATACATGGGAGCCTAAAGGAGAAGAAATAAGTAAGGTGCAACCTTAGGGAAAACAAAATTTTCAGGAAAAACATTAGGAAAATGTTATAATTGTAGAAACTGATTGTAAATTAGAAGGAAATGTTCCTAGAAATGTTAATATACTAGCCAGGAAAGGAAGATATGTGGTGACAACTTCTGATTCTAAATTAGAAGACATGTTTATTGCCAAAAAATTCTAGATAAAGGATTATGAAGAAAGAAATGAGTAGTTTGAAGATGCAGAGGAGGCTTACCTTGGAGAAAGGGATGTAAAGAAAGAAACTGTAGCTATATGGTCATGGTACTAAGCTAGATTTACTATCACAATTGGATATAACCAAGATAGGGGATAAAGAATTAGCAATACCAGATGAGAAACCCCCTCCTCTCAAAACTGTTAACTATCATACAACTTGATCACTTGGATAGCAATTATCGAAAGTAACTAATAAGTTTTCATAGAAAAATGAGAAGTGAAAAAGGGAAAGGAAAAATATGAATAGGAATTGGAGAAGAAAGATATGGAACTGATCAAATCAGCTATCCAACTAGAGGAGGTAGTAGATAAGGCTACACAAATTGTTAGATCTAGACATTCACCAAGAACTTGTGCAATATTTTTATAGGAAAGTTTGTTATGCTTTAATTTCAATAGGTTAGTTAGCAAAAATTCAATTGGCATGAGTCAAACTACTGAGTTTCTATAAAAAATATTGATTCCACACCAAAAGAATAGGATCAGTTATGTGAATTTTATTTGTACAACTATGTGATACTTGATGAAACTGAATGGAACCCTTAAATTTTCTGGGGGGATCTTCAAATCAGAGCACTGACCTCTTATTATAGGAACGAGCAACTTAGAGGTGAGATTATGGAAGAGTATGAAGAAAAAGAGAAATCTATGATACTTCCAATTAGAAAAGAGGCAAGAGATCCAAATGTAGTCATTGAGGAATGGTTGAAACTTCTTACACATAAGGGAGTAGGTAAGAGAATCATGAAGCTTAGGGAGGCAGACTATGACATAATGAAAATGTTAGCTATGGGTGTAGGACAATAGTGTTATAAGTATGTGAAAAATATATGGAACAGTCCAACACATGAACTACATAAGAAAAAGCTACATTCCATGCATAGCTTCACTGTTATACTCCAAAGGGCATGCAATTTCATGGAAATTGGTATAAAAAAGGGAGTTCTTTTGGTACCACTCACTTTTAATCCACCTATTCTAATTTATCTAATCCCACATTGGATAATGGAGAAAAGTGATGAATGCAAGAGGGCAGGAATCATCAGGATGAGGTAGATTTCAACATATCAAGGGTTTCATTTGAAGCAAGTTCAGGGACTTAGCACAATTATGGACTCAAGACAAATTGTTTTATAGTACAATCAAGATCCCTAATTTTTTTTTTGGGGATAGGAAAAAGACTAGTTGGGGGGAGATGATAGGCCCATATAATAGCTTATTTTTTGTTGTTTTTATGTATATTTTGAGATACTTTTAAAGACACTTCCTAGAAAATATTCCTACATTATACTATCCTTTCATAATGATTATACAGACTTAAACATAAAATATGATGATGGAATTATGGTTAATATATTATTTAATGATTTGTATGAAGATATGTGTGGAATTTTAATGGAATTCTGTGATTTAATTATGATAGTTATCCTTGTGTATATGTTTTATGGAACTAACTTGTTTGCAGTAAAAGAGGAAGCGAGACATATAGCAGTTGCAAGATGAACTCGTAGCAAAAGGAGCATTGAATAGGGAGGCAGAGGAGTTCCAAATTAGATTGAACAGGTAACTATTGATTAAAGGTGCTTGATGGAAGTTGAACATGGAATTATTATGACTAGTTAATCAATGTTGAAGAAGAGGTTTCCTTCACTTATGGGATTTTGACAAGTTTACATGCAATTATGTTCTGACAGAGTCTTAGTCCTATTAGGATTCTTTTCCTTTTTTAGTTATAGGTTTAATAACTCAGTCTTAACTATACCCTCTAGATATCTAGGAGTGGAGTTATTGATTTAAGTTAGTTGTTATTTTGAATAAGATTCCCTCAGTTTGTATATAGTTGTTGGTCAAATCTGTTGAGTAGTTGGTTTTTTATTTTATGGTATCTGTTACTTTTAGTTTCAAGCCATGAAGAATATCCAAAATTATTGAGTACAATCTATAGAAGATATTTTGTAATATTTCATGATGATATGCAATGAATGGAGATGATTTCATGAAATGCATAGAAACTATTAGGTAGATTGGTGTAAGGAAAACGTAGTGCGGAAACACCTTCCAAATGCAAAATCCATAGGAAAGAAGTTCAAAAAATTTTACTTAATTCAAAATGAAATCATTAAGATGCACATTTAATAGAACAACAAAGTAAACCAATTAGATAACACACACTAATTGAACACCAATTTTATGTGGGAAAACCCTTTACATGAGAAAAACCCACACACCAAGTAAATTCATTTTGTATTACATTAAATAATGTTTACATACAAAGTTACAGACTTATGCTCCTAAATGTTAACTGACTATATCACCTTCAGTAGCATTTTTATTTCTCTAATCAACCTCACTCTCCAAAATCAACAATACAATGTTACCAATAGTTACAATGCATACTTCATTATAGTATTTCCATTTGATCTACATTCCAAGCCATCCTTGGAAACCAACCAATTTAGTTGCTACAGAAAAATAGTCTCGATACGGTTTCAACTATCTCATAGCCCTATAAAACTCATTTTGAAATCCACATAACTTCCCAAGTAATC
The DNA here is from genome assembly GCA_007115665.2 of Sequoiadendron giganteum. Taxonomy (NCBI): domain Eukaryota; kingdom Viridiplantae; phylum Streptophyta; class Pinopsida; order Cupressales; family Cupressaceae; genus Sequoiadendron; species Sequoiadendron giganteum. Next base: position 483,860,502 of record CM021104.1, read on the forward strand.
ACCATTCAATCCATCAATAGTAAACAACCAATCACCGCTCTTCAACCTGACACTAGTTAGGTCCCACCATAATGTTATTCAAAAGTTACTAAGTCAACAAACATTAATTCACCCAGTCAAAAAGTGTATACCACTTAGCCAATCCCGTACACCTTGTAGGAGTCTATCGAGACCCACCACAAGGGGCACGGGGTTAGCAAGCACCATTGGATTGTTTTAATCACAATTGTTGATAAAAACTCCTTCAACTGATACATTATTGATTTTTTACTTATAACTATGGTCCCCATAGCCACTGTGACACCATGTCACTACTATCAAACCAATGCTCACAAAAAGTTGCTAAGTCACTAGAAAACCAAACTTTAGAACCTCTATCACAGGTTATGAAGTTATCAAAACCCACAACTTGCCAACAAAGCTACTAAGTTATTAAAAACCCAAAATTTTGAACCTCTTATCGGAGGTTAAAATGTTCTCAAAACTCATGGATCACTGACAACAAAGATAACCTCAATGTCACTAAGTCAGGAGGTTATGAAACTTTAGAACCCCGTGACTTACATTAGGAAACTATTTCTTTCCAAGGTTTAAATGTCAAGCTAATGAAGGAAAAAATCACAACAACTCCAGGAAGTCAATCAAGCTATTAAATCTGAGGCACCTCTTTCCAACATGCTCCCACTTGAATAAGGACTTATTGGCTTCTTCCAAACATGAAGTTATTGAAATTCATAGGCCCCAAGGCCCATTGAACTAGCACATCACCTATACTTGTCTATGCTAATAGGATTTGTTAATGCATTAAAAACATTCTCTAGAGTATCCACCTTTTCAAGATTAACCTTTCAATCCTCCACCATATCATGAACAAAATGATACTAAACATTGATATGCTTTGTTTTGGCATGGAAAGTGGGATTTTTTTCCAAACAAATAGCACTTTGACTATCACAAAAAATAGTAATATGCCCTGCATTAAACCCAACATTAGAACACAAATGTCTAAGAAAAATGGCTATTTTGGAAGCATGTGTTGTAGCAATGTACTTCTCCTCAATAGTAGATAAAGTAACTATAGCTTGTTTCTTGCTCATCCAACTAACTACACCACCAAATAACATGAAGATGTATCCACTCGTGGATCTTTTGTTGTCAACGTCCCTTGTCCAATTAGAATTCACATACCCACAAATGCTAAGAGATATTTTTGATCTAATTGGGTTGCCATGATAACACAAAGCATACTCTGAAGTACCCTTCAAATATCTGAAAACTCTCTTCACAACATCCCAATGTGATCTCCTTGGATTAGCCATAAACTGACTAAGTACTCCCACTGCTTAGGCAATGTCTGGCCTAGTACAGACCATTGTGTACATCAAAATTCCAGCTACACTTGCATAAGGCACCCTGGCCATGTCCTCCATCTTAGTAGGAGACTTCAGACAATCTCCAATAGATAGCTTTGTTCCCTGCAACACTGGAACAACTAACTACTTGCAATTTTCATACTAAATATCTCAGGAACATAATTAATATACTTTCTCTAGCTAAGACAAAGCTTTATACTTCCCCTATCCATTCTGATTTCTATAGCTAGAACATACCTTGTTTCACCTAAATCTTTCATTTCAAACTGTACTGACAACTGATATTTTAGATCAAAAATCACACCCTTACTATTTCTAAAGAATAACATATCATCTAAATACAAGGAAATAATAAGTAAATGATCATTTTCAGTTTTGTAGTACACATAATGATTTGATTTTGATCTTACAAATCCCATTGACAACACAAATATTTCAAACTTTTGGTAGCACATTCTAGGTAATTTTTTAAATTATACAAAGATTTATTTAACTTGCAAACCAAACTTTCTTTACCTTTTTCAATGAAGTGCTCAGGATGGGACATATAAAGTTCTTCTTCTAGATCTCCATGGAAAAAAACATTGTCTTCGCATCCATATGCTCAATCTCTAAGTCATATGCAACTACAAGTGATAATAAAAATTTGATAGATGTCAGCTTAGCTATAGGAGAAAATATTTCTCCATAATCAATTCCCTCCACTTGGGAATAAAATTTTGTGATCAACCTAGATTTATACTTTTCCACATTGCCATACAAACCAATTGAATTTTTAAATATCTATTTGCAGCCAACAGGCTTCCGACCTTTAGGCAAAGGTACAAAATCCCAGGTTTCATTCTTTTTCAATGATTCCATTTCCTCATTCATCGCTTCCAACCAAGAATTTTAATCATACATATTAATAGCCTCCCTTATAGTCCTAGGCTCATTAGTGCTAGTAATCAAAGCATAGGGACAACTCAAATCCAACATGGAAAATCCATACCTATCAGGTTGTCACTTCTCCCATGTAGACCTCCTCACAGGCTGAGGCTGAGGTTGTGGTTCTTCTTCCTGTTTAGAACTCTTAGAGCTTCTAGAACTCTCCTCAAATTTAGGTACACTTTGAATTCATAGTTCCTCTTTATCTAGAGTTAGAGTAATTTCAACTAATTATTTGTTCTTATCATATTTCATCTATGTTTGCAGATCTACTGTAGAAGGTTTCAACTCCCTAAAGATTATACTTCTATTTTACAACACCTTCTCAATAACAGGATTCCAAAGATTGTATCCTTTCATGCCAATTCCATAGCCAATGAAGACACATTTAATAGCTTTGTTATCCAACTTACATCCTTTCTCACTAGACATGTATGCATATGCCTCATAGCCAAAGACATGAATATTTATAAGAGAGGGCTTCCTACCAAACCATGCTTCCGTAGGTGTTTTGTCAATAAGAGTCAAACTAGGTGAACGATTAATCAAGTAACATGTTTTAGCCACAATTTCATCCCAAAAATTATAATCCAAACCAGCATTGCTCAACATACTTCTCACCCTTTCCATCAACATCCTATTTAACCTTTCAACAACCCCATTCTTCTTTGGAGTGTAAGGTGTAGTTTTATGCCTTTTAATCCCATGGTCTTTGCAATACCTCTCAAAATATGCAGAACAAAAATCAACACCATTATCCATCCTTAAGCATTTAATTATCCTTCCAATCTAATTTTCTACCAAGTTTTTAAACTCCTTAAACCAATTGAACACCTCTGATTTACTTTTAAGAAAATACATAAATTCCCTTCTCAAATAATCATCAATAAAAGAAACATAATATTTAGAACTCGATAATGAAGGAACATTCATTGGACCAAATACATCAGAGTGAACATAATCCAGCATGCCAAAAGACTTATGAGGACTCGAATAAAATGAAACGAAGTGTTGCTTTCCATAAATGCAATGTTCACAAAAATGAACTTAAGGTTACAATTAGCAAGCCGTTCTACTAGGTTTTTATTTTTCAAGACTTTCAAACCCTTTTCTCCTATGTGACCGATTCTATGATACCATAGCATGGTTTTCTCTACTGATAGTTTCACCTCCAAATATTTTGCACCTATGGGAACATTTTTCTCCTTCCCTATGCGACCACCTTTATCTGAATTTACAAAGACATTGTTACATTGAACAACATGTGCATGTAGCTTTTATAGAGTGTCTATATGTGTACCATTGGCCAACACCATTGAGCCTATAGTCATTTTGTAGCCACCACTTGATAATGTAACTTGCACACCAACATCATTTAGCTTACTAACAGAAAGAAAATTTCAAGCCAGACTTGGTATTATATTATGCCTTTAATTCTTCCATCAGGAAATTAGATTTTGACTCTTCAATGGCCAACAATTTCAAGAGATGAATCACTTGCCAGGTACACCTTTCCACCATCATACTTTTCATACTTCATGAACCAATCTCTGTAAGATGTCATGTGAAAATATGCTCTTGTTAGAACCCAAAATTTCATGAAAATCCTAAGGTCTTTTACCTATTTGAATCGAATATTTTCCTATCTTTTCCATAAAAATTCATTTTTCCCATCCAAAATCATTCAAATTCCTTTACTATCGTTCAAAAAGGCTAAAAAATGACTTATATCCTATACTGCTGCCCTAAACCCTTAAATTTTTCTCCCTACCGCTTTACCACAGATAGCCTTCAAATACTCCATGATTGTGTGGTACAAGGTCAGCCTGGCAGTCATCAAACAACCACCGCTATACTGCGTGTAGTAAAATCTATACCCACGGTAACGTAGTAAACAGGGAAGCAACCAGTGACGGTGAGGGTAGTGGCTAATGATCAAGCACAAAATGTTTACCGCGGTGGCATAGTGATGGTGATTCATCAGCGAGGCAATAGTCAGTGAAGGGCCACCGCGGTACCACTGGAGGTCAAGCTAGTGACCGTGGTGATTGTGGTGGAAGCAAAGACGGTGAACAGCTAATGGGATGGCAGTGGCAATGTAGCGGTCAGTAAGCAGTTACTGCTATACTGCAACTTATGAAAATAGTAATCGCGGTAGCATGGTAAGGTGATAAATGACACCGAAGTAGTCAAGGTCAAGGTACCGTGTTACCGTGGGGAGACATAAGTTTGACCATGGTATGGCGGTAGAAATAAAAAGGACTTCGTAGTGGCATATAAAGTGAAATAAAAGGCAGGGAAATATTAAAGTGAAGATTTAAAAGCTAGAACCATAGTCAGAAATATTTAATTTTCCAAGAGTCAATATAATTAAAAAATTTAATCTCTATGATAAAATGTAAACAACCATAACTGGGAAATGAAGGGTCGTGACCCTTGAGATTTCATTGTATAAATATTTGCAAAAAATCTGTAAGCAGGGAAGAGATAAGAGTTATACTGTAGGAGTTAGATTTTCCCGAGAAGGGATTGGGATGGAAATAATGTACAGAATTTTCTTGAAGCAGAAACAATGAAGACTAATGTTTTAAACTGGTGAATTTATCTTTGGTGTTCAATTGTTGTGTTGCATCAATTTATACTCTTTATTTTGGTTGTCTCCAACTTGAGGTCTTTTAATCATTTAAATCAGCATATCAAGCATATTCCCTGATTTATCAAGATATATTCCATTTTGTGTGATTTGATTAATTGGTGTCTGCAAGCCAGAATTAAATTCTCTTAATAAATCATAGTGGTTTTGAGATTTCGTTTGGATAGTTAAAGAGGAACCTGATAGATAAACATTCCAACACTATTTATGCAAGTCATAGACTTAGTAAATTTTTATGCCAGCCATAGAATTTTCAGAGTGCCTAACAACTAGAGTTAAGCCAATAAGAGGAAACACATATCATTTTTGACTCCATTGCCCATGTGGATAGAAGGCACTGATCTGCCACAACCCAGAGATACAAATCCATATCAAATAATTTATTCAAAAAACCTTTCATTTGTGCAGTAGGAGTAGGAGTAGTTTTAGTAATTTTAACTATCCACTTCCCTTTGCCATTGTGGATAGATTGTTTCACCAGGAAATACATCTTAAATCTGCAACACATACATAGGTGCACTTGCCTAGGTTTTGCAGAGCTTGAAGAGAAGAAGGTACAATCGCATCAATTGGCCTTTTTAGTTGGCCAAAAGCATTCTGAGAGCTTGGAAATCTCTCATGGTTCAAACCTGCACTTTTGAGACCCAACAAATTATCGACTCTGCTGGGGACTACTTAGAAAATTTTACAGCCTTTCCATTTATTGAGTCAACAATATCTTACATTTTGTTTGGAGATTCCGCTAGGGGAAAAACAAAGCAATCTATTTTATTTTCCTACATTTGGAAAAGTAGGTGGTGACTCTATTTTAATGTGATATATAATGCATGGATGTTATGGAGCAGTAATATTTGGTCAAGATGACAAAACAAGAAAGAAGATACTGGACAATGAAAGAATTAGAATAAATGGAACAACAAATTTTATACTGGAAACAAAAAAAACTACAATTAAAACAACAAATGCTGCAATTGGGACTCGAATTCGAAAATGAAGGTAATGTGTGCTATTCATTGCAGAACACTTATGCACCACAAAAATTACCTCAAATGAATATTCATCTTCCATTTCTTGAAAAAAGACCAATAATCTACCAAAACCCATATGGCCCTCCAAATTTTGTCTCAATTATTGATAAACCATTTAACTTTAGTAATGTCCAAGGCTACCCAAATTCTTACCCCTGCGATGAGATAGAACAACTAATGCATATCCCTAAATTTCATGGAGAATGGAATGAATCAGATTATGAGCATATGGAATGATTTTGGGATGTCATTGTCAACTTTCAAGTTTATCCAGAGGATGTCATTATGAAATGTTTTTCAAGATCTATGAGGGATAGTGCAAGGGAATGGTTTAAAAAAATTCCTGTGCAAAGTATATCTTCATGGGAGGATTTGAAAGAAATATTCTTGAGCTAGTATGAGGACAAATATGATGATTATTTACATGATCAAGAAGAAGATGATGATATACATACTCAAAGCCAAAACTCCATTACAGAGTCAGAATGTGGAATTTCTCCCTTAGATTCATTTTTGACATGAGGAGATATAAGGGAGAATCTGTGACTTCTTTCTACAACAAGATGGTAGAAATTTGTATGCAATTGCCTCCTCATCATAGGCCTACAAGACCCACATTTGTTGCATAATTTTCAAGAGCATGGGAGCCTGAATCATTTTATTGGCCAAAGTCATCAAAACAACATGCCTTTAACGCAGTGAATAAATTTATTGATTCTATACCTGGGACAAGGGATATGGATACTAGAAATAATAAATCTAATAGTGATATAATGGATGCTCAAACAATGCAACAAAGAAAGGAAGCATGTACTACTAGGATCTATAATGACAATTTTTTAGATGATAGGAAACACTATCTGGAAAGTACATCAACAATGTTTCAAAAGTTGAAACAGAAGAAGATATCATGCCTTCCAACAATGAAGACAAGGAGAGTTTCTCCTGCATAACAGATTGTGAGTCAAATTGTGAAGATGAAATCATGGATGTTGATCTTCAAAAGAGTGACTATTGCAGTTCTTATGAAGATCAAGAGGTGGAGATATGGTAGAAGATATGAAAGTAGAGACTTGTTCACTCAACAGTGAGAAAGTTTCAGATTTTTTAACTCTTGAATACTAGAGGTATGCACATAAAGATGATTTTGTAAATTTTTCTCCAACATATATTTGCTTTGACAGTGAAGATACTATGTGCAACAATTCATATGACTCCATGAACATTTCTCAAATTGATGAAGAGATCTTTGAACTTGATAAAAAATCCTCATATGTCTGAGAAGAGGTATGTGACTTGAATGATTTTTGCCTACAAGAAAAGGATACTGGTTTGCATGATAAGTGTTCAGCTTTTATTGATTCAAGTGTGTATGAGGATGACAATATGGATCTCGAGGGGCTGTCAGTGCCAACTGGTGATAGAAGAGAAAGGGAAAATATTTTTGATTTAGTTGTCTCAGAAGATATTGATGAGATTGAATTTGTAGGTTCCCATGTGAAGCATTCATATTTTCAGGTCCTAGTACAGTTGCAAGAACATTCAGCAACATGTGATAATGAGAAATCCTATGAATTTCTTTTTGAATATGAATACACTTTGTGTGTTGAGGGTGATAAATATTTTTTATATGATAAGAATGATGAACTGCAGGGTGATGAAATGAATGTGAATCAAGTTGAATACAATTATTTCCTAAAGGTTTTCAATGGCAATGCATGTAACAAGGTAGGTGGAATGGACAGTTTTAAAAGAAATCTAATGAGCTCTATGCAGAATAAGGTCTATGACAAAGGAAAGTGCAGGTTTTTATTTTTTGGTTGGCTTGGGGCCATCCTTTGTGGTTTGATTTTTGAACCATAATAGGTACAGAGGATTAAGGATTGCTAGTGCATGGAAAATTCTTAGCAATGCCTCTTTAAATATTATTTTCCATGCACAGTAGTTTTAGGAATCTTTGAAGGGTCTGAGTTTTCTAGTACATGGACATTCTTAGGAGTTCCCTTTCTGAAAGCATTGCTTTCCTTTCCATGTACACTATCTTAGGATCATTTTCTATTCTCTATTCGCTCCATCTTTCATATCATTTATTTGTTCATTCCCTCCATCTACCATGGCTTTCATTTTTCATATTTTTACTCAGTTTTCTCTACCAAAGATACCCTGGATTCTTGTAGTGATTTGCTAAACCACTCATCCCCAATAGGAGCCACTGTTAGAACCCAAAATTTCATGAAAATCCTAAGGTCTTTTACCTATTTGAATTGAATATTTTCCTATCTTTTCCATAAAAAATCATTCAAATTCCTTTACCGCCGTTCAAAAAGGCTAAAAAATGGCTTATATCCTATACCGGTGTCCTAAACCCTTTAAATTTTTCTCCCTACTACTTTACCATGGATATCCTTCAAAAATTCTGTGGTTGTGTGGTAGAGGGTCATCCTGGTGGTCATGAAACAACCACCACTATACCACGTGTAGTAAAATCTATACCCACGGTAATGTGGTAAACAAGGAAGCAATCGACGACGGTGAGGGTAGCGGCTAACAATCAAGCACAAAATGTTTACTACACCACTGTGCACGGTCTAAACATAGACCGCGGTGGTGTGGTGATGGTGAGTCATCAACGAAGCAACAGTCAATGAAGGGCCACCATAGTAGGTTGGCAGTCAAGCCGGTGACTGCGGTGATTGCGGTGGAAGCAGAGACGGAGAATGGTTAGCAGGCTGGCAGTGGCAATGTAGTGGTCGGTAAATGGTTACCGCTATACCGCAACCTATGAAAATGGTAACCACAGTAGCGCGGTAAGGTGATAAATGACACTGAAGTAGTTAAGGTCAAGGTACCATGTTACCGTAGGGAGACATAAGTTTGACCGTGGTAAGGCGGTAGAAATAAAAAGGACTTTGTAGTGGCATAAAAAGTGAAATAAAAGGAGGGAAAATATTAAAGTGAAGATTTAAAAGCTAGAACCATAGTCAGAAATATTTAATTTTTCAAGAGGCAATATAATTAAATTTTTTAATCTCTATGATAAAATGTAAATGGACATAACTGGGAAATGAAGGGTCATGACCCTTGAGATTTCATTGTATAAATATTTGCAAAAAATCTGTAAGTAGGGAAGAGATAAGAGTTAGATTGTAGGAGTTAGATTTTTCCCGACAAGGGATTGGGATGGAAATAATGTACAGAATTTTCTTGAAGCAGAAACAATGAAGACTAATGTTTTAAGCTGGTGAATTTCTCTTTGGTGTTCAGTTGTTGTGTTGCATCAATTTATACTCTTTATTTTGGTTGTCTCCAATTTGAGGTCTTTTAATCATTTAAATCATCATATCAAGCATATTCCCTAATTTATCAAGATGTATTCCATTTTGTGTGATTTGATTAATTGGTGTCGACAAGCCAAAATTAAATTCTATTAATAAATCACAGTGGTTTTGAGATTTATTTTGAATAGTTAAAGAAGAACCTGATAGAGAAACATTCCAGCACTGTTTATGCAAGTCATAGACTTAGTAAATTTTTATGCCAGCCATAGAATTTTTAGAGTGCCTAACAACTAGAGTTAGCCAATAAGAGGAAACACATATCTTTTTTGACTCCATTTCCCATGTGGATAGAAGGCACTGATCTACTACAACCCAGAGATACAAATCCATATCAAATAATTTATTCAAAAAACCTTTCATTTGTGCAGTAGGAGTAGGAGTAGTTTTAGTAATTTTATCTATCCACTTCCCTTTGCCATTGTGGATAGATTGTTTCACCAGGAAATACATCTTAAATCTGCAACACACACATAGGTGCACCCACCTAGGTTTTGCAAAGCCTGAAGAGAAAAAAGTATAATGGCATCAATTGGCCTTGTTAGTTGGCCAAAAGCATTGTGAGAGCTTGGAAACCTCTCATGGTTCAAACCTACATTTTTGAGACCCAAATAGCATGGTTTTCTCTACTAAGAGTTTCACCTCCAAATATTTTGCACCTAGGGGAACATTTTTCTCCTTCCCTATGCGAGCACCTTTATCTGACTTTACAAAGACATTGTTACATTGAACAACATGTGCATCTAGCTTGTATAGATTGTCTATATGTGCACCATTGGCCAACACCATTGAGCCTCTAGTCATTTTTCAGCCACCACTTGAGAATGTAACTTGCACACCAACATCATTTAACTTACTAACAGAAAGTAAATTTCAAGCTAGACTTGATATTATATTATTCCTTTAATTCTTCCATCAAGAAATTAGATTTTTACTCTTCCATGGCCAACAATTTCAAGAGATGAATCACTTGGCAGGTACACCTTTCCACCATCATAATTTTCATACTTCATGAACCAATCTTTGTAAGATGTCATGTGAAAATATGCTCCTAAGTCAAGCAGCCAAAAATCATCCGATGTTTGTGTTTCCAAGGCTACAATGAAGGAATTTACATCACTTTGAGAAGAATCATTATCCGAAGAGTTGTTGTTCTTCTTTTTCTCCTCTTTTTAATCCTTGTGGAAATGTCTATTTTTCCCACAATTCCAAAACTTCACCTTGGACTTCTTACTTGGAGACTTTGATCTCCCTTTAGATTTGGATCTCGACTTCTTGCTTCTATCCTTTGATCTACCTCGAACAACAAGAGCCTCCTTAGCCATGTCAAAAGATTTCCTTCACATTTCTTCTAACAATAATGAAGCAACCATGTCTTCCATTTTAAAGGTGGTTTTTGTACTTCCAATAGCCATCACTAAATGGTCCCACATGTTAGGCAAGGAGAACAAAAAAATCATGCATCAATCCTCATCATCAATATTTACACCTATAGACACCAACTGAGAAATGATCTTATTAAAAGAATTCAAATGGTTTGATATAAATGCACCTTCCTCCATCTTCAAGCTATATAACTTCTTCCTCAAGAATAACTTATTCACAAAAGACTTCCCCTAATAAATATCACCAATTTTCTTCCATAATGAAGATGCAATCTTCATGGATGTTTAAGGGAACAAATTATTCCAGATGAAGTCTTATCAATCCTTTGTCTTTTATATCTATGAGGTACCAATCTTCTTGATTTATACCTAAGGGTTTAGTTCCATACACAATAATCTAGAGATCTCTATCCACCAACAAGTCTTCCATTTTGATTTTCCACAACTCAAAATTGCCTCCATTGAACTTTTCAATTTCTACTCTTCCTATTGTGCTTGCCACCTCAATCTGTAATCAAGACATTCGGTTTTCTCTGCAAGACTCCTATTGAATAGAATTAGCACAAAAAACCAACCCTACTCAAAAGGATAACACAACTGGCCAAGCTCTGATACCACATGTAAGGAAAGCTTAGTGCAGAAATTCCTTCCAATTGTAAAATCCACAAGAAAGAAGTGCAAAAAAATTCACTTAATGCAAATTAAAGTCATTAAGATGCACATTTAATAGAACAATAGAGTAAACCAGTTATATAACACACAAAAAATTGAACATCATTTTTATGTGGGAAAACCCTTATGAGAGAAAAACCCACACGCCAAGCAAAGTCACTTTGTATTGAAATAAATGATGTTTATATATAGAGTTACAAACTTATGGTCCTAGATGTTAACTCATTGTATCACCTTCAGTAGCATTTTCATTTCTTTGATCAACCTCTCTCTCCAAAATTGACAATATAATGTTAGCAATAGTTACAATGCATACTGCATTACAATATTTCCATTCAATCTACATTCCAATCCATCACTAGAAACCAACCGATTCAGTTGCTGCAGACAAATATTCTCGATACGGTTTCAATCATCTCATAGCCCCATCAAAATCATTTTGAAATCCACATAACTTTCCAAGTAATAATCATTCAATCTTTCAACAGACAACAACCAATCACTTCTCTCCAACTTGGCACTAGTCGAGTCCCACCACGACGTTATTCATAAGTTATTGATTCAATAAATGTCAAGTCACCAATCATCAAATGTACACCACTTAGCCAATCCTGTACACCTTGTAGGAATATGTCGAGACCCACCACAAGGGGCACGGGGTTAGCGAACACTATTGGATTGTTTTAATCACAACCATCAATCAAAACACCTTCAAGTGATACATTGATGATGTTTCACTTATAACTATGGTCTCCATAGCCATCATGACACCACATAACCACTATCAAACCAATTCCCACACAAAGTTGTTAAGTCACTAGAAAACTAAACTTCAAAACCTCTGTCAAAGGTTATGAAGTTATCAAAACCCACAACTTCTCGACGAAGCTTCGAAGTCATTGAAAACCCAAACTTTCGAACCTCTTATCAGAGGTTACAAAGTTCTCAAAACCTACAACTCACCGACAACAAAGAAAACCTTAATGTCACTAAGTCAAGAGGTTATGAAACTTTAGAACCCCATGACTTAAGTTAGGAAACTATTTCCTACCAAAGTTTAAAAGTCAAGCCGATGAAGGAAAAAATCATAACTGCTCCAAGAAGTCGATCAAGCCAGTAAATTTTGAGGCACCTCTTTCCAGCAATTGGGTTCAATTAAAGTGGGAACATTTACTTGAGCAGTCCACTCAAAGTATTTTTCTTCACTTCATGTTTCAGTTATTTATTTTTGTTTAATAGTTGTTATTAGTTTCTCATTGTTTCATGAATCATATGCAAGATAATTAAGAATTCATATCTTGCTTATTGTTAATGAATGCTTATGAATTTGTATCAAGGGTTAACTAGAAATACTCTGGAGGGTATTTTAGCTAAGTCATTAATTTATATTAGTTTTCAGTTGGTATAGTTATATTTGATTAGTAATAGGTTCATTTACAGTCTAAGTTGTGCACCCATAGCAACTAGTTTTGGTTTATGTTTTTACTATTTTGCATTTCTGTGAATTTCTAGCAAGTAGAATAACATGAGTAGGGTAGTTTAAGTAGTTCTAAGTCTTTGAAGGAATATATAATTTTGTTCCAGCATAAGCTTACAAGCCTTGGGTTGAAAATTTAATGTAGTCTTAGCAATGTGGAGTGGACTGTTTAGTTAGTTAAAACCTCTAAATTGAGTATGATTTACCAAGTTTACAATACATTAGCCTAGAATCTACAAACATAATGTATCGTATATAATAATCCATCATATATCAACATCCATCATTATCAACACCCATCATATACATAATAAAACATCATATATGATAAGATATGATATCACCATCCATCCACATCATATGCATACATCAAAAAAGTACAAAAACATGTATTAACAATAAATCATCATCCATAATCATCACATAACACATAATGAAGCTGAGTTGAAGCATGCATATCTCATATATATCATCATCAAGAAACAAAAATATTGGGTACATCATCATATAAACATGTGTGATATCATAATACAAAAGATACATACATACAAGGCCTCAGTTGGGCTGATGAATGTATATAAAATCATGCGTACAATATAAGTCTCTGAATAATAAATAGCATAAAGATCAAGAAAAAATCACTTCTACTAGTTGACTGGAGGTGGAGATCTCTAATGGTCATGGCTCTAATGTAGAGAAGTCTATGGCATAACACTGATCTGGCATCCTAATTGAATGATCTATGGAATTGACTTCAACTGTAGTTCTACTAGTCTCACCAAACCTAGGACATCTTCGTGCTCTAGGAATGGTAGCTTGATAAAGTTTCTGATAGTACATTACCTCCCTTATATAGTAATATTGCTCTTCTCTAAGAGTATTACACTCTGACCAGAGGGTATCCCTCTCAGCTGTAATTACCTGCACCTATGCCTCAACAACAAGATGACGTCTAGTCTCAGTATCCTTCTACTACCTAAATCCATCTCACTCTTGCCTCACTATGTCTCTCTCCATAATTAGAGTAACAACCTGAGCCTCTATAGCCTATTGTCTCACTACCTTTGTATCTTTGGAAGCTATCATCTGAGCTAACTATACTACTCCATCTCTAGGTGGTGGAGGAGGGCCTCAAACCTGTGCCTGATCATGTTGCATAATATTGTCCTATCCATCTTATCGACAATCCTATCTAGCTCTCTCCAACTACTCAACAGTGATTCAGAGTCACTGTCTCTCTCCTCAATGGTTGATAATACATGCTCTACCAACAGTTGGCACACCACTAGCAAGATCTCATCATTCATTAGTTGGCCACCCCCACCTAAATGAGACAAGTGATCTGAATTCTATAATAGCTCCATCACGATATTCCTAAAGACTCCACACTCGGACCTCTCAAGTGGTCCAGCCAAAATGAGCCTCATAATTAGCAACAAAATGACCCTGCTGCTCACCAAATTGATGAAAAACATGATCAAGTATATATCTCTCTAGCATAGAATGTACATGACCAATAATCCAACAAATCTATCTACAAAATGGAAGCTACTCTAGGTCGTCATGTTATGCATTATGATCCAAATACATCCTCCAAAAAAAACCTAGCATATCATCAATCACACAGTGCCAATAATGTAGCCACCGAGGCTAAGTATAATGCAAAAAATCACCATATCTATATGAATAAGGATCCTCTAGAGCCTGATCCAAGATACCTCAAGTCTAGATACTGGGATATTCTCCCAAGCCCACACATGCAATAAAGTGACACCAGTAGAAGTAGAACTACCTCCACAATAGGTGACCTCATGCATGTCTCTATTTAAGTGAGTGAGGAGAGGGCCACATGCATATTTGGTATTATGCTTGAACATTTGCTTGATGCATATGCCTCAAACAATGGGAAACTATCTACCTCACCAATCAAGAATAATGAGCCCCAAAACTAAAGCACATAGAATAAGTGAAACTAGATCTGCACTATCAATGAACTGAGATAGATCTATCTCAAACTCACAAACCTGAAGATGCTTAACACCAAGCACTTGGTTCATGGAACGTGTACCCTGTCATATGGAATATGCCACAAGCTATCCATGAATAGGTACACAAAGAATTATCCATACATCCTCCAAGGTAATGGAGGCCTCCCTAGTAAGAAAGTGAAAAGATGATGTCTCTGAATGCCATCACTCCATGAGGGTAGTCATCATAGCTCTATGGCATCGAATGGTCAACATGTAACATTTGTTTCATAACCCCATAGCATCTAGTACATCTTGCTCCAACTCTTGAAAACCAATGATCAAATAAAAAAACACATGTAATTGTCACTCCCTCGACATAAGCGGTTTTAGATCCACTTGCAACCATTCAACCCACAATGTTAAAAATTTGCTATGAAAATATGAAACACATCTCAAATTGCAAACAAACTAGCTTAAAATTACAAAAGAGTCAAAAGAATTTTTTTTTTTTGTCAAAAGTGATTATTCTTTTAGCAAAAGTAGTAAAACCAACCAAAAGTTGTCACTATTTTGTCGAAAGTGGTAGAGAAAATCAAAAGCGAAAAAATCATTAAATGTGAACATATATCATAAAAGTGAACATTTTTCACAACAGAAGCCTTTTAACTTCAAAAATGTCAAAAGTGAAAATTTAAAGCTAGGGCGAAAACAAAGGAAAAAATTTAACTCAAAAGAAAACATATAACTCAAGTGCAAACAAAAAATGCAAAAGCTGCACAATTATAAAAATCAATAGTGATAAATTCGATGCAAAAGTGTGAAAAACATAAGATTACCACTATAGCCTACTTTGATTTCATGCATTAATTACACAAAAATAACATGCCAAAAATAGGAAAGGGAAGGGTACATATTGGGGCCCCAATGCTTGTAGACCAATCGAACTCATGAACTGCATTTGTATGATGTGGGGCTCCTCAAATCCTCAACATAGCTCCTCAACGATCGAAAAATCATGAAATCTAGAGGCAAGAAATTACTATAGGCTTAGAGTGCAAATGGGAAGAATTAAACACTAATTACCTATTTTAACCCTCCAAACCTTAATTTTTTACCTAGGAAACCTTCCTAGGTTGAAATTAGGAGCTCCTGGGAACATATAAACTATCAACAAGAGTCCTATAAGCTTAATTTTCATCCTCTATACATCTGAACAAAAATAGAACATTATCGTGAGCTTGACCCAAAAATTGATATTTTTGGCCAACCTCTCGAGGGGTAGCCCAACATACTATTAACATTTTTCTAACCACCAAGGCACAGTGGGGCATATAAAAAAAATCAAATCTTGATCCTAACATTGGATTCTTTGAACACAAAGCAACTAGTACTTTGTCTCAAAGAGGGGAAAAATATAGACATGTAAAAATGACCTAACACTTATCACACATCCTAAATGACATTTTCTCATCAACGACATCATTATCACCTAATATCACTGCATTTCACATCAATTACATCAAAAACCTTAATTTCCTCTATTAATTGAATAATATTACATTATTTAATTAATTATTTTTCATCAATTATTTAATTATGTCACTAATTCACCTTATTCCCCTAAGTCAATTAAATTATTAATACTTAATAGCTTAATTAAATCACTTTCCCATAAACTTGAATAATTAAATAAATTATTCAAACATCATTCAAAAAGGTCAAAAAAAAACAAATACAATGTTGTCTACAAAATTCAACATGATTTGCATATTCAACTCAAAAGGCTTAATTAATTAATTCAATAAATTATTTACCTTCACCCACTTTCATGATTGAGCAAATTATGATCCCTCGATTTCTCACTCTAATTGGTTGATTGATCCATCTATTTCCTGACTGATCCATCTATTTCTTGGTTGATTCATCTATTCTTCAATCCCACTAAAAACTCAATCTATTTCCTCAATTCCACGGAACACCCAAATTGATTTTATCAATCACACTGATTCTTTCCATCTAATTCCTCTCAACAGTTTTGAACCATTGATCAAGATTTTCTACTACACGATCTTGATCGTTCATTTCAAAACACAAGATCTATATAACAATCTCATTTCTTCTTAAAATCGATCGAAGAATCAACATGATTTTCATAATAAAGTAATGCTAAAGTCAAAATCTATCTTTTGAAAAACTTTACATATATTTTTTATCAACACACGCACATTTGAAGATTTTTCTATGCATCAATGGAGGCTTCGCATTTGATACAATGATCCAACATCACTGCGAATACACTTCGACATGAGATGGGTAACTTTATGTTTTATTGAATTCATTGTTCTTGATTTTCAATTGCTTTCTTGAATTTAGTATCTTGTATTGTTCATTTCATGAGTAATGGGTATGCATCTTAGTCTTTGTTTTAAATTAGATTTTGTTTAATTCGTTTAACATTGATTATCTAATGCTATCCAATTTACCCCTTACAGAATATTAATAATATATTATAATATTAATATTAATCATATAATATTATACAATATGTATAATAATATATTATTATAAGATATAATAAAATATTATATTATTATATTATGTGTGTCTACTTTGTTTCTAATTACAGATATCCGATATAAATAATGGATATCCATTGTTAAAGCCAAGTAGCTGATATCCATTTATTAAAAAGTGGATATCTGTTAATAATGGATATCCATTTCATTTCAGTCTTTACCTTAGTAAAATGTACTTTTTACCAACCCAACCAAAAATTTAAATGTGATTTTTGCACTTTTCACTTCCTCATGTTGCATTTTTTGCTGCATTACCATTGTTTCGCCCCCATGATCCTACATAGACTCGAACACTGAATCCCAAAATACAAGATCATATCTTCAACAATGGAGGAATGCAGAGCCTTCTCCCAAACAATCTTCAAGGAAAATTCCTAAAGTAGAAACTTTCACCAACTTGCAGAGACTGGAACTCCCTTGTAGCAACACATACATTTTCAAGAACAACAAGAGAGGGCATACAAATAGCTAGAAACCATTGGCATCATTTCTCCACCATCAATATTACTTATAATCCTCATCTTAATATGATATCATCACTTTTGATAGAAACCATACTCAATACATCTCTAATTGACAAGGCATGATATCCAACCATGAACATCAACATCCAACCATGAACTTCAGCAACATCAAAGGCATGAAATCCAACCATAAACACCAACAAATTCACTATTAGAACAACATAAATGATAAACCTAATTGATTGTAGATACAAGCATCAATGACAAACATATGCAACAATCTCACCAAGTGTTAACATCAATTTCAACCAATGTCGAGGTATAAAATGGACCTCACATTTCGAAGCAACAGATCTCAATGGAATGGTAATTTTTCAAAAGAAATTTCCCATTGCGGTAATCCTTCGACTCTCTTCGACCCTATTTCAATTGGTAATAGGAACTCTAGTTTACATTCAAATTCTCAATCTGAAGGATAATCTCATTCTTGGGAAGATGTGGTATCTGATCAAAAGCCTCCTATTTCTTTTCCTAAAAACATTCTGATTCCGCATGGAGCTTCCTTCAATCCAAATGTTTCAAATCAGCACAGGTCAGAATCTTAGAATGAAGCATTCTGTTCTAAGGAAGATACGTTGGCTTCATTTCCCAACAATATTTCCCAAATTCATGTGGATTGTTATCGAGTTTTGCATCTCCAACTTAAGAATGCTCAGCTCAACAATAGTTTTTCAGCACAATCACCTGCTACGTTCCCCAACAATTTAGCCCGAAATCCCCAAGCTAGCAATCATATCCAACAAGTTCAAAACATGATTCCTAACAAGGTAAGGTCAAATTCTTCAAACCAAAATTGTTTGAATGCCCCTGTTTCAAATAATTTCTTGCAAAATGTGAATCGAAAGTCAAATAGGCATAAAAAAGGCAACAAATGGAATTGTAAAGAAAACTCCTTCCCTCACTCTTCGAATCCCTTTGATTCGAATGATCAAATTAAAATCTCATTTCCTCCAGAGTTTTTAGATGCTCAAATACAGGATCTTAAGGATCATGCACTTATCTATAGATTTTGGAACTATTTACCTAATATAGAATCTTTGAAAGATCTATTTTTCACTAATTGGGATGGAGCAAATTAAGTGTTCTACATAGATCAAGGATCTAGTTTCATTACTATTTTCTTTTCTTCTAAAAAATAGAGGGATCTAATCCTAGGTGAAAAGGCATGGGTTTTTTAAGGTAATGATTTATTTATTCAGGCTTGGGTTCCAAATTTTGATGCCCAAACTGCAGTAATGCAATTCATTCCTTTCTGGGTCTAGGTTCCTTCTCTTCCCCTAGAGTATAGGGAACCTCCTCTTGTGGAAATAATTGCTAATAATCCTGGAGCTTTTGCCTCTCTTGATTTGGATTTTTTTTAAATCCAAGAAATCCAATCAGATTCTATGTTCTATTAGACGTTTAGAAACATTTACCTACTTCAATTTCAATTCATTCAAAAATTGGAACCTTCAAGTTGTCATTACTCATTGAAAACTCTCAAAAAAATTGTATTACTTGTCACCTCTTGGGTTATTCTTCAGTTCAGTGTTCACAAAACATAGTTATTCAAGGGAACTAGCCATTATCTAATCGTAGCTTGCCATAAGTTTTCAGTTCGGAAGTCATCCCATCTAGTCATCAAATTTCATCAGATCTATAGGGTATTATTGTTCAAAAGGGTTTGGCATGTAATGATGCAGAGGCAAGAAAGAGTAAATCAATTGTGTATAATCATTTCGCCGCTTCAAAGTTGTCTTCTCAACACTCAATGAATTTTCTTATGAAACAACTATTTGGGATACTACATTATGGTAGGAATCTCAAAATTGTTATAAATTTTCCCAAGGGTTGGCAATCCAATTCAGAATTTTGGCCCTGGGAAAGATCATTATGCTTACATACTCCTAATTTTACATTATGTAGTAAGCAACAATTAGATGGAATTGTTTTCAAGTTGTTATGGGAAACTTCCCAGTTTCCAAATACCAATAATCAGGAGATTTCTTCAGTAGTTTTTTATTCGGTTTTTCCTTTTCACTGTACAATTTACAAGGAAAATCTAGTTTTAAATGAGTTGAAAACCTTGAATGATCAAGATAGCTTACAATTCTAGAAAGATAGTTTAGAAAATATGGTAGCTTCAAATATTTTTGATGAAATTGCAGAAGAAGTAATTAAAGATGAAGGAAAAGAACTACAAGATAAAGTGGTAGCAGTGAGTAGTGGTCTTGAAAATATTGTTCCTAAGGAATTAATGGGGTTTGGTTATGATTTTTTGAAACAACTTTCTATTAGTCAAACTTTTATTTCTTGTACACTAGTTAAATCTGTTGTTAAGAGAGGGAGAGCATGATGCTCTCCTTGATCATTATGAAGATCATCTCTTGGAATGTTAGGGGCTTAAATGCCCCTAACCAAAGAGCCTAGGCTAAAAAAAAATCTATTCTTCAAGGGTTGATATAGTTCCTTTACAAGAAACAAAGCTATCTAAAGAAAGCTATGAAAGTATAGTTGCTAAGTGCTCTAACTAGAATTCTTATCATTCAAAAGCTCAGGGTGCTTCAAGAGGTCTTTTAACTATATGGATTCTCAAATAGTTCAGATATAGACCATTTCTACCATGACACATTGGCAATTGGTGTGAGTTATCCATTTTGATTTAACTTTCTTATTGGTAAATGTTTATACACCAAATTTATCTACAACCAAGCTAAAACTTTGAAAAGAAATCGAGTTGATCTTTTAGCAATTTGGAGTAGAAAAAATAATCATAGCGGGTGATTTCAATGCTATATTATCTCAACATGAAAAGAAAGGAGGTATTATTTTACGTCTTAATTCAATTGAATATTTTAGCATGTTCGTTCATGATAATGTACTATTAGATGTGAAACCGCAAAAAGGATTGTACACATGGACAAATAAGAGGCAGGAATTTCTACAAATTGTAGTAAGATTAGATAGATTTCTAGTCTCTTCAAACTGGGTAGTTGATAAGTTTGAATATATGTCACATATTATCTCCTAGCCTAGCTCTGATTCCCATCTAATTAAATATTGAAGCCTCCTCATCTCCTAAAATGTGGATTGCTTCATTTAATTTTGAGTCAATGTGGTTTAGACACAATGATTTCTTGCCACTTCTAAGAAAATGGTGGTTGCAAGCTTTGTATGTGACAGGTTTTATAATGTTTAGATTTTACAAAAAAATGTAGTTTCTGAAAGTCAAAATAAAACAATGGAACACACATTTATTCAAGAATATTTTTCATCAAAAATATCTAGTGTCAAAGCAATTGGCCAAAGTAAATGATGAGAACATAAGTCATGGCTGAACCCCACAAACCTATGACCTCCAAAAAGCTTTACAGGAAGATTGGGAAGAGTTAGTGTTATGAGAAGAGTTATATTTGCATCTGTGGCTTAAAGAGGGTGATAAAAATACAAAGTATTTTCATATGTCAACTTGTTGATGGTGAAGATGACACAAACAACATTAAAACAAAATATTTCTACTCTATTTCTCCTGAAAAAGAAAGACAACATATAGTAGCCTAACTCCCAAGGTCCTGGTAGGCTGTTCTCAACTGTCTGGTGTCACTCAATTGGTTCATGCAACTGTAATATTCAAGGGGCCTGTGCTGGTAACAAAAGATTCAAGCAATGACTCATTTTACCGACTGCTTTAATAGATCAATGGGGTTTTCAAATAAAAGAAAAAGATAGGACAAAGGGGAAAAACAATAAGTATGAATCGAATTTATCTAGTATCTGGACATATACATTCAACAATGAATGTTTCATAATAGATCATAAAAGCCATAAGATGACACAATCTATAGCATAATCTATACCACTGCATACATTTTAGGTGCTTAATTAACTTTGCAATTACTCTTCACAAATATTTCAAGGGTTTCAAAACAACACACATTCATTCATCATCAAGATTATAGATCAACAGACTTTTTAATAACTTCAACTCAATGACAATCTAATAAGATAATCCTTAAATTTGATTCCTTCAAATGACTTTCATCATTCAAGAAACTCTTATGTTCAACACAATCACTGCATACAGATAGATCATAACTTATCAGCCTTATCAAATAGACAATTTAATTCTAAACACCATATTTTGAGTAAACCTGTAATTCTATTAACTATAAAAGATCAAGTACACTATATCTTTGTAAAACACTACAAAATTCTATCTCCTAGCATTAGGTAAGCCAATCCAATTCTCAATTAGCCAACCTTTCCAATATGATACCCATCAAGTATTTATAGATATACAAAATTTTGAACTCTACTTTTAATTTTAGGTTATCCACCTTTTTAGGAACTAGACTCTCTTGGAAACTCAAATCAATTTGATCTTGAGTTCTTACATTTAAACATTCAATCTTAACTAAAAATAGAAGATAGAAGAAAAGAAAAGAAGTCATGCACCCCCAAGATTGTCAGTGCTGCATGCATGCAACATGCAAGGAAGGAGAACATCATGCATGCAAGGATTCATGCATGCAAAGTTGGATCTGCCATGAACTCATCGTAGCTGGCGAAGACTTGCTATAAAGTATCCATCTTTGGCCCATCAATCTAGTCATCTTCAAATTTGATCTGATCCAACTCAGCTGTAGCAAACTCCTTCATACTTTTCACTTTTATTAACTCTCTCCTGGTAGCTTTTACCTCATCTTTGACCTCTACTAGTTGATCTAACATCAACTCTCCACCATCATCTTCTTTTTGCATAAGTCCTTTGAATCTTTCATCCCACTTTTCCTTTATTTGATTAAAAGGCATGCCCTCTTTTCTAAATGCATTTTTATCTACAATAATGGCAATAACTACTTCTAACTCTTCCAATTGCTCAGTCAAATTATTTATAGTCTCTTGAATTTCATTCTTATGATTACACAAAAATTCAGTCTGAAACCAGAGTATACGAGAAGTTTTCTCCACAAAATCCTTGTTGTCTTCCTCAAGTATGGATTTCTCCAGAAGATTTGTTAGAAGCAATTCACTCACCTTTTCTAACTTTTGACTGTATTCTTTGTATTCCTCCTCTTGCTTTTATGATGCCCCAATGTATTGATACATCTCTTTAATCAACCCTTCAGTATCCTTGTAGGCTTCAAACCCTTTTACTAAAACCTCTACTACCTCTTGGTTCAATTTATCTATCCACCTATCTACCATCTCCGCCTTTCCTCTAACCTGCACCAAATCATCTACCTCCTTTTTGCTTAACAAAACAGGAGTCTCAATGGCTACTACCTATTGTGACCTTGGAGAGGAGACACTCTTCAAGAATGAATGCAACTGATCCAATTGAGCCTTAAGATCATCCTTCTTTTTCTTGTCCTTGATCATTCTTGACTTGGTCATTGAAGCCACCACATCAATCAAATTCATTTGCTGATTTCTAGTGGGTCTTCCCAAATTGACCGTACTTAGCTAATAATCTGTTAATTGCATATACCCTACCTTCTTTTCTGTCATCGGCATGGCACATTCAACAACAATTTCTCCTCTGTCTGTGAGTCGGGTAGAATGTAGAATTTTAGCCTTCTTTTTAGGCCTCTCCTACTCAATTCCTTTCATCATATCCTCCCAATTGAGAGGTTGTGAAGGTATTACTACTCTCTTATGCAGGTCCAATTTTAGGCATGTAGGAGCACTTGGAGTAGTAGTCATCGTAGAGGAAGAGGGAGCAATAACTATAGAAGGTGGCTACATACTTACTTGAGATTGGGATTCAACCCTTGCTTTCTCTTGTTGTTCTTGCAGTATATGCATTTGCACAAGTATTTCAGCATCTTCTCTATCCTTCTGTTCTTGTATTTTCTTATCTTCTTCTTCTTTTCTTGACCTCTCTTCCTCCAACTGATTTCTCTCTACTCTTTCCTTTTCAACCTTTCCTTTTCCAATTCTTCCTTCTCTATTCTTGCTCTTTCTAATTCTTCCTTTTCTAAAGATTCCCTTTCTAGAGCCTCCCTTTCCAATTTCTCTTTTTCTAAGGCCTCTAGCTTTTCCCTTTCTAATCTTTCTACCTCCAAAGTCTTAAGTTTTTCAGCTTCTGCTTCTTCTTCCTGTTGTTTCCTAATCAGCTCCTCGACCTCTTTTTCTTTCCTTATCCTTTCCGATTCTTCCTCTTTTTGTCAAGCTTCTTCTGCTTGTTTCAACCTAGCAACCAGAATTTCCTTTTCCCTCCGGTTTCTTGCTTTTTCCTCCTCAAGATCATGGATCTTTTGTATCAACTCTAACTTATCATTTTCTGCTTTAACTTTAAGCTCATGTTCTCGCTGCCTCCTTTGCTTCTCTACTTCATCATCTATTGCCTTAATTTCAACTTGTTTTGACTATAATTGTTGCTGGTGAAGTAGAGCAACAACTTGTACCTTAGCATCCATTTCTTTTTGTCTCTCCGTTGCAGCCCTGGCATCAAACTTCCTTTTTTCCTCTTCAAACATTTTCCATTTCTCTTCTTGTGTTAGAATCTGCTCAATAGTCCCCTCTAAAGGCATGTTTTCTTGCAAATCCTTTTTTGACAAAGTTTCATCTGAATCTATCTCAACTTCTAGAACTTCTTCCACCACTTCTTTTCCCTTAGCAGCTTTAGCCATGGTATGAAGAGCTCCTTCTTGAACCTCTTTACTCTTCTTTCTTGTAAGTGGGGCTTGGGTGGATGATTCACCAAATGTAGGTGTTGAAACAACAGATCCTACTAGAGCATCTCCTTCTTGTGTTTCCTATCCATCATCTACCACCTCAAGTTCTATTTCTTCAATATCCGGAGGAAGGAATTCTAATGGCTCTTTGGGAGGTGTCTTTCTCTTAATTCTCTTGTATCCTTTACCCTTTTTAAGAATCGTCCCTTGAGAAGCTTGAGTTCTTAGCACTAACCATTGCACACTTCTATCCAACACTGTCCTTCCAATCTTCTTAATATCAATTGTCTCTTCAGCATCCCAATCAATTGGATCTAGTTTCTTGGTGCCAATATTCAACGCTTCATAGGATGGATCCAACACCATTCCATCATCGACCAAGGTGTTAGGAATGTTTTCTTTAATACCAAGATCTGACATGAGTGAGACCGATAATCTATCATAATTCTTCTTTCTCAAGTCATACTCATCTTGCCTATCACTCCAAAAGTATTCTAACAAATTAAAATGTCTAGTGAACACTGAAGGTAATAAAGCATACATCTTCTTCTTTGGATCAAAATACTTACGAGCTGTATACAATCCCAATTTCAACTGTATCAACTCATTATAGATCACCTTTGCTCCCTTCAAGTGTTGACAACTATATTCACCCAATTTCATGGGAAATTTATGACATCCAGTTTTATGCTTAATCCCAAACTGAGCATTAAGTCCTATAGCTTGATATACAAGCTCCATTAGCACCATCTTGTTACTGCAACACCTTGGAAGCAAATGTGGGTGGCCTTCAAAACCAAATAACTTGAAGTATGCAAATTTGGGGTATTGGATGTACCAACATCCCCATTTAGCAATGAACGCCATAGCTTCTTGACTTAACCTGTATCCTGCATCTCCATTTAATTGATTGATGACCACATATAAAAATGCATCATTGACTCTTCTGAAATGAGTCTCAGCAACCTAAAGAGATAATTGATCATAGTGCTCCCATACCTTCTTTTGTCCATCCAAGGCTCCCATTACACCCACTTTTTTCAAACCTAGGAAAACACCCACTCTTGCAGCTGCATAAACAATGTAAGAAGTCATATAGAAACACTTGGTTTCTCTAATCCTAGTTAATTGATCATGTATGGCATCAAAAACAATCATTTTCCAATCAAACTATTGTTCTCCTTTCAAGATAGTCTAAATAAAAGGAAACATCCACTCCTTGAAGTAAAATGCATCTCTCTTTCCAAACACCCTAGACAACATCACAATCAACCTTGCTACCTCTTTATAGAAATCTGTACTCTTTGGCTAATCTACAAGTTTACTTAGAGATTTCTTTTCTGTCTTCAACCACTTCTTGTTCAAGTGAGATTTATTCATTCCCTTATACTTACAATATTACTCTAATGCCTCTGCCTCATTTAATTGCACCAAGCCCTTCGGATCTAGAACATCAAATATACTCTGAAATGCTTGAGGAGTGAGATAATAATCACATTATCTTGTGAATCTATGCATAATCTTGTAGCCAGATTGTAAGCACTTTCTACTATCATGATTAACTCTGGGCACTGGACAAATATAGGAAATAAAGTGATATGAACTAGCCTAGAGCTGACAATTCTTTCCGTAGTCAATGTAATATCCTTGTCAAATGCTTCTAAATGTCACTCCTCAAAATTGTATTCACCTAAACTGGTGTCAGTGATATCTGACGAATCTGATTCCACCTTGCTCACCTTCACAACCAGACTCCTATGATTATACCTTAATGTATAAGGCAACTGTTCTAGCTTTAACTTCTTTGGTTCTGATGCTACCTTTGATGTTTCTGTAGTTTGGTTTCTCAAAGCAGCTTCCCCTGATGTTCCTGACATCTTTCAACTTTCCTACAAGCAAAACCTCTAATTAGATCTTTAGATATCAACACCAAACGTACTTTAAAACCATATCTTTCATATATGCACCAAAGACAAAACCAAGCAGAAACACAACCTAAAACAGTCTCTTTTTAAAAAACTGTCGGACTCGCAGCAAAAACCAATATAGAAATTTCACTAAAAATGAACAGGCTCGGAGTCAGACTTGGGAAGATTATTGGAACCGGGATCGGAATGGATAACGGATCTACTTTTCTTCAAATTTTCATTTTTTCATATTCTATTTCCATTCCTCCTCCACCTCCAATTTGGTCATTGTTACTTTGAAGGAAGATTTTCTCATTATGCACAGCATCGGACATGGGATGAAACATGGAATCAATACCTTTTGCAAAATAGAACTCTCAAGTTCAAGATCGATTCCAATCCCATCTTCGCCTAGGTTGACCATGATTTCCAAAGAAGACTTCTTGCTATACACGGAGTCGGAATCGGGATGGGAATGGAATCAATAACTTTTGTAAAAATGAAATTCTCAAGTTCAAGATTGATTCTGATCCCGCCTCTGCTTAGATTGACCATGACATCATCAAGGATTTTGTTTGTTTTAACATATAACTTTGTGATTAAAACCGAGGTCTCTTTAAAACAAAAAGGGGCTTTATAAACACTACATTCATATGACCATGGGGAATGACTATATCCTAAGATATCATATTTCAATCATTTTAAAAGTGATTACAAAGACCAACAAAACCCTAACCTAGTAAACTCGATAAAAAAAAACTAGGGCACGGATTTGAAACCTTGCCATTTTTACCAGACCGAACACGATAAAACCCTAAGTAAAAATGATGAATCAATCTACCCTAACTCACTGTAAATCTCTAATCTACCTCACTATAAATTTTTGATCTAACTAACCACCATTTAAAACCTAAATTTAATCTAAGTCACTACAAATCCAAAATAGCACAATGCAATCACGATTTAAAATGTGAAAGCGACAGTGCCCTAAAATATAATGAACTAATAATACAAGCAAAAGAAACAAAGAACATAACCAAATAAACAAAATGAAACAAGACCCAAAGAAACAAGCATGCCAAGAAACATGAAATCATTTGGAAATGACATGATTCAGAGCACGGGCAAATGTATATAAAAAACACACCATAGTAAATAAAACAAAGAACAATAATAAGAAAACCTACCTCAAATACACAAGAATGCGACTAACTTTCTGAACCGATCCGTTCGCAACAATCTTCTCCTCTTTCAATCTCTTCACTCGAATGAACTCTACTGCTACTCTTTCGTGCTCTTCAATCTCTTAATAATGATAATAATGACTCATTTAACCCTTATATGAAGGTAAAAATGAATATTTCTACCTACACGGCCAACTGTCATTAATGCATTAACACGCAGTTAAGGTGGAGTCGGAACTGAAAGTGAACCAACACTTCACAATAGTGTGACTTCATTCAAAAAGTCAACAATCTAGAAAAATAGCGAGGGCAGAACTAAAATAGAAATTGATTCGAAACCTTTTGAGAAATTTCCAAACTTCATTCCAATTCCGGTTCTGGGTCCACCAACTAAACATAAAACAAAACCAAAGACAAAAAGAAAAACAAAGACCAACATAACAAAACTAAACAAAAAGACAAAGACAAAAACCCAAAAGTCAAAATAGCAGAGGCGGGGGCGGAGTTGATTATGATTTTGCAATTTTCTGTAAAGACTAAATTAACCCCCACTCCGACTCCGGGTCCGCTAAAGACAAAACAAAAGACATAAAGAAAAGACCATAGGGATGGAAACCAAAAGAACTTTCAGAACCCGATTCATCTCCGGTTCCGATTCTAATAGAGAAATAAAAAGAAAAAACAAAGTATTGGCAAAACTAGACTCCAAACTTTGTTTCAAAAACAACTAAGTACAAAAATAACAAAGGGGGACCCATTTTGACCAAGGCAAAAGATGGGGTGGTTATGCAAGGCATAACAAATGGTGACTTGGCTGGGAAAATGGTTTACCCATTTTCAAAATACCCATAGAAAATTTGTGTCACCCAAAAAAGCCACTTGGCTTATAAACACTTTAACTTGAATAAGATCAGATATATGTAGGATAAGTTTGAGTTTGAATATCAAATTTTATGTGCTCATGAGTTATTTCTGAATCTGAGTGTGTGCTTATATTGTGCATCATTCTTTGTAGATACTTTCTCTATTTTTGAACAACTATACCTAAGATTCAAGCTACATAGGTTGAGTCTTTTAACTATCGTGTAGTAAAATCCTGGGTATTGCTCCGCTGCTAGACAGGCGTCCATAGCCTTGATGGAGATACCTCTAGTTCTCTCAAAGCATTGCTCTACTACCAGCCAGGCATCCATAGCCCTGATAGAGATACTTTATTGCCCACTTGATATTTGAGCTTGCTTCTTTCTTTCTTTCTTTCCTTTTTTTACTTTACTTGTGGAAATTTGTTTATGCATCTTTCTCAAATACTCGGATTCAATGAATCTAAAATGTGGGTTGAGAACTATAATGGATCCCATGATAGTCTTGGAATCAGATTTTTCACTTGAATCAAAGGTAGGGTCATTCTAAAAACAAATAGGTAATTACTCATGCAGATGTTTATCTAATTTGGTGACAAATCTTTGATCACAATTCATGAGATATTCACATTTATATCTTCTATCCTTAATAAATTTTCCAACCCAAACTAGAATGATCATAAAACATAAGTTTTAGAATGAAATCCTTTTCAATGATTATGATGAGAATACCTAAACATATATCTCTCCTAGTACCAGTAGTATACTTTGAATAACAACCCCCTAACTTGAGATGACCAAAATGAGAATCCCCAACGAAACAAGACAAAACAAAACAAACAAACAAAACAACAAAGAAAATAAAACAAACAAAACAAACAAAAAAAAAACTAAAAACTAAAAACTAAAAACTAAAAACTAAAACTAAAACAAAAACTTAATTACATATGATACAATATAGTACATTCCTTTTTCAAAACACTAGACTTTCTATGCACCAAAATAGTGCTTGAGAAACTAACCATTAACTGGTAATGGAACAGGCTCTCCTGTTAAGGTACTAAAACAAAAAGCATTCTCACCTAAGATTTCAGCCACTTGATAAGGACCTAACCAAAGTCTATCAAACTTCTGGTGATCTCCCTTCTTTTCTCTAGCCTTACCCATAATAACACAAGATCTAATATTCTAAAGGCTTTTATCTTGGCTCTTTTTTCAAACCAACGTTTAACAACAGCCTGATGTTTAGAGAATTGCTACAAAGTAGCATCTCTTTGTTCTTCCATATTTCATAAATTAAGCAGTCTAACCTCAATCCTATCATCCTTATTATAAAACTCCTGCATAAACTTCAGAACAGGTATTTGCAAATGAATGGGGAAGATTGGATCTTGGCCATAAACTAACTTAAAAGGTGAATTCCCTAGGGTTGCTTTAATTTTGGTTCGATCTTCCCATAAGGAAAATCTCAACTGGGTGTGCCAGTCCCTAGGGTTACTTTCTAACAACTTTTTTATAATTTCCAACAAGTTCTTATTTGTGGAATCAACCACTCCATTCCCCTGAGGGTAATAATTGGAAGAATATTTTAACACAATATTATGTTCATAGGCCCATGAAATAAACTTAGCAGAAGAAAAAGCAAGGCCGTTATCACATACCAGAGCAATGGAACTCCAAACCTGGTTGTGATGTTCTCCATCAGAAACTTAATGACCACCTCCATGGTGCTATTCTTGCAAGGCAAGGCCTCCATCCAATGTGTGCAATAATCCGTTGCAGTCAAGATGAATTTATGTCCTGCAGAAGAATTTGGATTAATTACACCTACAAAATCAAGTGTCCATTGGGCAAATGGCCTTACCTCATATACCAGTTGTAGGGGCATTGCAGGATTTATTTCTCTTGATGCAGAAGTTTGGCATACATGACAAGTCCTACAATGTTGATGTGCATCTCTAAACACATAAGGCCAATAGTAGCCTGACCTTAAAATCTGATGAGCCAAAGCATCAGCAAATGCATGTCCTGTCCCATGCCTTCCATGGAATTCAGAAATAGCATGCTTTGCTTCTTGCTGATCCAAACAGCATAAATAGATTCCTTGAAAATTATTCCTATAAATTGATCCCCCTTTAAGCATGTAATGGGTTCTCTTCATCCTCAATGCTCTCCTTTGAGTAGCATTCATTCCTTCTGGACACTTGTTATTGAGGAGGAAGAAAACTAAATCTATATACCAGGGATCCTTTATGAATGATTGAACCGTGTATTGTTGACAAGTAATACTTTTGTCCACTTTTGCCATTGCTTTTGACAATCCTTGGCCTCGAACAAGTTTCATTGGGTGAATTTCTAGGTTAAATTCTTGTAAAATGGACATCCATTTCCCTGTTCTTTCCCCTAG
The DNA here is from genome assembly GCA_007115665.2 of Sequoiadendron giganteum. Lineage (NCBI taxonomy): Eukaryota > Viridiplantae > Streptophyta > Pinopsida > Cupressales > Cupressaceae > Sequoiadendron > Sequoiadendron giganteum. Next base: position 483,891,439 of record CM021104.1, read on the forward strand.
TTCACTTTGCATCAGAAGAGATTCACAGCTGGATCTAAAACTATGGCCATCACTTGACTTCAGATTATATAGTGCCTGAACTTCTTCACTGCTCGTACCAACACAAAGGCTTGCTTTTCTATTGATGAATACCTTACTTCTGCATTCTTAAATGGAGTGCTCATAAAAGCAATAGGCCTCTCCTCGTTCTCTTCTCTTCTCTGTGTCAAAACTACTGCACATGAATGTTCAGAAGCAAAAGAATAAATGTAGAAGGGTTTTAGATAATTCGGGCTTGTTAAAATAGGTGCCTCAGATATAGCTTGTTTAATCTGCATGAACGAAGATTTAGCCTCTTCACTCCATTCAATCTTCACATCCTTCTTCATCATTTCGTTAAGTGGTTTGACAATTTTTGCAAACCCTGTTATAAATTTCCTAACAAAGTTGATCCTTCCAAAGAAAGACCTCATCTCTTTCTTGCTACCTGGCTTTGTCAATTTCAAAATGGCCTCCACTCATTCAGGATCTATGGAAATCCCTTCCTCAGAAATAATGTGACCCAAGAGCTTCCCTTCAGAAACTCCAAATACACATTTCTTTGGGTTGAGAGAAACATCATAATTTATACATTTCTTTAACACCTTTTCCAAGTCAGCAACATGATCTCCTCTATTCTTAGAGTAGATGGTCAAATCATCAACATAGATGATTATACATTTCCCTATCAGATCCTTAAAAGCTACATCCATCGCTCTTTGAAAAGTAGCACTAGCATTGATTAGACCAAAAGGCATCCTCCTGTAGGAAAATGTGCCCCACTTTGTAGTGAAAGCAGTCTTCATCCTATCCTCATGACTTACCAGTACCTGATTGTATCCTGAATACCCATCCAAGAAAGACATCATCTAAGATCCATTAACTTTCTGCAATACTTCATCAAGGGAAGGTAATGGATAGTTATCCTTCTGAGAGACCTTGTTTAAATTTCTGAAATCCACACATAACCTGATTTCACCATTCTTCTTCCTCACATGAACTGATTAGCCACCCAGGTAGAGTGTCTAACTGAAAAATTATTCTTGTAGCCAAAAGCTTTTGTACTTCTCTCTGGATCAGAGGCTCGATTAATGCATTGATTGGGTGTTGCTTTTGGCGAAATGACTTAGCTTCTGGCTTGAGAGGGATTGTATGTGTGATCATAGATGTATCAAAAGTTTTCAAGTCATCATAGCTCCAAGCTATCGCTTCAATATTCTACTTCAAGACCTTGATTATCTCATCCTTTATTTCCTGAGGATAGGTCTTCCCTATAAGAATGTTCCTTTCTGGGCCTGAGTGAGTCAAATTAATAGATTCATACTTACCTCCATCACTCTTTGTAAGCATTCTTTGATAAGCTTGTGGATCTAAATAAAATATCCTTTCTAATGATATCATCCCTTTGGGGATGTCATTGCTCTTTAAATCCAAGATCCCTTCCAGATTGTCACTTTCTGGATTCCAATCTCCCTAATCTCTGTCAGAATCATCAATTATCTGCCCCTCAAAAACATCAGAATTTTCCAAAAAGGCCAATATATGATGATCATCATTAAATACCTAGAAGTGTTTGACATTATTAGGAATTGCTGGGACTGAAATCAACTCCACTAAAAACCTCTTTAGATTTGAGTCTTGCATGGGCTCTAACATACTAGCAGCAATAGCAAGAGCATCTGCGATTTGGTTTGCTTCCCTTGGGATGAGAGTAATCCCAAAGGCATCAAAATCTTCGATTAAATTCCAAACTCTATTCCTATATGCAACCAATCTTTTGTTATGGCATGTGTATTGGCTACATACCTATTTCACAATCACCTCAGAATCTCCCATCACTATAAGAGCAGTTACCTTCCTCTTATGAGAAAACATAAGTCCTTTTGCAAGTGTCTCATATTCAACCACATTGTTAGTGCAACCAAACTACAACCTATAAGAAGCAAAGTAAGTCTTCCCTTTCGGGTTAGTTAGTTCCTACTCCACTTCCTGCTTTAGATTTAGAACCATCAAATTTAAGAGTCCATAACTAGTCTTTAGCTGGGAGCTCTTTCTTTTTTTCAATATTTAATTCTGGACAAAGTTCAGTTAGGGATTTTTCTATGTTCTTAGCCTGTTTAACAACCACTTCCTGAACACCCTCTTGGGTTAAGTTGCAATCCAACTCATTTCTTATCCATGCCTTAGGTATGGGCAAAGTATCTAGGGCAGATATCTCAAATGGGAACTAGGATACCTTCATCTCACCTTGATTTTTAGAACAAATGACCTGAGTCTATTCTTTTGATGAAAGACCTTCATATGGAGAAAGACTAGCCCATGTAATAATAGTTGCATCCTTAACTTGGAAGGAAAACTCATTGGTGGGATTTTGGGCTTGTTTCTCTTGACATACCTGTTGAGGCTGATCCATATGACTTAGAATATCTATGCACAACTGACCTGTTAATTCTGAATGGTTGTGATAGTGAACACTGCACCAGTTAGGAAGTAATAAACTACTCAAGTCAGTTTCTTCCCCTAAAACGAGCCTATCTTGTTTCAAATTTCTTACTAAAACCTGCTGGTTGATGCAGATCATAAGATCACTATGTTCTAAAGGCAAAGTATCCTTAGGACTGATTACAGACAAAGTAAGAACTTCCTCTTTCTTTTAAACACCTATCTCAGTTTCAAAATATGCTACTTCATTGGGAGCATCATATTTCATGATCATGTGCTTGAGTCTAGGTTCACTTTCAATTCTTATCTAGGTTGCAACCCCTTTCCATGGTAACCACATATGTGAGAAGTCCAAGGATAGATATCAACCTATACTCTTCATTAGCTCTCGACTTAAAAGCATCCCATATGTTTCTAGGATGTCAACAACTTGAATATCTATATAGGTCTGGATCCTTGGGTCTGATCCAACCTACACATGCATGTTTTTAAACTCACCTACAACATTAACTTCAGTTTTATCCAATTGAATCACCTTTTTATTGGTTGGAATAGGACTCAATCCTAACTTTTTAAAATCAAAAAAGGCATGATATTCCCTGATGCTCCAGAATATAATAAACAATTATGTAGGTTCTTTCCAAAGATTCTCAAATTTAACAAGAAAGGTGGGGTACCGGTCTTACCTTTATAGATAGTTGCATTTGTCTTCTTTGCAGGAGTCACTTTACCTTTCCCTTTTAAGTGATCTGCCTCTTCCAAAGCTTTTAATACCACCTCTCATTGAGCTGGGCACCACTTCATGATATCAAAGAAAGACAGTGATGTCTTCTGCCTTTGTAATTATGCAACAAAATCAAACTCCGAATCATTCCTAACTTGATACTTAGGAAAGGAAGGCTGATTACCTCTATTCTGAGAATCATAACGTCCCTTTGGTGGAGGTGGATTGTTATCTGCATTCTGATTTGGTTGAACTATGTTGTTAGGGGGTGCAAATGTAGTGAATGGCCCTTTATTCTGGTTCCTCAGAAAGTGACCACCCTTGGATTGGAAATCTTGAGCATCATAAACATCTTCCTCTGGCTCATTGTCTCCTTGCATAGGAAATTGATACTTTTCTTCAATGGTTTCAGAAGTCATGGCAGTGTTGACTGGCCCATTATCATGATTGGAATTTCCTGCTAGAGGATGGGCATCAGCATGTGCAATTTTCACAATTTTCTCCATTTCTGGGCAATTAACCTCAGAATGTGTTGCTGTATTATGCAACCTACACCAATTAGTCATAAAATTCAAATCAGCAACATTAGTAGTATGTGGCCTTTCCTCACTTGTTTGATAATTATGGGGAACTCCCCTGTTGCTAGGCCCAGTATTCCACTGCCTATTGTTGTTGTTTTTTTTGAAACTTTGATTGTATCCTCTGTTTTGATTTTGATAATTTTGATTTGAGGAGTTCTAACCCTGGAAATTTTGATTGGTGTTCTGATTTTGGTTTTGATTGGAGTAATTTCCCCAAGTGTTATACCCTCCTTGATTATTGTAGTTCTGGTTTTGATTATTGGGAGGATTTTGTTTGAGTTGTGCCATGTCATTTGACATCTGAGAGTCTTCTTGAGAGTCTCTACCTCATTTGTGAGTTGAACAGTCTATTCATTCTGCACATTTTGGACTATGGCTGGAGAATGGACATGGGTTGATCCTCCCCCTTGTTGTAGTTGATTTTGAGGTTGATGTTGAGGTTGATGTTGAGATTGATGGGAGTGATCTTGCATGCAATTACCAAAGAAAGGAATAGTAGGTGGAGCTTATAACTCAGATACAGGTCCATATTGAGAATAAGACATCCCTAGGATAGTGTTGTATAATGGTGGATTAGGCATCTGATAATTCATTGGAGGAAGAGTTGGTCCTAAACCTGTTGGTTGCAAACTTGTCTGTTGTTGCAATTTGATAGCCAGATGGTAAATTTTAGACAAAGAGTCAATTTGATCAGGTTCATAAGTTCTTTGCAAGAACAAGCCAATTAAAGGATCAACAGCTCTCAGATACGCCTATATGGCCATACCTTCTGGCACTAAGTAAGGCTCTTGTAGCCTACGATACATCCTTTGGAACCTAGTGTTGAACAAGGGTAGTGGTTCATGGTGTTCCTTCCTTATGGTGGAAAATTGGTGATATAATATTGTAGGTTCTACATAAACCCTAAACTGATTAATAAAAGCATTCTCTAAATCTATCCAACCCAAAATGGATCCTTGGGGCAGATTTAGATACCAATTATATACCATATCTCCTAAATAGTAAGGAAATAATCTACATACCACATCTTGGTGAGCAATCTGAGCTCGTGTGCAAGCATCTTTGAATGCCTATATATATTCCTTAGCACTTCTCAATTCTCCATGCATATATTTTGGGCAGAACTTCTTTGGGTTCTTTGGTAAATCATGGAATCCCCCAGGAATAGTCCCTAATAGAGAGGGATTATTCACAAAATAAGCCATTGGTGGGATTGGTTAGGCCAATGGTGGTGATGTAGGCCGAATTGGTGGTGACAAAGGTCTATTTGGTGGTGGTTTGGGTGGATTTGGTGGAAATCCAGGTGGAGTAAGCGGTCGTGGTAACGTAGATATCTCTACCCTACGAGCATGGGGTCTAGGTCTAACCGGGGTTTGAAGCTCTTCAAATGGTTCAAGATTAGCAGAGGATTTGGTGAAAAAGATCTTCCGTGAGCTAGCTTGTCCTTTCAGGCCCTCCTTCTAGCACCAATTTCTATTGGTGGTGAAGATGACACATACAACGTTAAAACAAAATATTTCTACTCTATTTCTCCTGAAAAAGAAAGACAACATATAGTAGCCTAACTCCCAAGGTCCTGGTAGTTGGTTCTCAACTATCTAGTGTCACTCAATTGGTTCATGCAACTGTAATATTCAAGGCACCTGTGCTGGTAACAAAAGATTCATGCAATGACTCATTTTACCGACTGCTTTAGTAGATCAATGGGTTTTTCAAATAAAAGAAAAAGATACGACAAAGGGGTAAAACAATAAGTATGAATCGAATTTATCTAGTATCTGGACATATACCTTCAACAATGAATGTTTCCTAACAGATCATAAAAAACATAAGATGACACAATCTATAGCATAATCTATACCACTGCATACATTTTAGGTGCTTAATTAACTTCGCAATTACTCTTCACAAATATTTCAAGGGTTTCAAAACAACACACATTCATTCATCATCAAGATTATAGATCAACAGACTTTTTAATAACTTCAACTCAATGACAATCTAATAAGATAATCCTTAAATTTGATTCCTTCAAATGACTTTCATCATTCAAGAAACTCTTATGTTCATTACAATCACTGCATACAGATAGATCATAACTTATCATCCTTATCAAACAGACAATTTAATTCTAAACACCATATTTCGAGTAAACCTGTAATTCTATTAACTGTAAAAGATCAAGTACACTATATCTATGTAAAACACTACAAAATTCTATCTCCTAGCATTAGGTAAGCCAATCCAATTCTCAATTAGCCAACCTTTACAATATGATACCCATCAAGTATTTATAGATATACAAAAGTTCGAACTCTACTTCTAATTTTAGGGTATCCACCTTTTTAGGAACTAGAATCTCTTGGAAAATCAGATCAATTTGATCTTGAGTTCTTACATTTAAACATTCAGTCTTAACTAAAAATAGAAGATAGAAGAAAAGAAAACAAGTCATGCACCCCCAAGACTGTCAGTGCTGCATGCATGCAACATGCAAGGAAGGAGAACATCATGCATGCAAGGATTCATGCATGCAAAGCTGGATCTGCCATGAACTCATCGTAGCTAGTGAAGACTTGCTACAAAATATCCATCTCTGGCCCATCAATCCAGTCATCTTCAAATTTGATCCGATCCAACTCAACTGCAACAAACTCCTTCATACTTTTCACTTTTATTAACTCTCTCCCAACAGATTTTACCTCATCTTTGACCTCTACTAGTCGATCTAACATCAACTCTCTGCCATCATCTTCTTTTTGCATAAGTCCTTTGAATCTTTCATCCCACTTTTCCTTTATTTGATTAAAAGGCATGCCCTCTTTTCTAAATGCATTTATATCTACAATAATGGCTATAATTGCTTCTAACTCTTCCAATTGCTCAGTCAAATTATTTACAGTCTCTTCAATTTCATTCTTATGCTTACACAAGAAGTCAGTCCTAAACCAGAGTATATGAGAAGTTTTATCCACAAAATCCTTGTTGTCTTCCTCAAGTATGGATTGTTCCAGAAGAGTTGTTAGAGGGAATTCACTCACCTTTTCGAACTTCTGACTGTATTCTTTGTATTCCTCTTCTTTCTTTTTTGATGCCTCAATATATTGATACATCTCTTTAATCAACCCTTCAGTATCCTTGTAGGCTTCAAACCCTTTTACTAAAACCTCTCCTACATCTTGGTTCAATTTATCTATCCACCTATCTACCATCTTCGCCTTTACTCTAACCTGCACCGAATCATCTATCTCCTTTTTGCTTAACAAAATAGGAGTCTCAATGGCTACTACCTGTTGTGACCTTGGAGAGGAGACACTCTTCAAGAATGAATGCAACTGAATCAATTGAGCTTTAAGCTCATCCTTCTTTTGCTTGTCCTTGATCATTCTTGACTTGGTAGTTGAAGCCACCACATCAATCAAATTCATTTGCTGATTTCTAGTGGGTCTTCCCAAATTGACTGTACCCAGCTGATAATCTATTAACTGCATATCCCCTACCTCCTTTGCTGTCATCGGCATGGCACATTCAGCAACAATTTCTCCTCTATCTGTGAGTTGGGTAGAATGTAGAATTTTAGCCTTCTTTTTAGGCCTCTCCTACTCAATTCCTTTCATCATATCCTCCCAATTAAGAGGTTGTGAAGGTATTATTGCTCTCTTATGCAGGTCCAGTTTTAGCCATGTAGGAGCACTTGGAGTAGTAGTCATCGTAGAGGAAGATGAAGCAATAATTGTAGAAGGTGGCTGCATACCTACTTGAGATTGGGATTCAATCCTTGCTTTCGCTTGTTTTTCTTGTAGTATATGCATTTGTACAAGTATTTCAACCTCTTCTCTATCCTTCTGTTCTTGTATTTTCTTATCTTCTTCTTCTTTTCTCAGCCTCTCTTCCTCCAACTGATTTCTCTCTACTCTTTCCTTTTCCAACCTTTCCTTTTCCAATTCTTCCTTCTCTATTATTACTCTTTCTAATTCTTCCTTTTCTAAAGCTTCCCTTTCTAGAGCCTCCCTTTCCAATTTCTCTTTTTCTAAGGCCTCTAGCTTTTCCCTTTCTAACCTTTCTACCTCCAAATTCTTATGTTTTCCAACTTCTGCTTCTTCTTCCTGTTGTTTACTAATCATCTCTTCGGCCTCTTTTTCTTTCCTTGTCCTTTCCAATTCTTCCTCTTTTTTTCGAGCTTCTTCTACTTGTTTCAACCTAGCAACTAGAATTTCCTTTTCCCTCCAGTTTCTTTCTTTTTCCTCCTCAAGATCATGGATCTTTTGTATCAACTCTAACTTGTCATTTTCTATTTTAACTTTAAGCTCATGTTTGTGCTTCCCCCTTTGCTTCTCTACTTCATCATCTATTGCCTTAATTTCAACTTGTTTTGTCTGTAATTGTTTCTGGTGAAGTAGAGCAGCAGCTTGTACCTTAGCATCCATTTCTTTTTGTCTCTCCACTACAGCCCTTGCATCAGACTTCCTTTTTTCCTCTTCAAACATTTTCCATTTCTCTTCTTGCGTTAGAATCTATTCAATAGTCCCCTCTAAAGGCATGTTTTCTTGCAAATCCTTTTTTGAAAAAGTTTCATCTGAATCTCTCTCAACTTCTACATCTTCTTCCTCCACTTCTTTTCCCTTAATAGCTTTAGCCATGGTATGAAGAGATCCTTCTTGAACCTCTTTACTCTTCTTTCTTGTAAGTACGGCTTGGGTGGATGATTCACCAAATGTAGGTGTTGAAACAACAGATCCTCCTAGAGCATCTCCTTCTTGTGTTTCCTCTCCATCATCTACCACCTCAAGTTCTATTTCTTCAATATCTAGAGGAAGGAATTGTAATGGATCTTTGGGAGGTGTCTTTCTCTTAATTCTCTTGTATCCTTTACCCTTTTTAAGAACTGGCCCTTGAGAAGCTTGAGTTCTTAGCACTAACCATTGCACACTTCTATCCAACATTGTCCTTCCAATCTTCTTAATATCAATTGTCTCTTCAGCATCCCAATCAATTGGATTCAAGTTCTTGGTGCCAATATTCAACGCTTCATAGGATGGATCCAACACCATTCCATCATCCACCAAGGTGTCAGGAATGTTTTCTTTAATACCAAGCTCTGACATGAGTGAGACCGATAATCTTTCATAATTATTCTTTCTCAACTCATACTCATCTTTCCTATCACTCCAAAAGTCTTCTAACAAATTAAAATGTCTAGTGAACACTGAAGGTAATAAAGCATACATCTTCTTTTTTGGATCAAAACACTTACGAGTTGCATACATTCCCAATTTCAACTGTATCAACTCATTATAGATCACCTTTGCTCCCTTTAAGTGTTGACAGGTATATTCACCCAATTTCATGGGAAATTTATGACATCCAGTTTTATGCTTAATCCAAAACCAAGCATTAAGTCCAATAGCTTGATATAAAAACTCCATTAGCACCATCTGGTTACTGCAGCACCTTGGAAGCAAATATGGGTGGCCTTCAAAACCAAATAACCTGAAGTATGTAACTTTGGGGTATTGGATGTACCAACATCCCCATTCAGCAATGAACGCCATAGATTCTTGACTTAACCTGTATCCTTCATCTCCATTTAATTGATTGATGACCACATATAAAAATGCATCATTGACTCTTCTGAAATGAGTCTCAACAACCTGAAGAGATAATTGATCATAGTGCTCCCATACCTTCTTTTGTTCATCCAAGGCTACCATTACGCCCACTCTGTTCAAACCTAGGAAAACACCCACTCTTGCAGCTGCATAAACAAAGTAAGAATTCAGAAAGAAACACTTGGTTTCTCTAATCCTGGTTAACTGATCATGTATGGCATCAGAAACAATCATTGTCCAATGAAACTATTGTTCTCCTTTCTAGATAGTCTGAATAAAGGGAAACATCCACTCCTTGAAGTAAAATGCATCTCTCTTTCCAAACACCCTAGACAACATCACAATCAACCTTGCTACCTCTTCATAGAAATCTGCCCTCTTTGTCTGATCTGCAAGTTTACTTATAGATTTCTTTTCTGTCTTCAACCACTTCTTGTTCAAGTGAGATTTATTCATTCCCTTATACTTACTATATTGCTCTAAGGCCTCTGCCTCATTTAATTAGACCAAGCCCTTTGGATCTGGAACATCAAATATACTCTGAAATGCTTGAGGAATGAGATTAATAATCACATTATCTTGTGAATCCATGCATAATCTTGTAGCCAGATTGTAAGCACTGGCTACTGTCATGATTAACTCTGAGCATTAGACAATTATAGGAAATAAAATGATATGAGCTAACCCAAAGCTGACAGTTCTTTCCATAGTCAATGTAATATCCTTGTCAAACACTTCTGAATATAACTCCTCAAAATTGTATTCACCTAAATTGGTTTCAGTGATATTTGACCAATCTGATTCCACCTTGCTCACCTTCACAACCGGACTCCTATGATTATACCTTAATGTACAAGGCAATTGTTCTGGCTTTAACTTCTTTGGTTTTGATGCTACCTTTGATGTTTTTGTAGGTTGGTTTCTCAGAGCAGCTTCCCCTGATGTTCTTGATATCTTTCAACTTTCCTACAAGCAAAACCTCTAATTAGATCTTTAGATATCAACACCAAACATACTTTAAAACCATACCTTTCATATATGCAGCGAAGGCGAAACTAGGCAGAAACACAACCTAAAACAGTCTCTTTTTACAAAACTATTGGACTCGAAGCAAAAACTAATATAGAAATTTCACTAACAATGAACGAGCTCAGAGTCAGACTTGGGAAGGTTATCGGAACTGGGATCGGAATAGAAAATGGATTTGTTTTTCTTCAAATTTTCATTTTTTCATATTCTATTTCCTTTCCTCCTCCGCCTCCAATTTGGTCATTGTTACTTTGAAGGAAGATTTTCTCATTATGCACGGCATTGGACATGGGATGAAACATGGAATCGATACCGTTTGCAAAACAGAACTCTCAAGTTCAAGATCGATTCCGATCTCGTCTCTGCCTAGGTTGACCAAGATTTCCAAAGAAGACTTCTTGCTATACACAGAGCCAGAATCGGGATGGGAATGGAATCAATAACTTTTGTAAAAATGAAATTCTCAAGTTCAAGATCGATTCTGATCCTGCCTCCGCCTAGATTGACCATGACATCATCAAGGATTTTGTTTGTTTTAACATATAACTTTGTGATTAAAACCAAGGTTGCTTTAAAATGAAAAGGGGCTTTAAAAACACTACATTCATATGACCATGGGGAATGATTTAATCCTAAGATATCATATTTCAATCATTTTAAAAGTGATTACAGAGACCAATGAAACCCTAACCTAATAAACCCGATAAAAAAAAAATAGGGCACGGATTTGAAACCTTGCCATTTTTACCAGACCGAACATGATAAAATCCTAAGTAAAAACGATGAGTCAATCTACCCTAACTCACTGTAAATCTCTAATCTACCTCACTATAAATTTCTAATCTAACTAGCCACCATTTAAAACCTAAATTTAATCTAAGTCACTACAAATCCAAAACAACACGATGCAATCACGATTCAAAACGTGAAAGTGATAGTGCCCTAAAATAGAATGAACTAACAATACAAGCAAAAGAAACAAAGAACATAACCAGATAAACAAAATGAAACAAGACCCGAAGAAACAAGCATGCCAAGAAACATGAAATCATTTGAAAATGACATGATTCAGAGCACGGGCAAACGTATATACAAAACACACCACAATAAATAAAACGAAGAAAAATAATAAGAAAACCTACCTCGAATACACAAGAACGTAGCTAACCTTCTGAACTGATCCGTTCACAACAATCCTCTCCTCTTTCAATGTCTTCACTCGAATGAACTCTATTGCTGCTCTTTCGTGCTCTTCAATCTCTTAATAATGATAATAACGACTCTTTTAACCCTTATATGAAGGTAAAAATGAATATTTCTACCTACACAACCAATTGTCATTAATGCATTAACACGTAGTTAAGGTGGAGTCGGACTGAAAGTGAACCAACACTTCACGACAGTGCGACTTCAGTCAAAAATTCAATGATCTAGAAAAATGGCGGGGGCGGAACTAGAATAGAAACTGATTCGAAACCTTTTGAGAAATTTCTAAACTTTATTCCAATTCTGGTTCCGGTTCCACCAACTAAACGTAAAACAAAACCAAACACAAAAAGAAAAACAAAGATCGACATAACAAAACTAAACAAAAAGACAAAGATGAAAACCCAAAAGTCAAAATAGCGGAGGCGTGGGTGGAGTTTATTATGATTTTGCAATTTTCTATAAAGACTAAATTAACCCCCACTCTGACTCCGGGTCCGCTAAAGACAAAATAAAATACATAAAGAAAAGACCATCGGGATGGAAACCAAAAGAAGTTTCAAAAGAACTTTCAGAACCTGATTCATCTCCGGTTCCAATTCCAACAAAGAAACAAAAAGAAAAAACAAAGTATTGGCAAAACTAGACTCCAAACTTTGTTTAAAAAACAACTAAGTACAAAAATAACAAAGGGGGGCCCATTTTGACCAAGGCAAAAGATGGGTTGGATATGCAAGGCATAACACAACTCAGATTAGAAAAGCTAAGAATACAGTGTTCTGCATCCAAGAAAATTCTTTGGGTAACTGGATAAAGAGTGAAAGTGAAATTCAAAAGGAAGGCATTAACTTCTTCTCAAATTTATTATCTTCTCCCAATCAGCAAGCATATCTACATAAAGCCGACACTGATGAATTGTTGCAATCAATTCCAACATTAGTCACTAAACAAGATAATGCTTACCTTAATAAACCTTTTACTTTGGAGGAAGTAGAAGTAGTTGTTTTCTCTCTTAAAGTTGACAAGGCACCAAGCCCAGATGGATTTACAACACTATTTTTTTTTTAAAGTTGGGATTTCGTAGGAGGTGAACTGCACAAAGCTCTGGAAGAGTCTCGATCTTCCTCTTCAATGCTAAAGCAATTTAATGTGACACATATTGCTCTAATTCTAAAAGTAAAAGATCCTAATTCTTTTTGAGTTCGGACCTATATCTTTGTGTAACACAATTTATAATATTTTTACCAAAGCAATCTATCTTCATTTGGTTCTTCTTATCCCAAAGATAATATCAGAAGAACAAGGTGGTTTTGTCCCAGGCAAAGAAACATCAGAGGGTGCACTGGTGGCTCATGAGGTTTTACATTCTATAATGGAGCACAAAATTCCTTCTTTTATCATTAAGCTTGACATGATGAAAGCTTATGATAAAGTAAATTGGGTTTTTTTGATGCAAGTGTTGAGAAAGTTTGGATTTTCAGAAAAGTGGTGCAAATGGGTACTATCTTGCTTAAAAGGAGCAAAAACTTTAGTACTAATTAATGGTACATCTTCATATTTAATTAGTTCCACTCAAGGTGTGAGGCACAGAGATCCTTTATCACCTTTTCTATTTATAATATTACCTGAAGCTCTTAGCAGGACAGTGAAAAAATTTCATTCTCAGGGAAAGTGGAAAGGTATTGTAATTCCTCAATCTCATCTGTCAGTAGCACACTCTCTATGCGTTGATGATACATTATTATTCAATGCAGCTAAGAGTCAAGAAGCCATGTAGATGGAATATGTTTTAGACAAGTATTCAAAAGTGTCAGGACATAAAATAAATGCTGACAAATCAAAGATATATGCATTTCATCTCAAGTCAGAATTTTAGAAGAAAAATATTAAGATCCTTGGTTTCAAACAAGCAAATTTACCATGCAATTATCTTGGTATTCCCTTCTTTTTTGGAGAAAACAAAATTTCTTACCGATCTCCCATTATTCAAAGAATCCAAAAATGAATAGCCTCCTGGAAGGGTAGATGGTTGTCTTTATTAGGTAGAATCCTTTTGATAAAATTTGTAATTTTTGCCATTCCTAATTTTTTTATGTCTGTGTTAAAGGCCCCAAAATTTGTAGTATTGTTAATTCAAAAGATAATTAGGGAATTTTTATGGAAAGGAAATATTAATGATAAAACTAAAATTTCTCTTATTTCACTTCAAAATTTGTGTGTTGAGAAATCAAAAGGGGATGCTGGTGTTCATGATCTAAAAAATAGAAATCAAGCTTTAGGGGAAAAATTAGTGTGGAAAATGTATGTTAAATCGTAGGCAAAATGGTGCCAGATTATGCAAGCTAGGTACCTAGATAACTCAGAACTAGAGATAATATTTACAATCTAAAACCCTCCACAAGGATCAGCAATGTGGAACTTCTTAATTTCATGTAGAAAATTAATATTGCCATATCTCACTTGGGAAATTCATGATGGCTCAAAGGCAAACTTCTGGGAAGATTCATGGGGAGGTCACCCACCTATATAATCATCATATAATTTGTGTGAGGTCAAAATGCTTCTCAAAACAAGTTGGGGGGTTAAAGTTAGTGATTATTTTCACAACATAGAGGATAGTACAGGGAAGGTCAAGTGGATAGATTTTTCACAAATAGATTGTCCGATGGTTCAAAAGCAAGAGTTAAAAGGTACTCTATAGAAATGAATAATATTTTTCTCACAAAATAATGACAAATTGTTATGGGCACCATCAAAGTCTGTAAATTATGTAGTAAATTGTGGATACAAGGCAATATCAAGTCAAGGTGATGCAATCTCTCCTCAAAGAGCATTGTCATTTTGTTGGGACCCTTCAGTATTACCAAAGTTTGGTTGTTTCTCCTAGTTGGCAATTAAAAAAAGGATCCTAACAAGTGACAAACTAGAAAAACTTGGAATAGCAGCTCAATTTAAATGTGTTTTGTGTGAAAATGAAAATGAAGAATTAAACCATTTATTTATTCATTGCCCCTTTGCCTTCCAATGTTGGTCTTTCATTAAAGAGAAGTTGAATTGGTTTGCACCTCTTCCATATAATCTATGGGATCTATTTGCAAGTTGGCCAGTATTGTATAAGTCAGCGATATTTGCTTGCATTTGGAGGGTAATTCCTTTTGTTGTTCTATGGTCCATTTGGTGGGAGCGAAATCAAAGAATCTTTAGGAATGAAAAAAATGCAGATAGAGCAAGTCATCCAAAAAATTGAGTTCTCAATAGCAGAAATAGCTAATTCACATGTTTTAAAAACAAAAAATGTAAGTTCCTTATTTACAGATTGGGATTCAACTACCATGAAAGGGTTCGATCAAACTAGTTCTCCCATTCAATGGAAGTTTGCATTAAAATTCATTACCTAGAGTGGATAAAAATAAGCTACATTGGTCTCTGCCTTTGGAAGGATTTTATAAGATCAATTTTGATGGAGAATCACGTGGAAACCTAGTTTTTTTCAGGTACAGGAATTGCAATAAGAGATCATAGGGGTTATCTAGTGTCAGCAAAGTCAGTAAAATTATTGAGTGGTACAAACAATCTTGTAGAAGCACAATCTTTATTTCATGGCTTACAACTAGCACTGGATTTACAAATTAAAGGCTTGATAATAGAGGGAGACTCTTTAATCATTGTAAATGCTTGCAAAGAAAGGAAAATTGGGTGTTGGCAAAGCAGATATGTGTTGGAGAAAGTTTGGTTATTGTTGGACAAGTTCAGAATAGTACAGATAAAACACACATATAGAGAGAGAAACTTAGTGGCCGATAAATTGTAAAATTTTGGGTGTGATCAAATACAAAAAGAGATAATTTATGGTAAAAATGTAGAAAAAATGAACCAGGACTTAAAAAATTTAGTTGAAACAAAAATGATTGTTTAAATCATAAACCTTGTAAGAATGTTCAATTCATAAGCTAACACTTTATATCACATGGCTAAAAGAATATTAGTTGTTACAAATTATTGAGGAAAACTAGCATGTCAGCATGTCTTTAATCAAAGCAGCCTTCCAAAGTAAGCATGCATCATTGAGATTGCATCATCAGTCAGTACATAGCCATGTGTTAAACTTGACAGGAACATAGATTAATGTGTCATCATGCCTAAGTGTTAATATTCTCATAGAATGAAATATCTCGCACATTTTGGTTTGTCAGAATGGTAGTTCATTTAGCATGCTTCAATCCTTGGGGAAACCACTTCACATGAATAAACATGTTGGAGATCAGAATTATGAATTAAAACTTCATCAAGTCCAAGCCAACTGTATCCAAGGTATTTTTTTCTCTAACATGTGTTGGTTTTTTCCAGGTATTCAGTCGATTGCAAGGATTTTAAAGCACCTAACATCTATTCCTGAGTTGCTAGAGGACAATATGGCATGTGCTATGAATCAAATTACACAAGAGGTATATTAGAAAGAAATAATTTTGGGAGATAAGCTTTTCTCTCAAGCGTGTTATGGAAAAATAACATGGTGGATTTCAATGGGGTTTAAAAATTAGATAAAAATAAAAGATCAGTTTTGTGGCTATAAGAAGTAATGAAACACACTATTTTGTGTCAGTCACAACTCGTAGTTATTTCTCTTTGATGGCGGGTTCATTTTCAAGGTTAGCATATTTCTAACAATAGTTAGCAGTTTATGTGCGCAAGCCTAACACTGTCAGGTATGCTTCATAACATAGTAAAATGCTCTTCCACATAGTTATTCAAGTGTTGCCCGAAGAAAGGTGAATGAACATTTGCAGGTCTGTGTGGTGATAATATCTTTATCAAAAGATATATTTGTGCTACTATCTACTTATTTCTTCCATTTAGTTGATATTCCTCTATTTGTATTCATTTTCCTATTTTCTCAGTAAGAGTTTCTAATTACGCGGCTTTTGGTCACTGATTATAGATAATCATAAATACGGATATCTCTTGGTTATGTCAAATTCAGTGTAGGGACCTGATATATCAAGGGACCTATATAAGTGTTGTGCAGCACCTTAGGAAAATAAATGGAATTCATTCCAAGAAATAATCATGCACCTTTTTAAGTGCAAGCATGGGAAGTACCTTTCTCTAAGGGGTTGGGTAAAGAGCAACTATCTTACATTTTCAATACTAACTGCATCCCAATTTTTAAAAGTGTGAAAGACATAATTGGAGATGACATTTTGTAGCCTTTAGCACAAAGAATAATATTTCCCTCCAGTTTAGTATCTATCTTTGTTAGTAATGTGATAGACTTGAATCAAAAATTTCCAAGATATGGAGAAGATATCAGACATTGTTATAAAAGAAGTTTTCCTGCAAGATAATGCATTACTAACAAGCATTCAAAAATATGATTTCTGGTCTGGTGAAGCTTACATTAGAGGAGTCTTTCCAAGACACTTTTTGCATCATAAAATAAGCTTTTGAAATATATATACAGGAATGAGACTTTCACTGGAACATAACACTTCAAGCTAATTATAGAGGGAGTTGAATAGGTACCAAATTGAATTGGGCAATGAAATGGTAAGAATCTTCAAACTGAAATATCATGCTTACTCATCACTGCCATCAAGTATCATTGCTCAAAATCCCAAATCAGATTCAATAGGGTGATATCTAATCAGAAGAATCAAATGCAGTTGTGGGGAACACCAAAACAAAATAAATAGAACAATCAGGTTGCCCAATTCAAGGTTCACTGAATGTTTAGCTTGCTATGAGAAGGAACCGGCCAACAACACCAAATATAAATGTCACAACAGACTTCAAGATTCCACCTTCAGATCATTTCATGAGCAAAGGTGGAGAGGAGGCCAGTTGCTCAATCTAGAAAATTTGAGGTGGAAAGAGAGTATATAATTCTAGTGCCAGATGATAATAGTTTTCTGCTCCAATGCAATAGAAATATGAATACTTATAGCTAAGCATGGACTTATGTTCTTAGACTACTCTAGATTGTATCTGTCAACCTATTATAGTGTTATTAACATTTTGTATATGTTGACAAGTTGTTATCACAACAAACTATCTATTATGAATTATGTAATTCTTATTTTATTATAATATATAGCTGGCTGATATGCCTTTTATTTAAAAAAAAAATGTCAACCAATGCCAACAACTCTGCCACTCCCTTCTTTTCTATCAAAGATGAAGTAGTCCCTATTAGCATAGAATCTATCTAGCTTGGATTATGTAATTTTATTACCTTTCTAGGAATTACACCATGTGAACCAAATATTTTTTCTTTCCTTTTTCATTCATTCAAGAGGATCAACAAGTTTGAGTCATTTTTTTATTTTGTACCAAAAATATTTTCCATTCCCTTTCCATCCCATGCCAATACCACCATATTTATCCTCAAATTTTTTATCATACTAAATCCCCCAACAATCCATAAAATTTCCTATAGATTGTACATCCACTTCAAAAGCTTGATCCTCTCCCTATATTCAATGGGAGCATTTATTAAGTAGGTAGACTAGATTTTCTATTTTCTTTTTCAATAATTTTCAAAACTACCTTGTTGCAAGGGGAGACTCCATATTCAGTCACAAATTGAGTCCACCTATTAGATAGTAAAATGGAAAATCCCCCTTTCCTCTATCATGTTTAATATAAAATTGGGATGAGTCTTTCCAAATGAATTTAAGATTCATTTCAAGGGTAACGTTTACATCCTTTACCTCTTGTAACAAATCTGCATCTTTGGACATGTCTAAATTTAGATATCTTCTAATTATAAATTTCCTATTTAAGGATTTTATTCCCCTTACATTCCAACTAGAGCAGTTAAAAATCATTTGAATCTATTTTTTGTTGTTCATCCTTATTTTTCTTAAATTTTCCCAAGAATTTAGGAATCATGTCTTCTTTATCTCTCTTTTTTGGGTAAGGTTCTCCTTCTTTATTTTTATTGTATTTTTTCCCTATTTTTTATTTAACCCATTCATTTCGTTGAGTGAGATCGTTTTTTTTATTTGGTGCGTTATTCCCACTAGTTAGTGGAGATATAAAAAATTTGGGTAGCACCATCCTCTCTGTGATCTCCTCTTTTGCTAAAGACCTTGAATCCCATGTTGGATTCTCCTTTACAAACCATATCCTCTTTTCACCTTTTTTTGAGTTTCTTTTTCTAATTTTACTAAGTATAATTCATGGAAAATTATTTCTTTTCTAAGATTAGAATTAGACAAGAAGAGTATAGTGGTATTATTCACCACTTTATAGTTTGTATTTCCCTCCACTTTGTACCATTATTTTTTGTCAATATCTTTAATTCTCCCTAGTTCATTATTTTCTAAGTCTAAGTCATGAGAAACTTTAATTTTCCCCAAGTTAGTGTTAGGCAACAAGAGCATCTTGGGGCTACTTGCCCTCTCCTCAAAATCCTTTATGAGGGTCTAAATCTTTTGGTTTGAATTTTTGTTTGATATAATTAACCTTTTTTCCTTCTCCTTTATATATTTGAAACCTTCTTTTTAATTGCTACCATTGATGTGATAATCCCATTTGAAAGTATTTCATATGTCTTTTGAGTTATTCTCTCTATTCTCTGAATTATACTTTTTAATATTACTTTTTTGAGCAATCCTCTATTTTATTTTATCCACTACTAATTCTTGGGAATTCTTTTTGTGCCCCTAAATATTGATAGATCCATCAACCAATTTAGATTTAATATATCCTTGGGGGGAATCCTCCATGAGGAGTCAAAAATATATCCTCATTTCAAGATATACCTTCTAGATTGCAATTCTACGATTAGCCTATTTATTTTCAATGTCAGGGTTGTATGAATGTCCATTATTGTTTCCTCTTCTATGATTCCAAATTTTTTTCCTCTATTAGTATCTACATTATTTCCATTAGGGTTCATTTTATTGCTTTTTGATTTTGTTACTTTTGATGACTCTTTTTTATCATTAATAGCCTTTTCTACCTTCTCCTTCCCCATTGTAATATCACCAGTATTAGGGTTTGTAGACCTAGGGTTAATCTTTGAGTCTCTAGATTTACCTTTAATTATACTTGGTAGTTTTTCTCATATATCCTTCCTTTTTCATAGAAAGCAAGCATTAAGACCTTCCAAAATTTCAGTCATACATGAAATCTTTTTTCTAGGGGCTTCAACTTTTATTTCTTTGAGGATATCCATTCATATAGATAAAGAGACCGAAATTATTACATCCATAGAATAGGATTAATTTGATTTCTTCCACCCTTAAATAATTTCCTATTAGAGACACCATTAGAGGAGAAAAGGCCCAAAGTTGGGCAGGAACATTTTTAACTGACTCCTCTAGTGTAGGAAAGTACTAATATTTCTTCATTTAACACCTTCGGAGACCAGTATATCACTCAAAACATGTGAACTTCTTATATTATAGAACTATTTTGAGATGATTTTTTCTTGCATTGAATTATTTAAAAAAAAAAAAAAACCCTTTTGAATCATTCCACATAACAATAGATGAATTCATAATTTTGTTATTCCACACATTGTTAATCCATTCATTTATATATTTTCTTACATGAAGTTTATTGCAATCAAGGGTAGAGAGGAATATAGAAAATTTATTTAACCTACTTTCCTCCCTATTTAAAGCATATTCCATGTCAAGGTTTGGAACTATAACTAGTTTATGAGGCTCCTCCACAAAGCACTTACCATCTCCTCCTTATTGTAGTTGATTCCCATAATTCATAGCATCCTCCACTTCCATGAACTTTGCAATGTCTAGAACCCTAGCCCAATCTTCATCTACTACGATATCCCTAAATGATCTCACTTCCACTTCACCTTTTTCATTAATTATAGTTTCCCTTCCATGCCCTTAAGAGGATCATTGGAGGCCAGATCACCCTCCTGCATCAAATTTCACAAACACCTATGCACCCACTTACCTGAAGTAAAAAATGTGAGAGATGAATGAAATATTTTCCAATAATTTTAGGTGAAAAAACATTACAAAATTATACATATAAAAAATAAAAATAAAATAAAATAAAATACTAGATTCCTATAATTCAACATGGATTTGAGGAATGGTCCAAGACAAAATTGAGAGAAACGAAGGAAAGAATGTCAAACCCTTAATGACCTAAGGCTATTGATTCTCCAAGATACAAATTTCTTCATTCTTTTCCCTCTAGTGAGAGTGAGTTTGACTGAATTGATGTGATTTTCTGGTTAGCTCGCTTAATTGATGGATCAAAGAATACTAAAAGAATTAAATAAACTATTTAATTCATGTGCTTGAGGAAAAGATATTATTAGAAAAAAAAAAATTATTTTATTTTATTTAGAGGAATTCAAAATAGAAAAAATAATTATATAAATTTTAATAATTTATTTAATTGTAGAGAAAATGTTAGTTTTGATTATACGAGAAAAACAAGTTTTGAAGGGACCCAAAACCATTTATAACTTAAGATACAAAATGCTGCTAAAAAGATACTACAATAAGATATCAGCAGCAAACCAAAACCCAGAATGAAAAAACAAAGAGAGTTTTGCATGAGAGAAAAAAATAACTAACAATCAGCAGCACCCAATAACAAAGAAAAAATAAACCAGCAGGAAAAAACCAAGACCCAGCAGGAAACATACAATAGACAAAAAGGAGAGAGCATAAAACTATTTCATACCACTTAAGGTGTTGGCCACCTCAAGCTCCTAGCTCCTATGCACTTCAATCATGTCCAACAAATCTTTCTTCTCAGCTTCAAAAAATTTCTTCCATTTAGTAGACCCTCTAATAGTAGGGCCTTTACCATCATCTTTCACACCTTTTTTTCCTTTACCTTTGGTTGAGTGATCTTTCTCCATCAATTCATAAAAATACATTTGGTACTCCTTGAGCTCACTAATTATATGGAATGGAACTTCCAAAGATTCTACACTATTATTCATTGAAATGTGACACACATGGAAAAGATTCTTTACATCCACATTAGTATCCACTATCTTGGATTCTAAACCAACCAATCATTCTTCACATAAATATTTGAAGTCATGGGAGGAACCCTCAAGGTCCACAATTTTTTCAATCAGAATATCTAACACCAAGCCTTTTAGAATATTCTTCAAGTTCTCCTTCAAACCCCTTATTTTAATGTTAACCTTATTAAACTTATGAATATTCCACTTAGCTAACTTAAACATTCTAGTGGCCCCAATCCTAGCCATGTCCAATAGCTCAAACATTGAGGTAGAATCATCATTGAGATGGGAAAATTCCTCAGAAAGGGGATTTATATTTAGAGGCTCTGACTTAGCACTCTTCTTCTCAACATCCTCCTCATCTTGACCCTTTATCTCATCCTCCATCTCCAAATTTGGTGTTCTATGAACCATGGAGTCATCAATTTCTACCACCTTTTTACCAAAAACCTTCTCATAGATCACCTTGGTTTCCTTTGCTAAATCTTTCAAGGCTTGGATCTTCAATTTGGAAATGTGTTTGGACACCCTCCTCGACTCATCCTTGGCCTCCATAGTCAACACATTCTCTTGAAAAACCTCCTCATTACCTCCACCTTCGGCTTCTCCTTGGCTAACAACCAACTCCACTAAATAATTTAAATTATTTAAAATTATTTAATTATAGTGGATAAGAGGAATTGGTATATGACTTAATTAAATAATTAAAAATATTTAATTAATATGGATAAAAGAAAAGTGATGAATTAATTAAATAATAAAATTTATTTAATTCATGTGAATGAAAGAGAATTGATGAATTAATTAAATTATTAAAAATTATTTAGTTAGTGTGGATGAAAAAAATGATGAATTACTTAAATAATTAAAAATTATTTAATTGATTGGAAGAGGGAAAACTAATGAATTGTGGGTGAGGAAAATTTATAAATTAATCAAATGATTAAACATTATTTAATTAATGTGGATGAGAGAAAATGATGAATAGTGTGTTAGCTTAATTAAATAATTAAAATTATTTAGTTTATATTTGATGAGAGATGATGAGGTGATGAGACATAATGCATTAGTCATTTTTAGGTGTCTACAATACTCTTAGCCACAAGAGAAGACCAAAAATAGATCAACATAAAACAATAAACATTGGTGCCTCCATAACAATAAGGTGTATGGAAACTCATAAAATGAAAGGATAAGGACCATTCTAAGCTAGATTCATGATCAGAATATGTATCTATATAAACCCTACTAGATTATGAAACAAGACGTCTAATTAATAATAGGGTTAAGAACCAAAGGTGAGGTACCTTCAAAGAAAGAAATAAAAATTGATAAGGTTACCAAGCTAATCGAAGCCACATTTGATGGAAAAAGTCTTCATGTGACAAAAATTATAAACCTTGCCATATGGTATGTCACCATGGGAATATATTATAAAATCTAATATACAAACTAGGAGGACTCTATAACCAATACTTTCATCCACACAACATACCAAATGGTGTTCAAAGGAAAAATTGTGACAAGTATGTGAATCCTTGAGAGAGAAGTTTCTAGAAAATGTCTATCACACAAAGAACACACATTTTTTTTTATTAAAATGGAAAAACAAGTTTTGAAGGCACCAAACAGGTTTTGAAGGGACTCGAAACCCTATCATAACAAAGAATGTTGCCAAAAGATGAAATAGAGCCAACTAATAGCCTAACAATAATAGTCATCAAGAAGATAAACAAGACCAAACAAACTACATCAAATAGGTTTTGAAGGGACCCTAGAAACCTTTACAACCATGTTTTATAGGGACCTAAAAACTTATAAAAAAATGAACATTGCCTAAGGTAAACAAGGCCAACTAGAAAAGTTAAATCACCACATTCAAACATAGACTTTGGAGCACTAAACCCATCATCCTTGACCTCCACCTCAATAGGATAAAAGAGAACTGAGTAGAAGATAAGGTAGCAAAAGCTCCCAAGTAGCAAATCCAAATTATCCACTCGAATATTCTCCACTTCAATAGGAGCAATGAGAATGAAATTGAAACAAGGGCAGCAAAAGATCCCTAGTAACAAGATCATCTTATTTGCACCAATATCCTCCACCTCAATAGGAAAATAAACCACCTTTGCATAAACAAGTAAAATTATGCAACTATCCTCTTGTGCACAACCAAGCTCCAAAATAGCAACCTCAGAACCAAGTACCATGATGGCTTTGCAAAATACCACAACTAGACCAAGCTCCATCAGTAGAGCAACCAAAACCTCACTATATAGAGACAAAAAAATAGAAACCATCATGCTAGGCCCTAAAAGAAAAGAAACCTCAACCATACTAGGAAGAACCCCAACTATAATCTCTGAAATCCATTTTCTATTGACTGGGGGAAGAAAAAGTTGCAAGGAAACAACTCTTGCAATAGAAAAGGAACCCAAAAAAAGAGTTGTA
The DNA here is from genome assembly GCA_007115665.2 of Sequoiadendron giganteum. Lineage (NCBI taxonomy): Eukaryota > Viridiplantae > Streptophyta > Pinopsida > Cupressales > Cupressaceae > Sequoiadendron > Sequoiadendron giganteum. The sequence continues at coordinate 483,915,469 of CM021104.1, forward strand.
AATTCCCTCTTAAAAAATAAAACTAGGAATCGAAATCCATGACCTTACCTGCATACTCAAGTAAAAGCAAACAACAAACCTGTTGTGTGCAACCAAGCTCCAAAACAGTATCTCGAAAGACAAGTGACATGATGGCTTCACAAACCATCACAATTACACCAAGATCTGTTAGCAGAGCAACCACAACCACACTAGGCACTAACAATAGACATACCACCTATTGGAAAGAGACACTGTGAATATCATTTGGTGTTGTCATTGATGGAAACCCCAGTTGGTGACTAGATCCATGCATCATAAATTTATCTTACCGGTAGTCAAATTGCAAATAGTTAAGGAAGAATAGAGCATCTGATAGTTTTGGGTTCATCGATTCACATAAAAAAATTTAGTTAATACTTTATGTTGTGTATCTACGTAAAGTTCGATCAATGTATTCCTAGTGCTGTCCGTAAATCTCAGTGCCTCGTATTTATTCATGTTTAAGTTAGAAGATCACGTTAGCCAATTTTTAGTTTTATCAGTACTGGAACCGACTTCGTGAATGAATCATTTCGTGGATGCTTGGGAAGTAATTAGTTAAGTATTTTTGTGTTCGTACATCTTTGGTTGGGTCCTAGTTATGTTGTGGCTGACCCTTGTGGATGTGCATCAAGGTTTACTCATGATTTGATCTGACAGTTGTAAATATTATTTTGTTCTACTGAAGCCGACATATAGTAATCAAATTCTAAGTTGCGGATATATATAAGAGATCATTTGTATCATTCTGTTGAATGTATGAAGTGTGTGTGTTAATGTGAATTATGAATAAGTGTAGAACATAAGATCGATAATGCACATTTTCACTTGTGCATGAAGGATCTGTATAGTGAGTGTGAGCAGAATAGAGCCGAAGTGCAGAATCAGTTTGTAGGATAGAAGATTGAATATTATGCCTAACCAAAACTGTAATCAAGCATATGTAGATGCTATTTTTCTCAGTTCAAAATTTTAGATGGTTTTAATCTAATTCTCTTTGTAAGGCAATGAGCCTTCCCTTTGAGAAGTGAGCTCTAGGTAGTGTGATGGAAAGCAAGTGCATTCCCCATATGGTAAACTTCATTTGAGTATACTCATATCATAATTGTGGATTGGCCATCCACCGTGGTTTTTCCCCTAATAGGGTTTCCACATAAAAATCCTTGTGTTATGGTGTTATGTTTATTTGCTTCATGTTTATGCACTATGGTTGAATGTTGTTAATGCTTTGAAGATAAAGGTTAATAATGTTAATTTTTGCACAACACTGATTCAGCCCCCCTCTCAATGTAGCTTGTTTCCAGCAATTGGTATCAGAGCTCGTTCCTTAGAAGAAGAAGAGTAACAGCTTGGGGAGATCTTGGAAAGTGTTTCAATAGATTCAAGCTGTCTTAAATAGCAGCTCTTGGTGGCTCTAGATGATCTTGATTAGTAAAAGTATGAATTCTAGAAATTGCAAGCAAATCTCATGGATGCTGAGAAATTCATTGAATATTTGAAAGAAAAAATCAAAAAGTCTAGAGAGAAGAGAAAGGAACTCTATGACCAAATTAAGCAGAATGATAGTAAGAGCATTGGAGAAGAACAAATCAGTCAAGCCCTGAAGGAAAAGATAGAAGAATGTGAAAATCTTACCAAAGATAATATAGTCTTGAAGCATGAAATGGAATCTATCATGATGAACATGACCAAGGAGATTGAAGATAGGAAGAAGAATGAAGAAAACCTAGCACAATCTTTGAAAGAAAAATTTGAGGTATGCAACCATTTGGACAATCAATTAGAACAATCTAAAAACAATCAGGAAGTACTTGAAAAGAAGATTGATGATCTCAAAGATGAAATTGCTACTACAAATGAGTACAAGGAAAAGTTCAAAGTTAGCTCAGCTAAGCTTGATGAACTAATTCATAGTCAAAGGAAAAATGGTGACAAGCGAGGTCTTGGATATGAAGAAGAAGAAAGTTCCAAATCTAGGTAGAGAAGATTCAGGCAAGGAAATCAAATGAAAAAATTTGGAAGGTATCCGATAAGACAACCTAATGCTCAAAAATTTAATGGATATTGTTTCAATTGCAATAAATTTGGAAACATGGATTCTCAGTGTAGAAGTAGGATGAATCAAAGAAGTCCATCATTCTCAGTTCAATGCTTTAAATCCAATAAGTTTGGTCACAACTCAAATGAATGCAAAAAAGTGATGAAAAATATTCATAGAAATGTTAGATGTTATACATGCAATATATTTGGGCATATTGCTAACTAGTGTAGATCAAAAGGAAATCAGTAGAACAACTATTCTGGAAAGAAAATTTTTGAGTGCTACAACTACAAAAAATTTGGTCACCTTGCTACATTTTGTTGGAACAGAAGAGGTCTGGTAGATCAAAGAAGGAACATGTAGAAGGATGTTAAAGGAAAAGGAAAAGTCACTACAGATGTGGTCAAGCAACGGATGCAGAAGAAATGGGTGAAGAAGACTCCCTCTAATGAAGAAAATGCTCCAACACCAAAACCTTCTTCTGGTAGTTCATCTGGGAATTAGTCTCAAGCCTTTGGCCTAGGGGGAGCTGTCAAGAAAATATTTTAAAACCCCCTGTTGGTAACTGAAACCGAAATGTGAATAAGTTCACTAAGTGTATAGATGTGCTAAAAATATTGTTGAGCCTATTAGAGAAATTTCTATGCAATGTAGAAGATCCACAGAAGATTTATTTGTCATAGTGCATGAAAACAGTGCAATCGAATGAGTTAGGGTAAATGAATTTAATGCGACTAAAAGGGTTAAGTATGTGAGTGATAAAAATTCATTCCCATATTTCATTCATCACTTTGCATTTTGGAGAGAAGAAGTCTACAGAGCTCTAAGGTGAATTAAGGCGAATTAAGGAAAAATTGAGGTGCGAAGAAGCTTTCAAAAATCAAATTGCGATTCGACAAAAAGGTGAATATTTTTATGTGAAGTTAGAACAAAAAACCCTAGAAGTAAAGAAGTTTACATAGATTGTCAAATTTCTCATCTTTGAAGAGTCGGAATGGGTTCATTATATTCTGATTCGAGTCATCAAGTTGAGTCCATGATGAATTCATGTGGTTAAGAATACCATTCAAAATCATAAAGGAGGCTATCAGTGTTGTAACAGGTCTAAATTCTTTTGGTGGATTATTGATTATTAAATTAGTGAAGAATCAAATGATCACTCATGCTATAGGTTCTAGGTATGACATGAGAGCAATGAAAATTGATGACATTATTGATATAGATGTCAAATTTCATCTATGGTTATTGGGTACAAGATTTATCATTCCATCTGGGATAAATCTGTGTCCAGTATTGCAATTTATGCCACCCATCAGGTGGTGAAAGAAAATGAAAATTATGATCTATGTGAATTGCTAAGGATTCAATTAATGGAAAATCTTATGAAGATTAAGAAGGATAAGAAAAATTATTTCAAGTATGGTAACTTTAGTTTATGCCTATTCTTTTATTTCATGGGAGAGGTTCCGGGATTCAGAAAGATTCATTGGAAAAAAGACAAACTGATAGCTGCTCATATTAGAGTTCTCTTTCACACATATGTAGAAACTAAATCAAAGAATTCTACTATCTAGGGATACTTAAAAAAAAATCAGACTATGATGCAAGCTAGAGAGAGGATTCCCACTTCCATTGTAGAGAAATACAATGATACAATTTACTTCATGGTAGATATTGATCAATGTATGATGGAAGTTGGTGATCCTAGAAAAATCTGGATCATGTCGATGGGATATGAAGTGGAGAAGTGCATTATAGAAATGTATTCAAAAAAATTGTTGAGAAAACCTTTAGATCAATCTGAAGAGAGATTCAGTACCTACACAGAAAAGAACATGCAGGTTCACAATGAGCTCAGGAAACCTATGTTAACCAAAAGAGTTAGAAAAGAGGTGGAAGTTTTAGTAGAAAGTATGGTGATACCGGAAAAAAATTTAAAGGAAGATAGAAAGAAAAGAGAAGAAACTAAAGTAGCAAAGGAAGCAACAAAAACTAAATCAGTTGGTCTAGCAGCACCATCTGCCTGAGCTAGATCAACTAGAAGCTCTACATCTCATTTAGCCCCTGTAGAAAAATCAATCCCTCTGAAAACTGAATCTAAGGGATCTGGTAAAGAAGGAAAGAGGAAGAAAGATAAGAGAAAAAGAGCCTATGTAATAGTTTCTAATGATTAATAAATAGAGTCTGATAAAGGTGTTAAAGAATTCAAGCATCAAGGCACCAAGGCAACAACTATGATAAAAATTAAACCATCAAGTGGAGATGATCAAGTAAAGAAGAAAGCAAAAACTGACAATCCATGTATGTCAGTAGAGGAAGTTGAAAAGGCTTTAGTTAAGGATGGAAATCTCAAGCCACTTCGTAAATTGTATGAGTCTTTTGGTGAATCTGATCAGAGAATTATTGAAGAGGTAACCATAAAAAATTTGAATACTTTCAATAAATTTTTTATTGAAATAATGCCAAATTTGCCCAAAAGTTTATATGATATTTTAGAGATGGGGAGAGTTAATGCCAGATCAGAAGAAGAGCATATGAGAGAAAGGATCCTTGTTGAATTATATCTAGTAGCTTATGTGGAAGAAATAAAGTCAATTCTGAACAAATCCAAGAAGGATTTTAAAAGAAAAACTAGAGTGAACAAACTGATGATTGGTCAAACCAAGAAAGTTGTAGAAGAAACATAACAGATTCTAAGAATTTTTTTAATGAATAGTAGAATTGATGTTGTACGTGAAGAAACTCATGACATTTGAAATAGTTTGGGAAAAGAAGAAGAAGAAGATAATCAATACATAGCTGGTGAGAATATGCAAGTTCCTCCTGAAGAGGTCAATATAGAGATACCTATGGAGGTTGAAGTTCTAGAAAATGTATCAGTTGAGAAAGCAAAGATCCTTGAAGATAAGTCAGAACCTACAACTGAGGAAGTAATGGTTGAAGAGAAGAAGGTTGATGTAAAGGCAATTCATATAGAAGCAAGAGTCACTATAGAGGAAGTGAAGAAATTCTTGGTATATCATAATGAAGAGTTTGACCTTGAACTGATTGAAGGTCTGATTGACCTATCTACTATCAGTCTTATTCACAAGATGAAAGTAGCATAATTCACCCAAGCAAAAGCTAGACAAGAACTGTTAAACTCCTATATTGAAGACAATGAACTCCTAAATCTTGCATCTGGATTCTTGGAAAAGATAATTCCCACTCATGTGAAAGATCCAACTAGTTCCTCCTCTAGTGAATTAAAGAAGCTTATCAACTCTGTAAGTACTCACTTTGAGTTACTTGAGAAATCAGCTATGGTGAAAGAGTAGAAAGAATTTGATTTCAAAAGGTTTAGTGGATTGAAAAAGATGATTGCTAAAGATAAAACCTTTTTAGCCACATGTGTGAAGAATGTACAAAATGCTCTTTCAGAAGGTGGAAATATTTACAAATCTTGTTTGTTCTTATCAAAATTCACTAATGGCAATGAGAAAAAGGTTAAGGATTTGGAAAAATAGTTAGCCACTATTTCTAATGCTTTTGATCCTTTAATTGGTAGTGTTGGAAAGCTAGAAGGAGAAGTGATATATGTGTTTGACAAAATAAAGGGCCTAAAGTAGGAAAATGAGAAAATTGTTGCAAGAGCATGTGAACTTAGAGGTCTAATTGGCCCAAAGATTAAAATTATGTCAAGTGCATTGAAAGAAGCAGAAGATGCTAAATCAATGAGTGATCTGGAAAACCTAGAGTCTGTAGAGACACAATCCTATTTGGTTTTTGGACATATAACAATCCTCGAAAGTCTCAAAATAGTTTGGGACACGAATTTGGTTGTGTTGAAGAAATATTTTTTAAACATTTTCAAGTTTATGTAAGTTTATGAAACCTATATTATACATAATAGTTTTGTTAGATTTTTGGCATGCAGATTTCTTCCTTTTCTATTGATGTCAAAGGGGGAGAGATAAGATTGAAAAATTTATATCATCTATGGGGAGAATTGTATTTTGGAGAAGATTTTGGTTTTTGAAATTTTGGCATTGATCTAACACTTAGTCATTTTTCACTAAGTGTTGCCATCAATGCCAAAGGGGGAGATTTTTGGAAAGATACACTACAAATATCATCTAGTTTTATCATTGATAGAAACCCTAGTCAATGACTAGATCTATGCATCATAAATTTATCCTACCGACAGTCAGATTGCAAAAATTAAGGAAGAACAAAGCATCCGACAATTTTGGCTTCATCGATTCACATACAGATTTTTAGTTAATACTTTGTGTTTTGTATCTAAGTGAAGGTTGATCAATATATTCCTAGTGTTGGCCATAAATCTCAATGCGTCGTATTGATTTGTGTGGAACTTAGAAGATCTAGTTAGCCAATTCTCAGTTTTATCAGTATTGGAGCCAACTTCGCGAATGAATCATTTTGCGGATGTTTGGGAAGTAATTAGTTAAGTATTTTTTTGTTTGTACATCTTTATTTGGGTCCTAGCTATGTTGTGGTTGACCATTGTGGATGCACATCAAGGTTTACTCATGATTTGAGTTGATAGTTGTAAATATTATTTTGTTCTACTGAAGTCGACATATAACAATCAAATTCTAAGTTGCGGATATATATAAGAGATCGTTTGTATCATTTTGATGAATGTGTGAAGTGTTTGTTTATGCGAATTGTGAATAAGTGTAGAGAAGAAGAGTGATAATGCATAGTTTCACTTGTGCATGAAGGATCTATATTTTGAGTGTGAGCAGAACAAAGTCAAAGTGAAGAATTAGCCTGTAGGACAAAAGATTGAATATTTTGCTAACCGGAACTATAATCAAGCATATGTAGATGCCTTTCTTTATCAGTTCAAACTCTCAGATGGTTTTAATCTGATTCTCTTTGTAAGGTAGTGAGCCTTCCCTTTGAGTAGTGAGATCTAGGTAATGCACTTGAATGCAAGTGCATTCCTCATATTGTAAACTTCATTTGAGTATACTCTGATCATAATTGTGGATTGGCCATCCATCGTGGTTTTTCCCCTAACAGGGTTTCCATGTAAAAATCCTTGTGTTATGGTGTTGTGTTTATTTGATTCATGTTTATGCACTATGGTTGAATGTTGTTAATGCTTTGAAGATAAAGGTTAATTAACTTAATTTTTGCACAACACTTATTCTCCCCCCTCTTAGTGTAGCTTGTTTCCAACACCACCATCACACCAAACACTAAAAATAATGAAACTACAACCATACCTAGAAAAAACCTAACCATAATCTTTGAAACCCCTTCACCACCAGTTGGGAGAAGAAAAAGCCTCAAGGCAATGATCCTTGCAACATAAAAGGTGGTTGCATATTGAATTACAACAATAACAACCCTTCCAAGCTCACAAGCACCCAAAAAAACTTGTAAAACCAAGTCGAGGCATACAGTCTAGTAGCAACAAAAACGCATCTCAAATAGTAGAGCCTCAACCGCACCAAGCTCTAATAGCATAACAACCCCACACGTTCCAAGAACTAGTAGTAGAGAACCTACCAACATACCAAGCACCAACATTATCACAACCACAATCGCACTAGGTGGATCCTCGTCCACATACTTTGAATCCCCTTCTCCATCTTCCTCATCCTTTGTGGATTTAAAATATGCTCCTATGCTCCATTTCCCACTCATTCTCAATGGGCTCAAGCAATTAATTTATTTTTGTGTTAAAATGATCAATTTAAAATTGTATGATATTAAGGTTATGAGCCTTTGTTTTTTGGACCTATAGATAAGAAGCCCCACCATTTCACCAAAGGGTCTCACCTTAACACCAAGGTCAAACAATCTCCATTGCTGATGTTGTAGAGAAAGACCCTGTTAGGTTTAAACCTTAGTTGTTGGACTTATAGGAAAGAAACCCCACCACTTCACCAAAGGGTCTCCCCCAAAGAGTGCACATTGTTAATTTTATTATGGAACCCTAATTATTTTCTTATCATGTTATTTTATGAATACATTCTCAATATTAACTGAAAAAACTTGACAATATAATACATCAATAAAAACCCAAATCTATGAGAAGGTCCACCATTTCCAAGAGGCCACCACTTACACTATCATACACTAGGGATTCTTCAAATTATTTTAATAGAAAAAATAAATTAGGGAAAAAATATCATATGATATGGTTTACAAATATGTAAATAAGATAGTATTCCTTGTGGATACGAACTATACCCTAATGAAGGCAATTGAACCTTGCATTTCATGGATCCTAAATTTCCCATGCAATGTTAGTGGTGAATTTTATACACTATAGTACTACTCAAGCTACCCAAAGAACCCAATATCAATAATTTCACTACATATAGAGAATTTAAGGATAAAATAACAAAATAATAAAGGATCACATGGAGAAGAATAAGGAAAAAATATATCAGAAGTGGGGTATCCAAAAACCTTCTCTATTAGAAGAGGTCACATCCACACTACATGTCTAAAGATCAAATAAATTAAGTATAGGATCACCAAAATTTAAACTAAGAGACCCCAAATAACATGAAGAACCAAGGGCTATCAAGGAAACCAAATGAAACCTACAAACAAGCCCACCACAAAAGGAGCAACAAGAACTGTAAATTCAAGAAGCATTAGAAGCACTAATGCAAATAAGAAAGAAAGAAATAGAAGATAACCCAAGAATTAAAATCTAAAAAGGAGGAAAAATGAGAAGATGGGTATAGAGGAAAGGGTATGTGTAGGATCATGATGGGCCAAAAAGTGGCGATATGTAAGCCATATGATGGCCCATGTGGCTAACGACTTTTTTTTAGCCCAAAATTGATGAAACAAAAAGGGTTTTTTGAGGCGATTCTCAGCTTTCCACCAATATAAATTATGCTTTACTTTGAATTTAATAAATAATTATTATTCATTTTTTATTAGAATTACGAATAAAGTCCTAATTGATAGGCTGATTGAAAAACATCTATAACTTTCAAACAGTATCACATTTTTTGAATCCAAAAACATGCATCACATTCTATGCTTCACATACTATAGGGTTAAAAAAAAAAAATGAATTTCATGAATTTTTGACCAAGTTAAGGTGGTTAGACAGATGACCTTTTATATTTTTAAAAAGTTGTAATAAAAAATTCATAATTAATTATTTACTTGGAAAAAAATTATAAAAAAAATATGCATCACATTGGGACATGAGTCCTCTACTTATATCTAAAATATTATAAAAAAATATTATCATTTTATTGTGGTTAGGGTGGTCAGACAGACACCTACTTCTTATTTTAACCCTGAAATTTAAATACTACTGCATTGAAATTTCAAATTTTCACCAAATAGATTTTATTTTTTAAATAAAGGTTTAGTAGTTTAGAAACTATATTCAATTTTCTACATATTCTATTTTTAAATTTTTTGAAATAATGTAGATAACCTATTCAAATTTTTACATCAAGTTGTCTAACTCTGAGTTTTTGTGTTTTTATTGCCACTTAAGGACTTGTTTTTTCCATGATGATCCTGCACATACCCGAAAATAAATACATAATAAAAATGTTAGAAACACCACCTATATCTCAATCATTAGAGATACAAGAAACATAAAAATAAGATCTTATGGATTTTGACATCATATTCAATGCATTCAACAAAATAGAAATGCTTCAAAAAATAGCATAAATGTACCTTCAAGTGAGCCAAGAAAATCAAGGAATAATTGAATAAGAAATAATTAAATATATGGTGGTCGCTTCCACTACTTTTGACAACATAATTTAAAATATTCTAGAGTTTCTTTCCTCATATAATAAGAAAAAAGTGGAGAGGGTTGTAGAGATAGAGTAGGTGATGAGAAAAAATTCCTTGGAAGATTTTAATCCAATATTATTTTCCAAAAGACTAACATAATTATAGGAAAAAGAGCTCAAATGAAAACAAAGGGTGGATATACTTATGACACGGAGCCAATAAGCTATGGTAGCAATCCAAAAAGATATTTTTGCAATTAAAAAAGGAGCTTATGAAGAGTTGATACAAGAAAAAAATACTAGGAGAAGAAAGAAAGAAACTTTTTTGATAAAAATAGAAAGAAGATTCATCTTAGTAGAAAGAGTTATCCACATCTCTAGTGAGGTCAATAGACTCTACATACACACCACCTATGCATCTCATAGAATATTTCTTGACACACACAAAAAATCCAATCACTTCCCACACCCATAGCTCTTGAAATTACTATTTTTAGGGACACAAGTGGATATTTCAAACATATATCCCATTCAAAAGTTGTATCTTCACGATATATTTCACAATATGGCAAGGAATGATATCATTAAAAAACATATAAAGAATACAAAATAAATTGAGACCACAAAAAATATAATCTAGAGTAAGGTGCCTCAAGCTCAAAGATATACCACCATACCATTAGGACAATAACTACAAAAACTCACAAATATCCTAAGAACATAGTTGGATAGTCAAGCATGGTGATCCCACAAAAGTAGTTTACAATTACATTGAGGAAGGAAAATTGCAAAAATGTTCCCAAAAACAAAAAAATTGGATTTTCACGGGTTTTGATAGGGTTTCTCTTATGAAACAAAGGAAAATGTCACAAAAGGTAGGGTTCGCTCGAACCCCCTTCACTTGAAGGGCGTTTGAGTGAGTCCCCCTTTTTTTCCCTTCTCCCTCTCTTCCACCATTTTTTTCATTTGTTTTCCTTTTGAAGCTCGAGTTGAAGATGAAAATGGAGGCAACATCACAGACCCAACTGGATGATGGTAGTCCTCAAAACGAGCTATCCATTAAATATAATTTTAATATATTTTGGTTTTATTTTGTATTTTTTAAAATTTTAATTAAACATAGGTTTTTCATTGAAAAATGAAGCTCTATGTTCTACACATGTAGAAAAATAGTAGATTATCAAAAAAATGAAAAATATGTTCACGCTAGGTATTGATGTCCTTGATCAAGTAAAAAAAAAAAGAATTTTGATACATAAAAAAAATTGATGTTGTATACGGTCCACCTATGTCTAAATTGTAATTTTGGTTTGACTTCAAAACTTAATTAAAAGAAAAATTCAATAAAACAATATGAAACCAAATTAATGTGCTAGATATCATAGTTACAAAGCTAAATTGAAAAAAAAAATATATATCCTTCATAGAAAAAAGTTATGTTGTTTACAGTGAACATCACTCTTTAAAAATGGTTTTTACTAATCAAAACTAGTTTTTGAAGGAGATGGAAAAAGAAATGCAATCTGATTCCATTTTTTTTTTTAAATATATATTTATAATCTATAGAAAGATTGTCACTATAAATCACTAGTTTTCATCATCTTAAAATTCCTCATGGTTTAGCAGCTATAGGTGCTCGAAAGTGAAGATTTAGTTAAACAAAAACAGTTCAATGTCGAGTTTGGCCAAAAATTGCAAACTAGTATTGTGGGATCACCCAAGAGCAACAATAAACATTAAATTCTTGGAAGAGGTAGACAAAAATCATATGGAAGAAATAAGCAAGAAATGTGTCGTAGCCAACATCAACATGGAGACTCACATCAACTCTCTTTAGAACATTACAAGTGACATTAATGTCCTTTGCCAATTTTGTTTACAATGACACTCTAGAAAAATCTGTTAAGAATAAAATTGAGCACATGGAAACTCAAGTTTTGTAAATATAAAATAGATACAATGTTATGTAATAAAATTTATGGGACATCCAAGGCTCAAATAGAAACCATGCACACTAAGCTATGAAAAAATCAAGATCAACAAGAGGTGATGAAAGCATAAATCAAGTAGCTTCAAGAAGTGGTTAGCCTAAGAATTTCTCATATCATTAGAGTAATAAAGAATCCAAAGAACCCGACTACATAAATTTATAGATACCAACTACCATAATATATGTAGAAAGAACCCTAACCTAGATCAATATTTAGATTCAATTATTGCAACAATCCAAGATTCAATGAGATACAACCTTCCAACAACTCAAGGAAATATTTAAGAATATATTTCCTTCATCCTACAACCAACTGAGAGATGATGCCAATTCTAGAAACATTACCAAATTGTTATGTCTTGAGTAAAATGCACAGTTTAAAAGTGGGAGATGATGTTAGCAAGTGAAACAAGGAAAATTTTGCATGAAAAAACCACTAAAACCTACCACAAGAAGAATATATATCTCTAGGACAACTCCTATAGTAGTTAGGAGGCATAAGGATTATAATGGATACATCCCTATTGTAATTACATATATTATGAAAATATAACAAAGAGAGTAAATGGATTAGGATATAAAAAGTATAAAGATAGTGCATGGTAAGGACTAAACCTTGGACTATTTAATATGAACTAATGAATGGAAGCATATAAAAAATTGGAGCACTATGTTATGAATAATACTGTACAAATATTGTCTTCTATTATATGCAACTCTCTTATCTTACTATCATTGGACATATGTTACCATTAATTTTTTTACTATTCTTATATAGTAATGTAGTGTATAAAAGTATACACCTTTACATTTTCACACTATGTTTGCATCCCCTTAATTAATTGGACTTAATTAAGCCTTTAACTATGGCCAAATTATGCATTCACAAGCCTAATTATTTTCATTTTTTGAAAGGAAACCCCACATTTAATTAATGCCTACATTGATCTTAACATCTTTCAAATTGAGTGTTCTAGGTTTAGGTTCTAGGACTCATTCTCCCAAGGGTGAATGGGTCCCCCTTAAGTCTCGGGACCCAATTTTTAATATGTATTTGGTAGCATTTGAATGATCTAAATTCAAATTGAAAATTTTGACTTGTGGTGTTTAATTGTCAGGTAATTAAGGAAACACCTATAAATACATATTTATTTTATCAATTGAAGTCTAAGGAGAATTATCTAGAATTAAGGAAACTTTCACAAGAGCAAGTATTATTGTAAAAAGCATTGGAGAGTAGATTTATTATCCATTTATTGTAGCATTCAAGATCTTATCATAATGTCAATATTTATGTGTGTTCATACATGTTTTTGGAGCCAACATTGTGATGTAGGTTTCAAGTTTCAAGCAATCAAGCCATTTCATGCAAGATCCAATCCTTAGAGAGATGTGTTAGACTTCAATCCTCTAAGGGAAACCATTAAATGGTTTGGTGAGCTGTAAAAAGCTTTGTTCATTCATAAATTCCTTGATTTTGTCATTATTTCATTATTAAGGTTTAATTACCAAACTAGGGCTTGACCAAGGGAAACCCTTATCCACCAAAAACAAAAAAAAATATTCTCTTTGTATGTGCAGATTTGTAGGTGAAGAAGGATTGAAAGTTGATCAGAAGTGCAATTTTGCAAAGTTGTCAACATTGTTGTCAAGACATGGAAACTCAAATCTTGAATTTATTTCTGACTTTTTGAAAATGAAACCTAGGGAAGAAAACATCTTAGATCCATCTCTAGAGGAACCCCAAAGTTGAGGAAAAACCTTGTACAAAGACCCATTCACCCTAGGGCCAATCAGTCATTGTAGGACACTCAACACCTATTTTTGGTGATAGGTACACAACAATTTAACCTTCCCAAATCTGTTGGAAGATTATTTTTTTGTTTGTATTATTCTTTAAATTTGAATTTCAAGTTTTACATTGCATAATTGAGTTCACTAAGCATTTTTGTTTTATATCCCAAAAGTGCATTTCAGGCATATTTTACGATTTTCTATCATAAGGGAAAAAAATAGATCCTCCTAATAGGGTTGACTCACCTCAAGGTTGAAAATCAATCCTATCCTTGGTAGATCTCTTTTTTTTCTAATGAAATTAGGAAAGTTTAAGTGTGTAGATCACACACCTTTTTCCACATTGATCACCCTACTTACATTTTTCTATGTTTCACTTTGGTGAACCCGGCATGTTAATATTACATACCTTCTAAAAATTTCCATAATTCAAGCCCTAGTTCTAGGATTTTCATTAGTTTGCATTGCATCTCATTTAGGGTTTTTTAAAATGCATTAGTTTTCATTTCATTTAGGGCTTTAAAATTGCATCTTGCATCATTTAAGATTTCATTTTTCATCATTTAAATTCACAAAAAATCTAAAAATATAGCATACATTTTACATACATCTTGCATTCTAGTTACATGAAGGTTGTCTTTCAATCACTACCATTCAAATTTTAGTTCAAATTTCATTTCAAATTTTTTCACTTTGTTCACTATTTGTTAATAACTGCTCTTGCATTAAGACACCTAGAACTAGAGAAATATGTCATAAAGTTTATAGTCTACAACCTGAAATAGAGAACACAAACAATAACTCAAAATTTGCATTTTTCATTTTTAAAGCCTATGTACAAGGACCCATTCACCCTTGGAAAAAAATTATCCCTGCGTAGGTGTCCTCACAAACTTTTTCATACATTACTATCATTGTTTTGACTTCATGTTTTTGTTATTCAAACTATACATTGAAATTCTAAGAAACTGTTATTGCATGTGTAAGAAAAGTGCAATTTTTATTTATTTATTGCAAGTTTGAAAAAAATAATTTATTTCATTTCAATATTGAAAATCATTAGATTTGTAGGAAAATTATTTATATTTCTAAAGAATTGCATAAGCTAGATAGATTACTTTTTGTTTTTGGCACACACTCAAAACTCTAAATTTCATTGTCTTTCCTTTTCAATTATGCCAAGAAAAAGCTCATCAACAAGCATGTTAGTCATTCTTCATATATCTTTCATAGTTATGAGAATATCTTGGTGCAAGAGAATTAAATTTTTGACACATTCCTTAATACCACATTTCCTATCCTTCACTCATCCTCTAATATCTCTCCTATTTGTGAGGATGTTTTGATACAAGAGGATGCAAACAAAGATAATCATGACAACCATAGTTGTTCTTCTCCCAATGCCTCTCCTACTTGTAAAAAGGGTATCTTGGTGTTAGAGGATTGTAACATTGATACATTTCTTAACATCAATTTTTTGTATTCTTCATTCATCTCCCAATATTTCTCCCATTTGTGACAATCATGACAATCCTAGTTCCTCTTGACATATATTTGATAAAAAAAGATGCAAGTATTGACAATCATGACAATCCTGGTTTTTCTTTTCCCAACACCTCTCCTACTTGTGACAAAGGTTTCTTGGTGTTAGAAGATTCAACCATTGATAATCATGAAAATCTTGCTTGCTTCTCTCCTAAAACCTCTCCTATTTAGGAGGATATTAGTGGACATAAAGATGACAAGAAGGATTGCTTAGATGAACATGCTAAGGTCACATTACATTCTCCCTCATTAGAAAATAATCAACAAGAAGTCACATCCTTTGAGGTTATGAATGCACAATTGGCCATTAGATCTCGTTTGATTACGAGACCTCCAAAACATCCTCTTGGACATTCCTAGATTCCTTTAATTATTGGACCTCCTAAGTCACCTCTTGATCCAATTATCATTATAAGACCTCCTAAACCTCTAGGACATATATCTTAAATTTTACAAGGCAACATTGTAGTAGCAATGTTTCATAGCAACTGAGTTATAATACCATTGCTCACACATATAACACAAGGAATAATAGATAACCAAAAACCATACCTACTTCATTACCCCTACCTGAATGTATTGCTCCTCATTTTCCTTTACATAATGGAATGGAGTATGATCTTGTGGAACAACTTAGAAACACTCCTACTAAGATTTATTTAAGGGACCTTATTCAAGATTCACCTAATTATCATAACATCATTAAAATTATTTACAACAAGTTGTTATCCCTCCTAGTACACAACCAAATAATGTAGCAGCCCTAATTCAAATTATGAACTCATTCAACTTATACACTACCTTTCATCAAGATGAGTTACCACCATTAGAAGTGAAAAAAAAATGAAGCCTTGATGATATAGAATAGCATTAATAGGGGTGGAATTAGGCATACTCTCATTGATAATGGTTCAACACTCAATGCTTGTAGTGTAAGCCTTCTTAATAATATTAGAGTGGATAAGATTCAAATTCAACCTGACTCTTTATCTATCTATGGATTTGATAATGTGGGAAAATAACCACTTGGTATGATAGCATTACCTCTTAAAGTCGGTAAGGTAACTTTGCAAACTCAAATCCATTTCATGCCTAGTTATCTTTCATTTAATCTTCTCCTAGGTAGACCATGGATTCATGCAATTAATTTCGTGCCTTCAATGTTACATCATCTAGTGAAGTATACTTACAAGAACAAGGTATACACAATCAAAACTGATCAAGATTTATATCACAGTTATTTACAAACTAAAACTAGAATGACAAATCTTCTAACAGCATTGAAACTAACTACAAAAATGGAACCTTTACAAGTTGACGATAAGGAAATTTAAGTGCTTTTCACTTGTGACAATGTTTTCGGATGATGATTGGGGATCATTAGATTTCACACCTAATTTTTATGGGCAGCCCAAGATTATACAATTAAAGTCAAGGAAGGAGAAAGAAGTTGACATAGTATCAATAAAAGTTGAGTCATCAAAATAAATTGAATTCACAACCTTTGGAAAAGAAGAGGAGAATAATAATCGTACATCCACATATGATGAATGTGATCATGAAAAACCACCAAATCCAAAATAAATGGAAAAAAATTATGGAAGAGGTTGTGAGCTTTTGAAATAACTTTGCTATAATGGAAAAGAATATGGTGCTAAATAACAAGGTATTTGTGTCCCTATAGAGCCTTATACACAACAAACAACTGATCTTGGTTATTGTCCTTTGAAAGAAATGAAAAAATCAAAGAAAACTTTGCTTAATATCAATGTCATCACACAAAACACTCCTATGAAAAATATTACTTCATCATCAAACACATATCTTAGTGATGATTGGGGTTCATTATATTTTACACCCTCCTTTATGAGAGAGCACAAAATCTCATAATCTAGAGATTCTTGTGTATGTATGACACATTGTAGTAAGTAAGAGATATCTTTGTCACAAAAGAAAGGGACGTCTTCTACTATTGATCAAGATGATACCTTGTCGAGGCTTCTCCAAGCTCACTTGATATCTCTCCCTCCAAGAACATGGAAGAAAATTTACAACAAGAGCTCATTTTGTGTATATCATCGAGTGCATGGTCATTCAAACAATGAATGTAAGGCTTTGAGTAATAAAATTCAACATCTTAAGGATTATGGTGCTCTTCCATGTGTTGATCCACCTATATCTTCTAATTGATAATTATTTTCATCCTATCATGTTGCTCATCAGTATGTGGCATTAGTATCTTTATGTGTCTTTATTATTGTCATTTGTGGTGGTAAAATTTTAGGTACAACCATATATCTCTTGGTAGAAACATGATAGTTCTTTGTGGTTGTATTTGTCTTTATGATTGGGAGCAAGGATAACTAGTTTTGGGAGGTGTGCATTATTTCCAAGGATCCTCTCTTCTTCTCTTTCTACTTAGAATACCAACATATCAAGTATGTTGGCATTTTAAGTGGGGGCATATTATCCCCCACTCAATTTTTGCATGCTCCCTTCTTAGTGATGATAGCATACATCTCCTAGGAAGTGTGATCATTACATTGGAATTATTTCATTTTTGCATTATTATTTTTGTATTATTTATTTGCACTCCATGAGGTGAGTTTTGTTTGACATTTCTTGCTTCACTTTTTTCACAAAGGTTTAATTTAGTGTAGCATTAGCATAGCATATTGATCATTTTGTGGCATCTTATCAAAGTTATTAGGGAGTATAACTCATGGTATGATTGATGTATGGGAGCCTATAGACCTAGCATGACTTTCTAATTGCCATTTGTTTTGTGGGATCGCACTGATGAGGGCTTGCAGAGACCTCATTCATCTTATACGTTTGATACTTGATACTTTACATTTTAACTTAAAAACTAATGATGTTATGTTTTATATACTTAACTTATGAACTTAATTATGCATGAAACTTTGAATTTGAATTCTTTTATATGAATGATTATTTTCTTTGAATGAGTGATAAACTGTCATTTAATATTGTGATTGTTTCATTATTATGTATATTTAACTCATGACTGGAAGAGTGTTTATTGATCAAATGGAGCACTAACCATTTTTCTATTCAAATGAAATTGGCAACTAATCTATCATGACTTAGTCGCTTCGACCAAGTGACTTGTCAGCTAAACAATACTTCTAGCCAAACATGCATTCCAGCTCTACATTTCTTTTTGACATCAATTGAAGATGATTATAATATTTTCATGATTGTTCTACAAGTGCTCCATAATTTATTTAATAGTCTAGAATTATCTAGAATTATTTATTTTCAAATAAGAGAAGATATATATATCCAGTCTTAAGATAGTTAGAAGATTAATGTATTATTTTCTAATTTCAAGTAGATTACGTTTCTTAATTCTTAGCTGAACATTTTGTACTTCAACCATGTTTGGGAAAATTTGATGGAAATGAAAAGAAGTTGATCCATTTCTATTGTTATATTCCTCCGAAGGCAGAGTAGGGCCCGCTCTTCCAAAGGAAGATGATCTGTTAGTTAGTATTTCATCTTCATTCTTGTTTTAAGTTATAATTCTTTCATCAATATAATGTCAGAGTAAATCTTAAATCTAGGACTGCATTGTTGTAATCTTTGTTCCATTATTGTGTTGATTAATTAAAATCCTTTTTCTAAGTCAATTTAGTTCACTTTCTAGCTAATTAGATCAAATATAAAATAGTTAATTTATCATTGATGAGTATTTATGTTCTTAATGGAATATGCATAGAGAAGGGATTATTAGTTACCAGATTGGATGTATGAGGAATGGAGTAGTTTTATTTTAAATTAGGAATAAGTAGATAACTAGATTTCAATTCTATTAATTAGTTAGATTCTCATTTTTCATAAATGAAAGATAGATTAGGTTTTATCATCCTTTCCTCATGGTCTGATTTAGCTTGGAATATGACTTACCTGTGCACATTTTTTGTTCTAGAATGATTTTTTTCATTTGGAATATTTTAGAATAGGTTTGAGTAAGAAAGAGGTTAGAAGAATAGTGTAGAGTCACTTATGATAAAGAAGGAACAAACCCGAACCACTCCTAACAAAGCGGACCAAACAAAAAAATCCCCCAAAACCTATCCAAATCTTACCACAGATAGATTTAGACACTTTAAGGTTGGAAATTAAAGATTAAATGATTAGTGAATTGTGACAACAATGACCCCTATCCATCATTTTTGGCACCGTTGTTAGGGATATGATCTAGCCTTAAAAGAAAATTCAAGCCTTAAGTGTTGATAAGAATCTCTTTGTTAGTTGATGAATAGGAAAATAGATCAATTTGGAAGATTAATAATAATAAATCTAGTACCTTCTCTAGAAGGATCTCAACCACACACTATGAGTTCATCATCGTCCACTCGAAAAATCTCCAACCACACATAAAACATGGAGGATGAAGGAGAAGGAGAAAGGGAAGAAGAGGATCCTAATAGAACATTATCTTTCCCTATTTCCATTAATAGGGGGGTTATCGAACCACCTATGAAAAATATTTCTCCCTCTATTTTACCTACATTTCATGGGAAAACTTTGGAGGACCCTAACCAATTCTTGTTTGAATTCAAAGTATTGTGTCAAACTAATGATTACACATCTAATAATCAAAATTTAAAACTATTTCCATCCACTCTGAAGGAATCAACCTTGCGTTGGTTCATGGGGTTTAATGCTAATTCCATTAACACTTGGGAAGAAATGGAAACATTTTTTTGGATAAATACCAAGATTACTATCGAGTTAGGGAAAAGAAAGATGAATTGTTTAAAATGAAACAATTAGAAGAGGAGATTTTAGAAGATTGTGTGGATAGTTACCTCTTTGTTTTGAAAAGATGTGGGAATGGGTTGGATGAAGAAATTAGTAATTCTATTTTCCTAAAAGGAATTGATGATGATTTAAGAGATTCCTTGAACTTCATAGGAAGAGGAGAGATAAAGTAAACTCACTTTTGAAGAAATATTTGAGATTTGTAGGAACTATTCAAGAACAAGAATTTTTTTTAGGAAGAAGAACAAGGGTTCCTTTGTTGATGTTTCTAAGGTCATGGAGGAAATAGAAAATTTCAAAATTAATATCCTTCTCCACCTTAGCTCTCAACATGATAGAAGAATAGTAGAACAATTGGCTATATATTGTCCTAAATGTAGAGACAAACATCCATTAAGGCAATGTCCTCTCAATCAGGTAGATTTGTATGATATTTGTGAGAAGAAGCATCGTACTGGTAAATGTAATCTCCTCCCAAAGATTAAAAAATATTTAAATAAACCCTCTCAATATTCACCTGTGGAAGAAGAACTCAACTACATATGATAGAGGTAGTTTAAACCTACTTTTGAAGGACAGTTTAATCCTAGAAGTAATTCCAATTGGGGTTCGAATGAATGGAATAATCAACGGAATCCTTTTGGTCAATGGAATCCAACCTTGGGGACCACCTTGGGGACAACCTAAATGGACTAATTCTCAATGGAACCAACCACAGTGGCAGGTAATCAACCTCAATAGCAACCTAACAAGGGTAAAAGTCTTCAATGGAAAAATCAGTGACCAAGAAGACCTTGGAATCAAAATCAATCACTTCTGAGTGGTTCCACACAACCTTCAAATTCTAAAATAGTAAACTAGCCACAAATTCCATCTCAACCAATTCCCAATAAAAAAAAAATCAACCTCAATAGCCAGCTTACAACATTGATTCTAATACAGCTAGCTTAAACGCTATTGATTTGAATGATATTTAGTTGAGGACTCAATTAGTACCATCAAAACCTAATTTTATTAAAGATGAAAAAAAACAAGATTTTATGAAGGATACATTGTAGAGGAATGAAGATATTTATTCTAATAAACAAGCACCATTCCTTGCATGACTTCAACAAGAATCAGTTGTTGTGAAGAAAGTTGAGGAGAAACAGGATGATTTAGTAGATTACCAAATTATTAGAGAACTTAAGAAGATTAACATTGAAATTCCACTCTTGAGAGCTATCTGTGATATTCCATGAATTAACTAGGTGGTAAAGTCTTTGTGTGTTAAAACACTTGGAAAGAAAAATAAGTTACCTCCCACAATTCAAATTGGAGGAAAACTATCTGATGTTTTGTCAAGGAAGTTGATCCCTTAGAAGTATGGTGACCCAAGAAGTCTAGTGATTACCCTTAACATTAATGGCATTAAACTTCTAATTCCCTTATTGAATTAGGGGTTTCCATTAATGTTATTACAACTGATATAGCCAACAAATTAGGAATCATAAATGTTCAACCAAATAACCACAATTTTACAACTAGTAGATCAAACAATTATGAAACTAAAAGGGATGCTTGAGGATATCATTGTTACCATCGATACATGGGAATATCATGTTGATTTCCTTATCTTGAAACGTAAAAAAAGAATGACCCATATCCATCACACACCTTGTAGACCTAGTGTGTGTTTCTCATATTTGTCTTGGGGGCTCACCTATTGTATATCAAATTGCATTGGCCCTTGTGAGCATATTTTTCATGGCCACCGAGCATAACACAACTTTCTTACCTATGGAGCCATGTGTTTCATAAGTTATTTTACATGATTATGAGTGTATTTTATGGATGTAACATAATACAACTTTCTAGTCCATATTTATCCCTCCTTCCATTAATTTTGACACTACATGTTTGTGTATCTTGTCTTGTTGCTCATATCATACATATGCATGTGTCCCTTTGTGCTTATATTGGTTTACCATGGGATATTAATCCTGGGGGCTTGCACAACCTTGATATTTTTCATCCTATCCCTTCAAAATTTATGCACTTGGACCCCTCTTGACATATATTTGTCTAATTTAGTGTGACTTTGAGCATAAGCTAATACTCTCACTGAAGTGAGGGCTAAATGTAGTGTAGAAAAAAGTACACCTTTACATTTTCACACTATGTTTGCATCCCATTGTGTGAGGGGGGAAATCATAGAAGAATAAACAAGAAAAATGCAAATGAAATAGAATCTAATATAAATCAAAAACACTAATCTAAGATCTATTCCTTCACTCATGAAATGACTTTCTAAGATATTGAAAATACATAATGAAATCCTACGATTACCAAATTGAATTCAAAACAAAGAGAGGTTACCATCCCATGTCAGAGTGTGTTCTCAAGATGTCGGGTTTTTCATATCACTACAAAGCATCCATTGTTGTGTGTGAGAAGCTTTTGATGCATCGTGTGTTGGTTGATCGAAGATATGTTGAAGTTGTGTTAATGGTGATTGAAAATATCAGCAGTACTTGATTATGCAAATGATGTTGATTCTTTGATCCTTTTTTTGTGAGGAAAGAGGTTTGTTATATAGAAAATGTGATTTGAAATGGATGATCAAGATCATGTAGTAAAATATCTTGATCGATGGTTGGAGGTTGTTGAGAGGATTTAGACATGAATAATATATGAGAAGTAGATTATGTAATTAGTGTGAATGAGGAATAGATTGATCAATCAAGAATATAGATTGATCAGTCAGGAATTAGATTGAATAATCTATAGGATTGAAGAATAGATTGATCCGTTAGGAATTAGATTGATCAATTAGGCATTTTATTGATCAGTAGGAAATAGATTGAGAAATGAGTGATTCATAATTT
The DNA here is from genome assembly GCA_007115665.2 of Sequoiadendron giganteum. NCBI lineage: Eukaryota > Viridiplantae > Streptophyta > Pinopsida > Cupressales > Cupressaceae > Sequoiadendron > Sequoiadendron giganteum. The sequence goes on from CM021104.1 coordinate 483,938,260, forward strand.
TCTCAATTAGGAAAGTGGTTGAGAATGATTAATTAGTTGATTTAATTAATTAATTCTTTTTGGAGTTGATCGTGCAAATCAAGTTTGACTTTTGTAAAAAAAGTTTCATTAGTTTTATTTTATTTTTGATAATTTTTTTAATAGTTTATTTGAATTTATTCAAATTTGGAGGGAAAGTAGGTTAATCAAATTATTATGATTTAATAATTCAATTGACTTAGTGGAATAAAGTGATTTAGTGATGTAATTAAATAACCAGTGTTAATTAATTAATCAAGATGAAATAAAGTGAGATTAGGAATTTATTAAATAAATATAATTTATTTAATTAGTCGATTTGATGAAAAGTGAATTAATTAAATAATGTCGTATTACTCAATTAATAGAGGAATTTAGGGTTTTTAATGCTTTTGATTTGAAATGCAATGATATTCAATAATAATGATGTCAATGATGTGACAATGTCATTTTAGGTGTGTGATAAGTGTTACATCAATTTTACATTTTGACATTTTTCCCCTCTTTGAGGAAAAGTATTGGTTTCTTTGTTTCAAATATTTTGATGTTAAGATCAAGATTTTGGAAAACATTTATGCCCCATTGTGCCTTGGTGGTCAAGGAAATGATGGTAGGACTCTTTTCTACCCCCTCGAGAGGTTGACTCAGAAAGTTAGTTTTGAGGTCAGGCTCACGACATTGTTGTATTTCAATTTAGTTGTGTAGAGGATGAATATTTAAGTCTATAGGTCTTTCATTCTAGTTCAAATGTTCTCAGGAACTCTTAATTTGAACATAGGAAGGTTCCCTAAGTAAAATTAGGGTTTCCTAGGTAAAAATTAGGGTTTTGGAGGGTAAAAATAGGTAATTAGGGTTCTAATTATCTCATTTCCACTTTGATCCTATAGATAATTCTAGCCTAATTCTAGCCTCTTTATTTCTCATTTTTTCAATTGTTGAGGAACAATTTCAAGGATTCAAGGAGCCCCACATCATTCAGACTTGGTTTGAGAGTTTGGACAACCCGTAGGCATCAGCAGCCCAATATGTACCTTCTCACTTCTTGTTTTCATCTTCTAATGTTCTCATAATTCATGTATAAAGTTCCTTAAGTCAAAAGCATGGTTTTAGGGATTTCAACACATTTGCCTCGGTTTTAGCACTTTTTCATCTTGAAAAGATTGATCTTGCAAAAATTCTGCTTAATTGAATTAATTATGTGCTTTTGACTTGATGTTCACTTTTCAAATGCACTTTTTCTTTATTTTTTCACTTTTGTTTTCTCTGCTTAGTTTTGTATGCACTCTATTTAGTTTTTGCAACTTTGATAAAACTTTGCACTCTTGATTTCGGTGTAGTTGATGTATCTCCTCGCTTTTGCAAAATTTTCCTTACTTTTGAATTTTTTCTTCTCTTTTGTTTGTAACTCCATCACTTTTACTAAATTTTGCTCGCTTTTGACCTTTTTGGAAACTAAGATAGTTCCATCATCTTTTTTTTTCATTTTTTCATGCTCTAAGAAAAACCCTAACATCATGGATTAAAATGATTACAAGAGGTCCTTAAACCACTATAGTCAACAGAGAGACGACCTTAGGATCTATTTGATCTGATTGTCAGTTTTGATGTTTTGGAGTGATATTTCCTAGATGCGGTCAGGATTCATCATATTTGTTATATGTCTCCCATCTGATCTCACACAATGATGATGACCATGCTCGTCAAGTGGTGGAATTCAGATACTTCTTCGTTCCATTTACCTACAAGAGAGGCCACCATTACACTCAAGGATGTGTGGAGGATCCTTCACATACCTATCCATGGTGAGCTGGATACCTATGATGTTCATTGGGGTAATCACACTATGTGGCATGTGCTTGATGTTAGAAACTTGGAGGTTTGAAAATCCAAGGTTGATATATTAGAGTTTTTTGGCAGTGCAGACCCTATTTCCCTTGTTCTATGTGGTTTTATTTGGGGCTAGTTTTTCTCGATAGGAGAGGTCATCAGTTCCCTATTGGATGGGGTTTTTATATTGAGGGTATGCTCAAGCATGGGACCAGATATGCATGGGTTTTGTGTCTTCTCACCCACCTCTATAGAGATATGCATGATGTTTCATATTGGGGTGTGAAATCCATTTCTAGAGGAATTTCTCTCTTACATGTATGTGCTTGGGAGCACATTGTAGTGATGTGCCTCGATGGTATACAGGATCATGCTAATGGTGATCCATACACCTATCATTATGGATACATTTTGTATTACACCTTTCCTAGGTATCTTTTGTATTCACCCTGTGTGTTTCATGGCATTCTGGGTTTTTTTTGGAGGCCTTATATGGATTTTGATGCATGGGTGGAGGATTAGGAGAAGTTAGTAAACTGTCATAAAACTAGATGGTTGATTGGTTTCTCTCACTCTCTTCTAGAGAAATACTTACCTAATAGAGTGTGCAGGAAGTTTAGAGAGATACAAGGTTGGTTTCCTTATACATGTGAGGCTCAATTTGGTTGGACCACTATATAGGTCCGAGTATGGGGTCATTTGGCAGATAAAGATGCTACCATTGTTTCTTTCAAAGCTCTTGGCCCATTCAGATGGGGTTGGCTAGTGGATTTAGAAGATCCAAGTACTACTCTCAATTTTGATCAACGGTGGGCACAATGTGTGCCATTGAGATTTACAGATCCAAGCGACGATCTTGCATTAGGTAGAGTAGGCATCACAGGTCATCGCAGAGAGTAGCAATGTATTGAGGTTCTAGCCAAGTAGCTTGGTTGAGCTCGATAGGATGGAGCACAAGGTGGTCAAGGTGATCAAATGTATCAAGCTTAGGAACAAGTTCCATGTCCCCCTCCTCCATCGGGAGATGGAGTAGTATTGTTAGCATAGATGATAGCTATGAGGGATGCAGAGGTAGTGCAGAGACAAGCCACAAAGGCTCGGGTTGCTACTGTGAGTGCTAAGATGGATAGCTTTAGGGTAGAGAGAGATAGTGAGAGCAAGAAATGACATGTTATAGAGGCTCAATTGTAAGTGATTACGATGGAGAGAGATAATCTTATAGCAGAGTGTGATACCCTTCATGCAAAGCAGGATCATTTGTTACATAGGGCCACATATTATCAGACTCCCTATGATTCCTTTGTTCCTTAGGAACAAAGACAACCAAGATTCATAGAGCCTAGTGTTGTGGGTGGTGGTGGTGAGTCAGTTGGTCATTCTATAAGACAACCAAGATCCAGATGGTGATTTGCAACTTGGTCTATTGAGTCCTCCCTTTCCTATCAAATAGGGTTACATATGTACTTGATCTTTATGATGTTCATTTCTTAGAGACATAATGCAGACATCATTTTTGTATCTATTCATTAGCCCAATCGAGGCCTCATATATGTATTATTTTATATTATCCTATCACACTTGTTTTCATGATGATAATGTACTATGACATTTTACCTTTTTTGATGATGATATATATGAGATATACCTTCTTCAATTCAACTCATTTATATGTTCATGTGATGATTTATGGATGATGATGTATGATGATGTATGTTGATACATTTTTGTATACTTTTCTAATGTATGCATATGATGTGGATGGATGTATCAATAATATCAATTTGACACGATGTTTTATTATGTATATGATGGATGTATGCCCTATACATGATATCTAATGTTTTCATTTGTTTATTATCATCATGATATGCATTGATGATACTATGGATGCAAGATGGATATGTGATACTAATAATATTGTGATGCAAGATGGATGTTAGTTAGAAGAAATATTTGGTGATGGATAGAAATTTTATTTTGTTATTACTGATGAGTTGCTTTTATTTTGCTTGGATGCTTTGCATTTTGAACAATCTTGTTTGATGTAGCAAACAGATACTATGCAACAGGGTATTAATAACCAAGGTGACTTTGTATCTATTGTGTGGACTTAGACTCAACATACAAAGAGTATTCTTTTTCATACCAGACATATGAAAACTTTGTTTAAAGTATATGATTGGGTTATGTTAAAACATGTCAGACTGGTAAAACAAGAGGTACTAAGCACCTAATATGCCACTTCTTAAAAAATTGATTCAAAATAACTTCCACACTCAATAAATCAAGTATTGATTATGGTAGTATTACAAAAACATCTTTCAAACAACAAACCAAAATTATGCTCGATTGCCCCCAATCCTTCTTCTCTAAATCCTTATGGACATCCTCGAGAGATCCTAGGAATGAGTCAATAAAATAAATCACAAAGATAAGACTATAAAAAGATAAAAAAAACAAAGTTACAGTATCACTTTTCGTATTTGTTTGGGTTGGGGCTATTATCTAGTGTTTATTATGTCTATCATAGCCATAGGAATGGATTCATTAAGGCATATCTCAAGATGTTGTTGGTGAATTTTCAAAAAGATAGGTAGTCGATACTTTGGCCTTGTTTTCGTTTGTTTGTAATCAAAGATTTATGATTGTTTGTTTGAAAGTTAAATCTTTTTATGTTTTCCTTGTTTTTTTGTTTGTTTGTTTTTTTTTGTCAAAGGGTGAGGATGACGATTTGTTTATTATGGATAAATAGTTTATTGCAAATTGTGATGATGGATTAGGACTTTTTGATTTTTTTCTGAGCTTTTTATGATGTTGTGTTTTTTGTTTTTGAGGCACTAACCTAGGGCCTCAGGGGCTCATCAAAGATAATAATTTCCTATGTTGTGCATGCAAAGGCTCATAGTTCTCTTGGTTTGAGTGTTTTTTTATCTTTTTCTATTTTGTGATTTTTTTTGGATTTTATATTTTTTTGACTAAGGTGAAATAAAGCATGATAGAAACCTAAGGGGACTGACCTAAGACCTCAAGGGTTGTTAAGCCTTGCCTACATTATACACATAGAGACCACATAGTTCATCCATTTGACTCAAAGCATAAAATTGTTTTTGGGTTTTAAACAACATTGATAGCTTGGACTGATATTCCACTTCTATGTCCTGAGGATATGTTTCAAAAACTCTACTTGAACTAGCTGAGGGGTTCAAGAAAATGTTGATATATTAGACTGTTTGAGTGAAGGAATAATCCAACAATGTTTTATTTTTTATTTATTCAAATGTTTTTTTATTTTTTGTTAATTTTTAGATATTTTTGATTTTAGATGTTTTTTGTTGTTTGAGACAAGATGTGACTTTCCTAAATCAGTATCATGTCATGGTTGGACACATTTTTTATTATGGAATGGATGGGTGAATGATGTAGATAGTACCTATAGATAATGATGTGAGTCTTATTCAAGAATAACACTTGTTTGCCAAGTTTTCACTATGAAACCTATAATAGAAGTGCCACAAAGTGGTTTTCATCGGAAGAACATTTAATTTCTCTTTACTATTTTTCTTGATTTTTTCTTATTTTTTTTCTTTTTTATCCTTTCCACATTTTTTTTTGGGGATTTTTACCCTTTTACCTAGGGTATTCCAACATGCTTCATGTGTATAGCTTCTTGAGGTGGTTTTTGTTCAGTGGTTTAGCTAAAGGTTCTCCTTCAGTAGCTAGCTGATATTCCCTAGAACTATACCTTGTTGTAATGATAAATGGACCTAACCAATTGGGTTCAAATTTTCTTTTTTCATCCTGATTCAATTGTACCTTCTAATTCTCCTTGAGGACCAAGTCACCAATCTGAAATTTTCTATCTTTGATTTTCTTATAATAGCTTCTTTTGAGTCAATTTTGATAAACCTAAAGATGGCTTAATGCACTCAAACACCTTTCATCTAGGAGCTCCAATTTGTGTAACCTAGATACCCAATATTCTTTATTTCTGACCATGCCTTTTAATGAGATTCACAATGAGCTTATTTCAACCTCGATAGGTAAGATAGCCTCTGATCCATAGACCAAGGAAAATGGTTGTGCGCCTATAGGTGTTCAGATGCTAGTTTGAGAAGCCCATAGAGTTGCGTTAAGCTACAAATACCAATCATGGTTGGCTTCATTAATAATCTTTTTTAAGATTTTCAATATGGTTTTTTTAGATTCTTTAGCCTAACTATTTCCTTGCAGATAGTAGGGCGTGGAGAATCTATGTTGGATAGTGAATTTGGAACATATTTCTTGGACATCTTGATTCTTGAATGGGGTTCCATTGCCCATTATGATTATTTGGGGAATTCTATACCTACAAGCTAGATAGTTCAAAATGAACCTTGATATACATTTCCAGTGATGTACGTTAATGGAATTGCCTCTATCCATTTAGTGAAATACTCTATCATTGTGACAATAAACTTGTGCCCATTTAGATGAAGCAGGTGCAATATTACCTACCAGGTCTAATTTCCATTGCAAGAAAGGCCATGGTGTTGCGATGGGTCTCAACTCCTATGTTGGTGCATACATAAGGTCACTATGTTGTTGGCATTAGTGGCACTCTCTAGAATAATGAATACAATCTTGCTCCATGGAGGGCCAATAATATATTTTTCTTAGTAACGTTTGGACTAGGTTAGGTCTACTAGAGTGGGACCCACACATACCTTCGTGTACCTCTTCTAAGGCTATTTGTGCTTTTTATGCATTAAGACACTAAAGTAACATACCATCCAAACTACGATGGTATAGGGTATTTGCTAGGATTGTAAATTGGGACATTCAACTGGTGAAGGTATTCTTTTGGGTGGGAGTTAAGTCAAGTGGAACCATACCATGTTGGATGTATTCAAAGGTATCTTGGTACCATGGGGAGTTAGAACCAACAAGACATACCAGTTCTAATTCTAGGATGTCGAATGTAGGTACAAGAAGTTGTTCGATGAGGAACTCATTCTTAGGAACATTATATGGAATATCAAGCAGTGAGCCTATTGTTTTCATTGCATTGACAACTCTATTATTGATCCGAGGAATTTTATCAAAGGTTATTGTGACAAAGTATTCCTTGAAGTTTTCTACCATCCTTTTATACAACATCAGCTTATTGTCTTTTTTTGGTACTCATCGTACACCTATTTTATCACTAGTTGAGAATCTCCAAAGACCTGTAGCTCTTTTATTCTCCATTCAACAGACATTTTAAGCCCTGTGATCAAAGTTTCATACTCTGAGATATTTTTGGTGCATGGAAAATTGATCCTATATACCCTGGGTATGTTATCTCTTTGTGGTGTGAGAAATATAATACCTAATCTGGAGCCATGTTGAGTGTGGGACCTGTCAAAGTATAAAATCCAATGGCTTGTCTGTTCTATCATCAAGATACTCTCATTTGGATATTCCACTGTGAGAGGCTTGTGATCATCTATGGGTTCTTTAGCCAGCTGGTCTGCTATGATTTGTCCCTTGATGGCTCTTCTATCCATGTACTCTATATCAAATTCACTCAGAATCATCACCCATTTAGCAAGGTGGCCTGTTAGGGTTTCTTTTGCTAGTAAGTACTTTAATAGGTCTACTTTTGAAACCAAATTTACCTTTTTTTTAAGATATAGTTCCTCAAATTTTGTTTTGCAAATATGACTAAGAGGCACACTCTTTCTATGGGTGAGTATTTCAACTCGTAGCCCACCAGTGTTCAGCTGATGTAGTAGACCGCTCTTTCTTTCTTTTTATCATCTAGCTGGGCTAGCAAAGATCCCAACATTGCTTGTGTGGTGGACACATATAGTATCATTTACTTATCTAGAATAGGTGACATGAGTATAGGAGGAGCAAGTAGGTACTCCTTGACTTTATGGAATTCTTGGTCACATCTCCCATCCCACTTGAAGGTGATTTCCTTGTGTAAGAGATGAGTGAAAGTGTGACATTTGTTTGCTAATTGTGCAATAAATTTCTTGATGGATTGAATTTTCCCTTGTACACTTCTTAGTTATTTTAATGTATTTGGTGGAGGAATATCTAGTATAGATTTTACTTCTACAGGATCCACTTCAATCCCCTTCTTGACACTATGTACTCTAACAACTTTTTGGATGTTACCCCGAACACGCATTTCTTAGGGTTGAGTCTTAGATTATATTATTCAAGCCGATCAAACACCCTTGCAATATTTGGAAAGTGATCTTCCCTTTTGATGGATTTTATTAGAATATCATCCACATAATCTTCCATGATGTTGTGTAGCATATCATGGAATATGGTTGTCATTGCTCTTTGATATGTTTCTCCTATGTTCTTTAGACCAAAGGGCATTACATTCTAGCAGGAAGTCCCCTAGGCATAGGTAAATGTTGTTTTGTTCTGATTGTCTAGAGAGATTTTTATCTAGTTATATCTTAAGAAGCAATCCATTAAGGATATAATCTCATGCACTATTATGATATCCATGATCATGTCAATACTGGGCAATGGAAAGTTGTCCTTTGGATAGGCCTTCTTTAGGTCATGGAACTCTGTGTAGATCCTTATGCCCCTAGTAGGCTTTGACATTGGTACTAGATATGATATCCATTGTGGATAGTTGATGGGTTTGATAAAACCCACATCTAGTAGTTTCTTTAGCTCTACCTTTACCAGTAATGCTATTTGAGGATGCACTTTTTTGAGTGTTTGCTTGATAGGATTTTCTCCAGGGACTATAGCTAAATGATGTAGCAATAATGCCAAATCTATTCCATGCATGTTAGCATAAGTCCAAGAAATGTTTACCTTTCTATCATTGATGAATGTTGTTAAATTTTCTTTCTCTTTGGGATCAAGTGATGTTGCGTGGTATGTGATTTTTGGATTTTCTATTGTGCCAATCTTTATCGACTCATCTTCTTCTACAAGGATCATTGATCTTTCTTGGTACTTATATATGGGGATATTGAACCTTCCATCCTTAGGTTCCTATAGGAATTTTTCACCTCTGGATGCATCCTTCATTTTCCTCTTTTCTAGATTTGATAGAGCCACACTAGGTTTTCTCTAGGGGACCTCATTTTAATCTTTATATTTTCCTTTTCTTTTTTGTGACTAGAAGTTTCAATATCTCCACAGAAATAGGCATCTTGCTCAAGTTCCATGAAGAACCCTTCTGTGTGGTCTCCTATTGGTATGTCTATTCAAAGTCCCATGAACTTAGCAATTGCTTTGTCATTTTGAAATTGATCCAAAACAAGTGTATATTTTTGTTGGTCCTAATCTATCAGTTATGGGTAGCAAAGAGGTAGGATATTGCCATTATCTGCAAATCTTATGAGGGTTTTTGAAATGTTTAGTATGGCTTGGGTATATTTTTCCCATTGGGTGTCTAGGTCATCATTACTAGAAGTGGGGGAGCCATATCCAGTGATAAAGGAAGGAGAATCCCATTCGTATTCATTAGAATTTGTCCCATAATAATAATAGATATTTGGAATGTTCTTGAGGGTTTGGAGAGGGAATCTATCAATGGTGAGGTTTTTGAATAAGTCTTTGATAGGTAAATCATTAACCATGATATGGTAGATATCCAATTCCTTAACACTAGCAAAAGTTGTTTCTTAAAAGAGGTTCAACCAGTTTTTGGAGTAACCACGTCTTTTGGCTCATAACCTAGTCTCATATTTTTCTTTCTCTAGTCCACTATGATGGGCTCCCACCTACCTTGTTTGTGTAGCCCAAGGCCACCCATTGCACTATATCCCATCTATTTAACTAGTTGGTAGCCTTTACTACTAGCATCTACTAGAAGGGTTTGTGGTTGTTCTAGCTATTTTTGGTCCCCTTTGTAAATCATGGATGAGAAGTCCTCTTTGTCTTTCATGTCTCCCCACTTTGTGAAAATTGTGGGTTTGGTTATCATTTGCACTTTCTGAGTAGGCTTAATCTCTTTTAGACCTCCATAGAATCTAGGTGTTTGTGGGAGCATACCAATACAAAATGCTTGGTTAAAATGGTAATCCCATTACTTCTTCAAGTACTTGAACCTTAGTTTCTATTTTTCAGTTTCTCACTCGATGTGATCTTGGTTGAGGTTGATGATAGAGTGGAAGGGCTAAAACATGAGAATGATTGGAAGGATATGTCATTTCTTGGTATGCATTGGATCTTATTATACTTCTCTTCCAAGTTTGCACAAAAGTGGAAAGGTTCTAGGTTGGCATATAAGGTCACCTCTTTTCCTTCATGGGGAACTTTAGGCATTGGTGGAAGGTTGAAGGGACTGCTTGTAATGCATGGATCTAAGGGTGTATTAGGAGTAGGTTATATGGAAATTCAAGGTCAAGTACTTGACATATGCTTTCCATGGTGGTCAGTCCTATCTACACTAGTAGTCTAATTGTTCCTTTAGAATTCCTTTCAAGGTCATCATAGGACCTTATAGTAATGCTCCTTTATTTATCTATCATGTCATCAGAATACCCCAACTATCTGATTAATTTCAAGGTACATATGTTTATACCCACACCATTATCTATCAACACTCTCTTTACCATGTTCTTGTGGACACCAACCTCTATGTAGAGGGCTTGGTTATGAAATTACTATAGTGGAAGGTATTTCTTGGAAAAGACTAAATGATTTTTGGCCATGATTTTTCCAACCATGACTTGTAATTGATTTGGATCAAGGTCATTAGGGACTACACTTCTAATGATTTTTCCAATATCTCCCTATGTGTGGGAGAGAATTTCAGCAATTCTAGGATTGAGATTAGGGTAGGAGTTTTCTTTGGTTATTCCATAATGTTCTAGTAATTTGGTGACTTTGTTGTGGGTTTGGGTAGGACTCCTTGTATTGTAACTCTCCCTTGATGGGTAGTTACATTGAAATTGTTGCTTCCACCTCATATAGTCACTACATTTTCCCTATTATCATCAACTTGTGAGAGGGTTCCTAGAAATATGTCACCATAGGTATAATTAGCATTATGTTAATCCTAGTCCTTTCCTTTGTCATTCCTTTTGATATGGTTTGGAATTGGGTTCATGTATATTTGAAGTTCCTTTCTTTCAGGATGATGTTAAACACCTACTTCTCTTTTATCTATCAAGTCTTGGATGATGTGTTTGAGTCTCATGCAATTGTTGGTCATGTGTCCTTTGATCTTATAGAATTCACACAAGTATTTCTCATTATACCATGGTGTCTTGAAGCTAGGTTCCTCATAGTTTGGGTGATCATTCACCTTGATGAGGTTTTGTTGTACTATTTTATGCATGACAATTTCAAGTGACTCTCCTAGTATCATGAACTACCTCCTAGATTGATCCTATTGCCTCTCTTTCCCTCCTTGATTCATTTGTTAGTTGACTACTTGATTGTACTTGAGATAGGAAAGTTGGTTGTTTTAAGTGCTATTTGGAACATAGTTCATTTGTGCCACTTGTATTTTATTTTGAGATACATTTTATGTATGCCATAGTGCTCTAGCGTTAGCTACTCCATCATTTGTAATGTTCTTGTTCTTTACCCAAATCTTAGGTTTATCGTTTGAACTAGAAGGATTGTATTTTGAGCTATTTAACTTAAGGAATCCCCTTGCTATGAGGGCTCTCTCTATTGGCATATTTTTTTCATTGATGTCAAAAGGGGATCATATGTGAGAGGAAACTGATCCTACATGAAGAAGAGTTAGCAATGATTTCAAAATGTTGTCATTGATGTCTAAGGAAGATATTGTATAGTGGACCTGGAAGAGATGATGTAGAGAGATGAAGATAGGAGCATGTATTTGAAAATGTTACAAAGTTGCTCAGATGGTTGCAATATTGTCATGCAATATTTACATGATGATGTAGATGGTTCTTCCAGTTGTCTGAGGTCAAATCTATATGTAGATTTGATGTGGGTTTTCTAAGAGATTCTTAGAAAGATAAGTTGCAGTTCTAGAGGTTGAAGGATGAGCTCATAAATTAATTATGTTTCCTCTCTATCAAAATTAGGGTTTACTGGTTAAACCCTAAGTTTACATTCATGGCATTATGAACAAAAATTATATTTTGTTGTTGACTATGTATTGGTGGTTGCAGGTCACATAAGTTACAACTTATTTCTTTGAAGTCATGGGTATAACCGACCCCTTCACCTTATGTTTATTGGCCCGATAAATATTCAATAGCTATAATATTTCTTAAGTCATTGGGTTCCAAGTTTTTCTAACTTATGTTGTGGGGTTCTAGAGTTTCATAAGCTCTCGACTTAGCGACTTAGTGAATGGTGTTGACGAGTTACAGGTTTCTAAAATTTAATAACCCTTAACTTGTGGTTCTAATGGTCCAGTCTTTCGTGATTCGGAGGTCTTGTAAGAAGGGCTTTATCAATGAGACTAAAGTCAATGGCATTGGTGGATAGTGACATTTTGTGACATCAAAAGGTGTATACATGGTATTTACCCACATACCCCATTGATATTTCAATGGGGCCTAATCAAGACCCACGGGGTAATCGAGGAACGATGGTGATCGAATGTTGAAGATCGATAGTGCTCACAACATGCATGGTAGGACCTACAAAGATAGTAGACATAGTTAGTATAACATGATGTCATAATGATAGGTGGAAATGAATGATTGAATCAAGGCCATCAGTAATGGTGTATGATCAATGGTTACAATCAAGAAGATCTGACAGTTCCCACCAACCCGCTATGTTTTTGGTGGGTCCTGACTAAGTCCCACATAAAAAGTGGGGAATGGTGTAGATCAAATGAAGTTGATCAAATGATGCATGTTGATGGTAGATAGAACCTTGGTATGATGAAGGAAATCAATGCAAAGGGTATGATCAATGAAGGATATTTAAATAACTATTTATCAGATGATTGTATTTTAAAGTTATAACGATGGTGTGAAGGTTGGAGATCGATGGTCTAGATTTGAACAAGGTAATCATGAACGAATAACTGCTTGTAAACAAGGTTTCACCTGTAGACCAATGAAGATAGAAATTTATTGATCTACCTGTGTACGTTAGAAAAGGGTAAATCAAATTGAATCTAAACTAATACACCAATGAAACATTAGATTAAATAAATCAAATTAAATAAAGTAAATACAAACTCTAAACCACAGTTTCTTCAAATTTGCTTCAAGATGCTTGCTCTCAGTTGTTTAAAACAACAACTTGTAGAATGGCAGCTTGACAGAATGAGATTACAAATGCATATGCATCTAAAATATTAAAATATTGAATTGAAATGCTATGAATGTTAAGATGCGACTATAGTAACTACGCATGAAAATCTAAGATTCGAGGTCCTTTGCAACTAATGAAAGGGTTGTATTTATAGATTTTTGAAGGTAGGAATTCGATTAGCCAAGATCGACGGTCTAGTTCAAACCTGTTAGAATGAACAGTGAGAGATTGAGAATTTGAAAAGAAGATGGAATTTTAAGAGATGGATGGAGAATGAAGAGACAATTGAAAGGTGTCTCTCATAATTAAATAAATAAATATTCAATTATGTGTGAGAAATGAAAAGACTTTAATTAAATATTGAAAATATTTAATTATGTGAGAAGAGTGGGAAATTTAGAAAATGCTTTAATTAAATATCGAAAATATTTAATTAAATGTGGAATGAAGAATATTATTTAAATTTAGAATTTAAACTTGTGATAATTAATGTAAATAAATTGTGAAATCTATTTAATTAATTAAGAGGAATGTAGCATTAATTAAATAAAATTTATTTATTTAATTAATTAGAAGAATTGGAAAATGAACAATTTAAATAAATAATTAAATTTATTTATATGTAGATGACTTAAGAACATTAATTAAATAGTTCATATCTAATTAATTAACAGGTTTGATTAACCATGACCATTTTTAGATGTGTACACTACCTACCAAAATGATAAAATTAAGATGATTTGATGCACAAAATCATGGAATAGATTGTCACAGATCAAGATCAGATCAGAGGTTTAGAAGAGATAATTAACTTCACATTCGATCTTAGGGTTTGGAAGGATGGGAATGAAGGAAAATACTCTACACCAAAAATTAATGTTGTGCAACTTAATGCAGTTGAAAGATAGTGAAGAAGATATTCACCTTAGCAAATGATCCAATCTGTTGAGAAGATCATGAGGAATTCATGATGATAGAAACCCACACAAAATTGTTGTATAATGTGTCTAAGTGTGTAGAGTGAGATAGGTAAGTGTTGTGAAGTGTGGCTCGATGCTTTTGTGTTAATTGAAGAACATGCCAAAATAAGAAGATAGAGCTATAGAGAAAAATGTAGGGCGCATTTAGGCAGATAGAGAATGCACTAAAGAAAGAAAAATAGAGCTAAAGGAGTGCAGTGCATAACAAATTTGGTATAAAGGGGTGAAAAAGAGTAAAGAGAGTTGTTGTGATAGCAACAAATAGTTGAGCAGTTAAAAAGTAAGTTGTCACATTGAATAGAGTTCCTTAGGAGCAAATTGTAACAATCTTACATGTAAATCTGATTGGTTGGTGCCATCATATAACTCTGGTGCTTAGTTCATGTGATAGGTGTCTCCTTAGGGTGGGTGCCCTTAAAAATTGTAACAGAGGATTTCATTGTGAGGCTGGATTAGGACAATAGATCCTAGCAGTATTTTATCATCATGGTTTTTCCCATCTTGGGTTTTATATGTATAACTATTGTTATGTGTTGATTGTGTTTATGTACATATGCTTCTCATGTATTTAGTTTTAATCTATACATCTATTTGTTAATTATTGTGAATAATCTTTGGGAGAAAAGGCTAAATTTTTAGTATCTATTGATTCACCCCCCATCTCAATAGACTTTTGTGTTCGAACAATTAGTATCAGAGCCCTAGGTTCCCTAGGAGAAGCTTAATTAGCTTGGGTAGGTTCTCGAATTTATGGACACAAATGGTCAATTAGGAAAGCACCTCCTTAGCCAAGCCACCTAAGTTTGGTGGAACAAATTATACCTATTGGAGCTCATGAATGAAAGGATATTTGTTATCCTTAGGTTTTGATATGTGGGTGTTAGTAGTAAATGGATACACACCACCTTCCAAACCCCCTACTGATGTTGCAACCAAAAAGGACCTTGAGAATAATGAAAGGGAATGGTTCACTATCATGAATAGTCTGTCTAGGTCTATTCACAACAAAGTTATGTATTGTAAGAATGCACAAGATGTCTGGGATACATTGAAGAAGATTTATGAAGGAGCTGACAAGGTAAAATTGGAAAAGATGCAAATACTAAAAGCTAGATTTGAAGGTCTAAGACTGAGAGAGGAAGAAAAAATTGTAGACTATCTTATGAGAGTTAATTATATTGTGAACTATATCAAAGGATATGGAGAAGAGACAAAAGAGGATGTGGTTGTCCTAAAATTTCTTATGTCAATGACATACAAGTATGATTCTAAGATCTTAGCCATAGAAGAAGGGAGAGAAATAGACCGAATATCTCTAAATGAACTACATGGAATATTCATAGCCTATGAGATGAGGATGAGAGATGAGGAACCATCCAGGAAAGAAGATACTTTTAAGATTGTCAACAAGGAGAAGGATGTGTCCCCCAAAAGGGACAAGGTACTGTTGTTTGGTGTTTCTACACAACAACAACTCAGTCAAAATAAAAATTATCCTATCTCTCTTGAAAGGTTGGTCTCTATGAACAAAGAGATAACCCCAAGGTATCACGGGTGTCAGGTCATGACAATGCAGTAGAACAAACTCAGTGATAAAATGCTAAAATGCTGGTAATCACAAGGGGTCTTACGCACAAATACTGGAAGCCCTAAACTCATCAAATTTTAAGATATGGTGATGCTTTAATTTCTAGTTCTAACCATATAATAAAAGAAACAACAAAAGATGAGGGTTTAAGAAGTCCTAATGTTAACACTACTTCTAAGATTAACCATACAAATGATGAAATACATGGAATGGACCAATACTTTAAAATAATTTTTGTTCAACCTGGGCTATACCTACAATCTTACAGAAAATAGTGCAATCTTCTAAGGTGTTAAATATTTTCAAGCTATAGTCATTCATTCATTAAGACTGAATGAATATCTATAGTTGAACTAAGCACATGAATATGAGGTATAGGTTGACCTTGTATATCATTCCCACAATCAAGAAGCTACCCAAAGTATGAACTAGGGATTGCTACAACACTCCAAGCATTAAATCACAAACATTACTAACTAAACCTAAGATATATTCAAACATTTCCAAGTGATTTGAAAGATAGAAAAAGAACCATGCAATATTATTCAATGCAAGAGAAGGCACTAGTCATAACACAATGTCTGTATTTTGTATTAAATCATCACATTTGCAACAATTCCAGTATGTTACAACACTTGCTTGAAATGTTAAAAAAATAACTTCTAATCTTCTAACATGCTACTTTATTGCTAAATCTACTATTTACAAGTCTTTTGACTTAGTCATCCAATCTGAACCTTACCTAGCCAATTCCAACCTTTACAAATGAGTTAGAGTGCCATACTTATAGAAACACACACGTGTGAACTAGAGCTAGGGTTTCAAAGAAGCTCGGCCACTAATCAAATCGGCCCCGACAACCTGTAATAACTCACCATCAAGTACTGAATGCAGCAAGGACCCCCATCAGATCAATCAGGGATCACACAAAGTTAGGGAATAGATCCTCAAGCCACACCCAAAAAAATACTTCACCCGTACAAACAACAACATGCATGAAAACACTAGCTCAAACACAAGCCATCGATCAGACCTGAGCTGGGCAAATGAATGGCCCAGATTGAACAATACTAGGTTGAATCCACCAACCAAATCTTCTCACCATTAATGAACACCAAACGCGTCGACCTTGCATGTAGGGATGGGTTTTGTCCAGCAATAGCTGCAAAGTGCAGTTGACTACACCCGCAAATGATTCCAAATCCTCAAAGTACACCCATCAACCCCAGATCGATCCAACCTACAATTAAATGGGCCACCATTAATGCTCACTTCATTATCAAAATCCAAGAAGGTCCATTAGAGTTCCTAAGGCAATAAAATCATGCGCAAACCCAAGCGAAAGTGGATCAAAGATAGGCAGAGGTAGGGATAGAACAGGAACAGGAATGGAGAGGAAAACAAAACCAACCCCAACGGAAGCAAAGGCGAAATGGGAACCAAATGGAAACAAGTGGAGGTAGAAAAAAAACCAACCCCAGAGGAAGCGGAGACGAAACAAGAATGGAGAGGAAAGCAGCCAACCTGAAGGTCGAACACAGCGAAATGACAAAGACACTGGAAGCAAAGCCGAAATGGGAATGGAAACCAAACCGTGAACTTAGCCAAAGTTCACAATTCAGTCCCATCCCAATCTCGCCTCCGATAAAATGACAGAAAAGAAAACCGACAAAAACCTAAGAGTAGAAACCAACTGTTAGGCCAAAAACAGGAAAAGCAATGAAGAAAATGAGAAGGCAGGGGGGGGGATATGGAATGGGAACGGGAATAGAACTGTGAACTTCATGAAAGTTAAAAGTTACATCCCATCCTGGCTCAGCCTTTGAAAAATGAAGGAAAACACGAAGCAAAGAAAACCTAAGGGAGGAAAGCGACCCTTAGGACAAAGAAAACAAAACAAAGAAGAAAGCGAAAAGAGTGGGAAGCAGAGCCGGAATGGAAATGGGAACAGAACCAATAACTTCACCAAAGTTCAAAGTTAAATCCCATCCTAGTTCCACCTCCAACAGAACAAAAGAAACAAGGAAAACAAGGAAAACCTAAGGGAGGAAACCAACCTGTAGGACCCAAATGAAAACACCAAGGGAGAAAATAGAAGGAAAAAGAAGACCACCCCAAAGAGGACATCGGCAAGACTCCAAAACCACCAGGAACTCAACATAAAGGCACTCACAACCAGGGCAAGCACCAAAGACCAAAACCCTAATATTTTCAAAGATAAGCACAAAAGAGGGGGTAAGCCATAGAAACAGGCCAAAAGGGTAGGCAAAGAGAGGGTCCCAACTTTCAGTGGGGAATTTTTGCAAAACTACACAACAAATGGTGACTCCATTGGGGAAATGCTCCAGAGCATTTCGATGAAAAACTGGCATCAAGAACTCAGAATCTCTGGTTTCAATCCAAGCA
The DNA here is from genome assembly GCA_007115665.2 of Sequoiadendron giganteum. NCBI lineage: Eukaryota > Viridiplantae > Streptophyta > Pinopsida > Cupressales > Cupressaceae > Sequoiadendron > Sequoiadendron giganteum. The sequence goes on from CM021104.1 coordinate 483,956,287, forward strand.
TCAGGTTACCAACAAAAAAGGTTTCATAAATCATCAACACACCAACCTTTCCTGTACTAGGGTCAGAGTGTGTGCATATCCATTCATTTCCCTTTCCTACGTTGCAACACAGACCAAACTCAGTCCAACAAGGCTACCTAAAGATCCTTACTCCAAAATCAGCCTGGATAGAGCCTCATTGCTAGTTAGGCATCTATAGCCCCAGTAAGGTTATCATTGTCACCCTTCGTAGCATAGCTCTACTGCCAGCCAGGCATCCATAGCCCCGGTAGAGATACTAGGATACCCTTGAAAAGGTGAACATTTTTTATTTTCAATATTTTCTAGTGTTTATTTTTTTATTCTCTTTTGAGATTTCCTTTTAAAGATTTACTTTTCACCTTGTAGGCAATGAAGCCCACACTCAAGGATGAGAACCACGGTAGAATTGGAGCAGGATTTAAGATTTTTTTTTTTTACCTAGTCAAACCTCATAAAGACCATATGCAACCTTGGAATTCTTAAAATTTGTGTGAAGATATAAGACCCAAATACATTCTAGAATTTAATTTAGTCAAGTGAAACTAATTCCTAGCCCATGCAACATTAGATGAAGGAACTCTACCAGTTTGAATGACTCCAAAAAGATGATAAGAGTTTGTAAAAGAAATCCCAGAGCAGACCCAGACAAGCAGTCGATGGTGCAAATGCAACAAGCCCAGAGGAAAGTAGGACAACCCCAAAAAGAAAAGCAACAGGGAAAACCAGCCCAATCAAACCAAATAAAACCAAAGCCAGAAGAGACCCAAACCAAAAATAGAAAGGAAGCAAGGAAAAAACAACAGAAACCCAAACCAAGAGCAACAACAAAACAACAGAAAGGAAACCTAATCTACTTATGTACAAGGATAGAGCTGAGAATAGCTCAAGACTGAAAATAATGCTTCAAATACTGCCCATTGACAGGTAGTGGAATATCTCCTCCAGTGAGGGTTTTTGAATAGAAGGCATTATCTCCTAGAATCTCTGCAATCTGATAAGGGCCAAGCCAAAGTTTGTCAAATTTTCCATGCTCTCCCTTTTTGTCATGGGCTTTATCCCAGTAGAGAACCAAATAAGAGATTCTAAAGATTTTCACCTTGGATCTCCTATCAAACCATCTTTTCACTATACCCTAATGTTTGGAAATTTTTTCTAGGGCTTCATCTCTTCTCTCCCCAAGGTGCAACAATTTAGTTAAGTGGGCTTCATGCTTATCCTCTCAATCATAATATTCATTGATGAATTGCAGGGTGGGGATCTTCAGCTAGATGGGAAAGATAGGTTCCAAGCCATACACTGAGTGATAAGGAGAGGTTCCTAAGGATGTCTTATGTCTAGTGTAGTCTTCCCAAATAGAAAATCTGAGCTGGGTATGCCAATCCTTGGGGTTCTTTTCTAGTAGTTTTCGGATGAATATCAATAGGGTTTTATTGGAAGACTCAGCCAAACCATTCCCATGTGGATAGTAATTGGATGCAAATTTTATGGCAATTCCATGATCATAAGCCTAGTTAGAAAACTTTAATGATGCAAATGTAGGACCATTATCACAAACTACATCAAATGGATAGCCAAAGCGATTGATAATACCTGATTCAATGAAATTGATTACCACTTCAGAAGTGCATTGTTTGCATGCAAGAGCTTCAATCCACCTAGTAAAATAATTAGTTATGGTAAGAATATACCTATGGCCTATAGATGAAGATGGGTTGATTGGACCTATGAAGTCCATTCCCCATTGTGCAAATGGTTTTACCTCTATGACAGGACGAATTGGAAGAGTTGCGCACCTCTCCCTACTTGTTGTAGTTTGACACACATGTAAATTTCTCACATGGTGATGTGTGTCATTGAATAAGGTAGGCCAATAATATCCTACCCGCAAGATCTGATTTGCAGTGGAAGGTGCTGAACCATGGCCTATGCCATATTTATCATGAAATTCAGTCATTACTCTCCCTGCCTCTTCTTTCTGTAGGAATCTCAGGTAGACACCTTCATGATTTCTCTTGTATAAGACAACTCCCTTCATCATAAAATTGCCACTCTTCAAACTTAGAGCTCTCCTTTGTACTGAATTAAGGTGTTTGGGACATTGTTGATTCAACAAGTAGTAGATAATGTCATCATACCAGTCCCCCCGAAGAGACATCCTCAAGATTATAATAATGGGCTACAAAGTCAGGACCTATTTCTACCATTGTCTTGGTCAGTCCCTATCCTCTTACCAACTTCATGGGTTGAATTTCAATATCATATTCTTGTAACATAGTTACCCACTTGGTTTAGCGTTCACCTAACTCATTTTTCATCAAAAACAACTTGACTGCGGGATCAGGGACTATAGAAAAGACTTTGTTTCTCAGTGTATAGTGTCTAAACTTCTTCATAGTTTAGATCAGGGCATAATCCTTCTTTTCAACATTAGGATACCTTAGTTCAGAATCTTTCAATGGTGCACTCATGAATGCTATGGTATTTTCATTCCCTTGATCAGACTTTTGTGTCAGCAAGCCAGCATAGGAGTGATTAGAAGCAAATGAATAGATGTAGAATGGCTTAACATAATTAAGACTTACCAAAACAGGAGCCTCAAAAATAGCTCTCTTGATTTCTACAAATGCTTCCTTAGCCTCTGTACTCCATTCAACCTTTTCTTCTTGCTTCAACATGGCATTTAAGGGCTTGATTATTTCTGCAAATCCAGTGATAAATTTTCTGACAAAGTTAATCTTGCCAAAGAATGACTTCATTTCTTTCTTGCTTGTAGGGGGTTGAATTTTCAGCATAGCCTCCACTAGTTTAGGATCAATGGCAATACCTTGTTCTGAAATAACAGGTCCTAATAGCTTTCCCTTAGTGACTCCAAAGATGCACTTCTTTGGATTAAGTGAAATACCAAATTCCCTGCACTTGTGGAATACTTTGCATAAATCTGCAACATGATCACTTATCTTCTTATAAAAGACCGTCAAATCATCCATGTAGATGATTATGCACTTTCTAGTGATTTCCTTGAAGGCAATATCCATAGCTCTTTGGAATAGAGCTCTAGCATTGATTAATCCAAAGAGAATTCTCCGATAAGAAAAGGTTCCCCATTTTGTAGTAAAGGCAGTCTTGTGCCTATCCTCATATTGGACCATGACTTGATTGTATCCAAAGCACCCATCTAGAAAGGACATCATCTGAGATCCATTAACAACCTGAAGCACCTCATCCAATGAAAGGACTGGATAATTATCCTTTTCTGATGCTTTGTTTAGGTTCCTCAAATCAACATAGAGTCTAATTTCTCCATTTTTCTTCTTGACCGGGACCAAGTTTGCAACCCATGTTGAGTGTCTTACTAGAAATATGATTTGTGTTGAGAGTAGCTTCTACACTTCCTTCTAAATAATGGGCTCCAACAAAGCATTAATTGGTCTTTGTCTTTGCTTGAATGGCTTAACATTTTACTTGAGGGGGATAGTATGTGTAATGATCGAAGTGTCATCTGTCGTCAAGTCATCATAACTCTAGGATATCACATCCTGATATGTGTGTAAGGCATCATTAATTCCTTTCCTCTCCTCTAGAGTGCACACCTTACAAATAAAGACATTTTTTACCTCACTTTGGGTCCCCATGTTGTATGTTTCACACTAACAGTTGAGGGACTCCTTTTCATTTTCTGCTCTTGATCTCTTATCCTATCCAGATCAAAGATCCTTTCCAATTGCACCATGCCTCTTGGGATGGTATTAGTCTTCATATTGAGGACTCCTTCTATGTCAATTTCAGCCTCTTGAGGCTCAACCTCATCAACAACTTGAGAAGCAAACACATCACAGCTAGTGATAAAATCAAGAATATGCTTATCATCTTCAAATACCTAAAAATTGGTGATGTTTTCAGGCACCGAGGGCACTGGAACAAGTTCCACGATGAACTTCTTTAAGCCCAAAAGTAATAAGGTCTACAATGTACTTGTTTCTTGTGCCAAAGAATTAGCAGTCTGATTCTTACTCTAAGGTATCAGCTGAATGTTGAAGGCATCAAATCCTTCAATAAGATCCCATATTCTATGTCTATAATTGGCCATCCTTCTATCATGACATGAGTATTGTTTTCTCACTGGCCTAACCACTAGCTCAGAATCTTGAAACACTTGTAGAATTTTAACCTTATTTATTAATGCCATTAGTAGCCCATGAACTAGAGCTTCATATTTAGATACATTGTTAGTGCACTGAAATTGGAGTCTCTGAGCAGAAAAGTAGGTTTTACCTTTAGGACTGATCAGCTCCATCCCTGCTCTAGCACCTTGCTTGGATTTGGATCCATCAAACCTTAATGTCCAATAGTCATTAGCTCCTACTTTTCTTGAGATACCTTTGTCCTTGTTACCACCCAGAGGCTCTTTAGGAGGCCTTGGATCCTTCCCCTTTTAACTATTTTCAATGCTTCATATGTTTAACTCAATGGTTGGGGTTGTGTCAATGTGCCTTTGTATCTATTCTAATGTGGTTTGACATAAGAAACATTCCAGTTCAGAATGAGCAACATCATGAACTCTGCACCAATTAGGAAGAAGCAATTCTTCAAAGTTCATATTTCTACCCAGCTGAATCTGATCTTCTACACATTTTTGGATAAACTCCTGGAAGTTATTCAACAAACTGAGTTGTCTATCTGCCTGATCATCAAGTTCTTCTGTTTGTTCAAATTCCACTTCAGAGCTACTGGCTTCTGATGCGGATTCACCAGAAGAGCTTTGCAACACTGAGATTTACTCTATCTGAAATAGGGGAGGCTAGGACACAGTTCCCCATATTGGCCTCTGATACCAGTATCTCCATTGAAGTATTCTGATATTCAATAATGACATACTTCATTCTAGGTTCTCTCTCATTTATGATCTAATTTGGGACTCCTTTCCAAGGGAGCCACATGTGGGAATGATATGTGGATGTGTGCCTTGGTAAAATCTCTACCCAAGATTGAACCATAAGTGTCAGGAATGTCAGCTACCTGAATATTAAGTACTTGTTGCACTCTAGGATCTGAGGCAACTTTCATGGGAATCATGTTTAGTTCTCCTACTATATACACCTCTATTTTGTCCAATAAGGTGACCTTCTTTTGAGAGGCTATAGGGGTAATACCAAGAGCCCTACAAAAATAAAAGGGCATAACATTTGTCGATGCCCCTGAATCTAGTAGACAATTGTGCATATTTTTACCAAATATACGAATAGAAATAAAAAAATGAGGGGTTTCCATTTTTACTTGGAATAAATTCAACTGTGAATAAGCTTGTGCAACTTGAACCTTATCTTTTTCTTTACCTCTATCCCTGGGTTGTTATTGACTAGGACCTTTGGGTGTTTGTGAACTAGGAGGCCTTGCAATTGCCTCATTGGTTGCTACTCCTAGTGTTGCTATACTTGAATTAAAGGACCCTAGGACTATATTTCTGATTTCAGGAACTATTAATAACTCAAAAGTAGAAAGACTCACCTTCACTTTTTTGAGTTCCTCAGTGACATATTCTCCCAGTTGTTCCACATTCATGTCAGTGTGGAGCACCTTAGGATGACCAGTCTTCCAATCCTTTGCTGCCTCAGCAATGCTTCCTTTGGAAACATCTAATTTTCCTTCTTTTGTGAGGCATTGTTTTGGCACCTAAGGGTAAGATGGATTGTTATTAGAATGTGGATCTGGTGGAGTAGTAAAATTGTGTGGAGAGGTAGATGTAGTAAATAGTCCTCCAGCTTGTGGATTCATCCTCAGATCATAATTCTTGACAGGTTGCTAAAACATCTACACTTATTCAACATCATCCTCTCCTTCATCTAATGGTCCATTGTCATTCTTAGTTTCTTCATCAAATAGCTGACAGATTTCATCTTCATTGAGCACTTTTTCAGCCTCTCCATTTTGGCTACTTGACTCCTCTTCTAGTTCATTCTCCTCATCCCTTAGGAAAGGAGCATGATTCAACACCAATACTAGGGAATCATAGGGATTTGAGGGTACCAATTCTTGGCCAATGGAGTTTTTTTCAACTTCATATTGAAAGATGGAAGCAGTAGTTTGAAATTCAAGGTAGTCAAGCTCAGAGTGTTGACTTGTCTTATGAAGTCTACACCATCCAGACAAAGCCGCTTATGCTAAGTATACACCACCTAGAGGTCTCTCTGGATTGTAAGGTTTATCTAGTGGAGTGGAGACTCCTCCATTGTTAGGCCCAGTGTTCCATGGCCTATTCTGCCTAGGTGGCTATCTTCTTTCAAATCCTTGTCCACCTTTTTGAATTCTATCAAAATTCTGACCATAACCTTGTCCTCTTTCAAAGTTCTGATTTATGTCATAGTGTTGCCCTCTATTGTAACTTGATTACATTCTCTTCTAATTTGCTTGGAGTTGATTTTTATGGTTCCTCAAGTAGGTTACCTCCATGTTCAGTTTCTTCACTTGCTTAATTAGCTCGTCTAACCTTTCTTTATCAAGATTTTTTTAAGGGACTAGATTCACAATGTTTGGGGAGTATCCTAACACTCCTTCAGAACCAGTAGACTTATTCAAAACTTCAGAGTTCTACAAATATGTAGGGAAACTAGCTTGTGATGGTGAATGGAGGGGATTGTTAGAATTTTGCTGGGGATAACTGGGTAGTGGTTGGACCTGGTTTATTAGAAGACTTGGGTGAGGGAACAAAGGAAACTATGGAATAGGATTCATGATAGGCGTGTGATTGGTCAGAGCCTAGTTGAGAGATTAGAATTGACTTGGGTGAGTAGCAGGTCCCAGAGATTGAAGAGGTCCTAACAAGTGTTTTCTCAGATCAGTGCTAACCTTAACAGCCTCTGTATATGTAGTGAGTAAGGTAGTTGGGTGATTAGTTCTCCACTTAAGGAAGGTGGATGTAAGGCTATCAAGGGATTCAAAGTGGACCTCTAGGGCAGTGTCCTCATTTCCAAGATAAGATGCTTGAAGTCTAGTGTATGCTTGATGGAATATATTATTAAATGATCCTATAGGTTCATTAACCTCTCTTTTTACCCCAGTAAACTGCATATATAGCTCATTAGCACTAATGGGAATCTTAAATTTTAGCAGGACTGCAGCCTCAAGTTCAACCCAGTTAGAGATGGATGCAGTAGGTAAATGGTTATACCAATAAAAGGCCTCCTCTCCTAGATAATAGGGGAAAATTCTACATGCACCATCCTCATGATTAATCCCTCTATCTCTCAGACAAGTCTGAAAGATCCTAATATGTTCTTCTACTGTCCTATTTGGGTCATTCGTGTGAAACTTAGAGAAAAAATTCTCAGGGTTCTTGGGCATAACATTGTAGTTGTTGAATGTCAGAGGTGATGGGTTATTCACCAAGAAATCCATTAGTGGATGTGGTAATTATTGATGGATGATTGGTTGGGGTTGTGGAATGGAACCAGCCTTAGAATCAGATGAAGATGAAGTAGATGGAGATGGGGATGGTGGAAATGATGGATTGGATTATGGCTCCTCCCTTCTTTTGGTCCTTCTTGACCTAGTTGGAGGTGGCAATTCTTGAAACTCTTCTTCTTCTCTTAGAACAGATCTGGTTCCCCTTCTAAGCCTCTCAAGAGAAATGGTGTTTAGAAAATGCTCTAGCTTGCTTGTTCTGCCCTCCTTCTAGCACCAATCCTATTGTTTTGTGTTTCTACACAACAACTCAGATAGAATAAAATTTATCCTATCTCTCTTGAAAGGGTGGTCTTTATGAACAAAGAGATAACCCCAAGGTCTCACGGGTGTTAGGTCATGATGATTCAGTAGAACAAATTCAGTGCTAAAATGTGAAAATTTTGGTAATCATAAGGGGTCTTATGCACAAATGTTGGAAGCCCTAAACTCATCAAATTTTAACATATGGTGATGCTTTAATTTCTAGTTCTAACCATATAATAAAAGAAACAACAAAAGATGAGGGTTTCAGAAGTCCTAATGTTAACACTACTTCTAAGATTAACCATGCAAATAAAGAAATACTTAGAATGGACCAATCCCTTAAACTAATTTCAGTTCGACCTAGGCTATACCTACAATCTTGCAAAAAATAGTACAATCTTCTAATGTGTTAAATATTTTAAGGCTATAGGCATTCATTCAATAAGATAGAATGAATATCTATAGTTGAACTAACCACATGAATATGAGGTACAGGTTGACCGTGCACAACATTCCCATAATCAAGAAGCTACCCAAAGTATGAACCAGGGATTGCTACAACACTCCAAGCATTAAATCACAAACATTACTAACTAAAATTAAGACATATTCAAACATTTCCAAGTGATTTGAAATATTATTCAATGCAAGAGACGGCACCAGTCATAACACAATGTCTTCATTTTCTATTAAATCATCACATTTGCCACAATTCTAGTCTATTACAACACTTGCTTGAAACGTAAAAAAACTAACTTCTAATCTTCTCACTTGCTACTTTATTGCTAAATCTATTGTTTACAAGTCTTTGGACTTAGTTAGCCAATCTGAACGAAACCTAGCTAATTCCAACCTTTAAAAATGAGGTAGAGTGCCATACTTACAAAAACACGTCCATGTGAACCAGAGCTAGGGTTTCAAAGAAGCTCGACCACCAATCAAATCGGCCCTGATAGCCAGCAATAACTTGTCATCAAGTACTGAATGCAACAAGGACCCCCATCAGATTGATCTAGGATCATACAAAGTCATGGAAAAGATCCTCGAGCCACAACCACGAAAATACTTCACCCTTGCAAACAACAATGCATGTGAAAACACAATCTTGAACACAAGCCATTGATCAAACCTGAGATGGGAAAATAAATGACCCAAATCAAACAATACTAGGTTGAACCCACCAACCAAATCTTCCCACCATTAATGAACACCAAACACGTTGACCTTGCATGCAGGGATGGGTTTCATTTGACAACAGCCGCAAAGTGCACTTGACTACACTCACAAATCATGCCAAATCCTCAAAGTACACCCAACAACCCAAGCTCAATCCAACCTATAATCAAACGGGCCACCATTAATTCTCAATACATCATCAAAATCCAATTAGGTCCATTAGAGTTCCTAAGGAAAGAAAATCATGCATAAACCCAAGTGGAAGTGGAACCAAAGACAAGCAGAGGTGGAGATGGAACATGAATAGGAACGAAGAGGAAAACAAAACCAACCTTGGTGGAAGCAGAGGCAGAACAAGAACCAAAATGAGAACTGAAGGGAAATAGGTGGAGGTGGAAAAAAAACCAACCCCGGTGGAAGCAGAGGCAGAACGAGAAAGGAGAGGAAAGCAGCCAACCCGAAGGCCGAACACAGCGAAATGACAAAGACACGGGAAGAAAAGCTGGAACGAGAATAGAAACTGAACCATGAACTTAGCCAAAGTTCACAATTCAGTCCCATCCTAGTCCTACCTTCGACAAAATGATAGAAAATAAAACCAAGGAAAACCTAAGGACGGAAACCAACCCTTAGGCTGAAAACGGGCAAAGCAACGAAGAAAACAAGAAGGCAGGGGGGGGCAAAGACAAAATGGGAATGGGAATAGAACCATGAACCTTGTGAAATTTCAAAGTTACATCCCATCCTGGCTCTGCCTCTAAAAAATGAAGGAAAACACGAAGCAAAGAAAACCTAAGGGAGTAAAGCGACCCTCAAGAAAAAAACAAATAAAATGAAGAAGAAAGCAAAAAGAGCGGGAAGCGGAGCTAGAACAGGAATGGGAATAGAACCAAGAACTTCACCAAAGTTCAAATTTAATTCCCATCCTGGCTCTACCTCTGATAGAACAAAAGAAACAAGGAAAACAAGGATAACCTAAGGGAGGAAACCAACCCCTAGGACCCAAACGAAAACACCAAGGGAGAAAATGGAAGGCAAAAGAAGACCACCCCAGAGAGGACATCCGCAAAACTCCAAAACCACTAGGAACTCAACAAAAAGGCATTCACAACCAAGGCAAGCACCAAAGACCAAAACCCCAAGATTTTTAAAGATAAGCACAAAAGAGGGGGCAAGCCACAGAAATAGGCCAAAAGGGTAGGCCAAGAGAAGGTCCCCACTTTTAGTGGGGTGTGTGTGCAAAACTGAACAATAGGTATAAATGACTCCAATTGAGGATGATGAAACTAATGAAGAAGAGGTAAGCATCATTAGAAGACTAAGAAGAGGATCCAAAAAATATAAAGGTAATCTACCCTTCAAATGTTTTGAATGTGGTAAAGTAGGTCATTTTTCTGCTAAATGTCCTTACAATAAGAAAGACAACTCTAAACTAGAGGTAGATAATAAGATGAAGATGTTAAAAACAAGATACACTGAGGGGGGGTGAATCACTATTGTGCAAAAATTAACTTTATTAATCTTTATCTTCAAAGCACTTGAAACAAAAAAAGGAAAATGCATTAACATGAAGCAAAGAATCACAACACCATAACAAAGGATTTTTACGTCAAAATCCTGTTAGGGGAAAAACCAAGGTGGATGGCCAATCCACAATATGATTTGAGTATACTAAAAATGAATTTTACAATATGGGGAATGCACTTTCATTCGGACACACTACCTAGATCTCACTACTCAAAGAAGACTCATTGTCTTACAAAGATAATCAAATTAAATCCATCTGAGAAATTGAAATGAGAGATTAGCATCTACATATGCTTAATTATAGTTTTGATTAGGCTCAATAATTGATCATCTATCCTTCTGACTAATTCTAAACTTCTACTTTTCTCTGCTCAAACTTAGATCAAAAAATACTTAATGCACAAGTGAAACTATGCATAATCACTCGTATGCACTTCTGATATTTGTAATTCACATCAACACACATTCTTCTCATATCAAAATGATATGATCGATCACTTATATATATATGTGACCAAGAATTTAATTGCAATATATTGGCACCAATAGAACAAAAAAATATTTACAACTATCAACCCATAACATGAGTAATGTATAATGTGCATCCATAACAGTTGGCCACAACTTATTCAGGACCCAAAAAAAATGCTTGAACACAAAAACACTTGAATAATTATTCTTTGAATATCTGCAATATGTTATGATAATCGAGTTGGCTTCCATGCACTAGTAAATAGAAAATTAACCAACTGAATCTTCCAAATCACACATGGATCAATATACACAACAAAAAATATTAATATAAAATATTCATTAGAATTGATGAACACAAAACTGTCAAATGCTTTGTTCTTCCTTAACTGTTTGCAATCTGATTGTCGGTATAATCAGATGATGATGCATAGATCCAATCATCGAGTAGGCTTTCCATCAATGAAAGCACCAAATGATATTTGCAATGTATCTTTCCAACAATCTCCCCCTTTGGCATTGATGGAAACACTTAGTAAAAAATGACTAAGAGTCGGATCAGTACCAACATCAATTACATTGCCATTCTTCAAAATTTCAAAAACAAAAATCTCACCCTGAGATGATTGTAAATTTTTCACTCTACTACTCTCCCCCTTTGACATCAATGGAAAAGGAAATAATTCTTATATCAAAAATAAAACAAAATATTTAGACTGTATAAGCACAACATACACAAACTTGAAAACATTTGCAAAATATTTCTTCAGCATGCTCAAATTTGTGTTCCAAACCATTTTGAGACTCAAAAATTATTATGTGACCACAAACCAAGTTATATTGTGTCTCCATAGACTCAAGGTTCATTGGATCACTAATTTCCATAGGATCTTAAGCTTTCTTTAATGCACTCAACATAATTTCAATTTTTTGACCAATTAGGCTTCTAAGCCCACATGCTCTTTCCACAATTTTTTCATTTTCATGTTTCAAGTTCCTTATCTTGTCAAGAAGATATATCACCTAACCTTCTTTCTTTTCAACACCATCGGCTAAAGGATCTAAAGCTTCAGAAATAGAAGCTAACTATTTTCCAAGATCCTTACTATTCTTTTCATTATCCTCAATGAGTTTAGACAACAACAAACATGGCATATAGATCTTTCCACCTTTAGATAGAGCACTCTGAGTATTCTTCACACATGTGGATAATAGTGTTTTATCTTTAGCTATCATTGCTTTCAAATTGATGAAACTTTTTGCATCAAATTCCTTCTAAACTTTAACCATGGCTGACTTCTCAAGTGACTCAAAATGAGTACTTATAGATTTTATGAGCTTCTTCAGTTCATCGGATGAGGAACCGAAAGGATCTTTGACATGAGTAGGAATTATCTTCTCCAAAACTTGAGATGCAAGATTTAAGAGTTCACTGTCCTCAATGTGAGACTTCAATAGTTCTTCTCTAGCTTTTTCTTGGGAAAAATATGCAACCTTCATTTTCTGAATTGGAGACAAAGTGGATAGGTTGATGGGACCTTCAACCAATTTAGGGTCAAATTCTTCCTTATTCTCTACCATAAATTTCTTCACTACCTCTGTAGTGTCTCTTGCTTCTACTGGAATTTCTTTCATATCAACTTTATTTTCTTCAACCACTATTTTCTCAGTTGAAGGTTCTTGCTTATCTTCAGGAATCTCAACTTTCTCAACTGATACAATTTCAGGAGCATCAATCTCCATAGATATTTGTGTATTATCTAAAATAGGAGGAATATGAGTATCCTCAATTATATCATCATTTAACTCTTCATTCACCAAATCAAATGTAATACCCTTCAACATTCACTTCTTTAGTGACAACATCAATTATGTTACTCAGTAGAACTTTTCTCAAAATTTGTTCAGTTTCTTCTACAACTTCCTTAGTCTGACCAATCATGAGCTTATTTACTCTTTTCTTTCTCTTGAGTTCCCTTTTTTCTTTATTCGAAATTGCCTCCATTTCTTCTATAGATATCGCTGGACATAACTCAACAAGAATTATTTCTTTCATTTGCTCTTCTTCTGATCTAGCATTTACTCTTCTCATTTCCAAAATCTCATACAAGTTTTTAGGTAAATTAGGCATTATTTTAATAAGAAATTTATTGAAAATATTCAAATTCTTTATCATTTCCTCCTCAAGAGTTCTTTGGCAAGATTTATCAAAGGTTTCATACCATTTACAAAGTGGCTTAAGATTGTCATCCTTGAGAAAATCTTTTTCAACTTCTTCTACTGATAGACTTGGTTTGTCAATTTTTTCCTTCTTCTTTGCTTTGTCTTCTTCTTCATCAGAGGGTTTTATTTTAGTAATTATTTTTTCCTTAGTAACTTGATGCTTGATTTCTCTAATTCCTTCATCAGATTATGTTTCTTCATCTTTAGAGACTGCCACATAGACTCTTTTGTGTTTATCCTTCTTTATTTTTCCTTCCTTACTGTATTTCTTCACTTGAGTTTGCACAGGAATTGGCTTTGCTACAGGGGTAGATAGGGATGTAGAGCTCCTTGTTGACCTAGTTTGGGAAGATGGTGCTACCAAACTAGCAGATTCAATTTTTGTTGGATCTTTTTCTGCTTCAACTTCTTCTCTTTTCCTTCTAACTCTTTTGACTATCACAGGTTTTTTGAGTTCATTATGTACCTATATATTATTTTTGCGTAAGTTCAAAAGCTCTCTTCTACCAAATCCAGAGGCTTATTCAGTAAATGTTGTGCATACATTTCCAAAATGTTTTCCTCAACTTCATAACCCATCAGCGTGATCCATACTATTCTAGGATTAGTGGCTTCCATCATGCATTGATCAATGTGTACCATAAATCAAATACTATCCTTATATTTCTCCATAATAGAGGTAATAATTCTTTCTCTCACATGCATCATATTCTAAAAATTCTTGAAGTATCCCCAATGTACTTTCCCAACACTCGAAACTTCTTTCATGAAATAGAAGAATAAACATAACAGCAAGTTACCATACTTAAAGGAATTTTTCTTTTCCTTTTTGATCTTACAAAGATTTTCCATCAGCTAACTCCTGAGAAATTCACAAAGATCATAGTCTGCATTCTCCTTTACCATTTTATAGGTTGCATAAATGGTTGTACCAAACATAGAATTATCTCAACTTGAGTGATATATCTTGTAACCAATGATCATCGATGCAAATTTCACGTCAATTTTAATGATATCTCTGATTTTCATGGCTCTTCGATCATATTTTGAACTTGTTAGATCAGTCACCGTTTGATTCTTTTCGAACTTCATAACTGATAATCCAACAAAAGAATTTAAACCTATAGAAACACTTATAGCCTCCTTCATAATCTTGAAGGGTATACTTAACCACATGAATTCATCATGAACTCGACTCAGGATGTAACGAACCCATTTTCTCTCATAAAACACAAGAAAGTTAACAATCTATGTAAATTTCTTCTCTTTTAGGGTTTTGAATTATGGTTTGACACAGAAGTCCTCTCCAATTATATGATTGTTATACAAATTCAGCAGCTGCAAGCTTCCTAGCTCATCAATGTTTGCATGAATATATGCCCTAATATCTTCAGTGTGTAAAAAACCATATGAAATAGATGAAAAAGCACCTAAAGGCTTAGTCTCAACAAAATTGAAAGGATGCCACTTTAATTTGGGATGGGGTCTATCCTTGACTTCAACTACCAAAGGAGTAGCCATTTTCACCAATTCACAAATTTACAGGTTTTTCCAATAGGTACATTTTCGTCAGATTGTAGTTTGATTGTTGAAGGCTTCTTCTCACTTGAATTTCACCTTAATTTCCCAAAGTTTTCCTCAGAGCTCTCCAAAATTCTTTTATTCAAAATGCAAAGTGACAAATGAAATATAAAAATGTTTTTTTATCACTTGCACACTTAACCCTTTTTAACGCAATAAATGTGTTTACCCTAACTCATCTGGTTTCCCTATTTCCATGCGTTGTGAAAGATAATTCTCCTATGGACCTCCAATACTACATAATACTCTCTCCAATAGATTCAATAACATCTATAGAGCATCAATGCACTTACTGAACTTATCCAAATCCCAGTGTCAATTATTGACAGTGGTTAAAATATTTTCTTGATAGCTCCCCCTAGGCCAAAGGCCTAAAACTAATTCCTGAAGGAGTTACTAGATGCAGATTCTAGTGTTGATGCATTTTCCTCAACAAAGGGACCTTTCATCACCCATTTCTTCTATATTTTCTTCTGGATCACATCTATAGTGAATTTTCCTTTTCCCTTAACATCCTTTTATATGTTTCTCCTTTTATTTATGAGACCATTTATGTTCCAACAGAATCTAGCAATGTGACCAATTTTTTTGTAGTTATAGCACACATCATTTTTCTATCCAAACCAATTGTTCAACTAATTTTCTCATGATTTGCAATGGTTGGAAATATGGCCCAAGTCTATTGCATGTATAACATCTAAAATCTCTATGAAAGTTGTTCACCACATTTATGCATTCATTTGACTTGTGACCAAACTTATCGTTGTTAGAGAAATGACTTGGGAATGATGGACCACTTGGATTCATCCTAATTCTACATTGGGTAGCCATGTGTCCAAATTTATTGCAACTCAAACAGTATCCATTGAATCTTTGAGCATTAGGTTGTCTTACCAGATGCCTTTCAGCATTGTTCGTCTGATTTCCTTTCCTGAATCTCCTTTTTCCATAATTCCTTTGTCCAAAATTTCTTTGTCCATATTTTGAACTTTCTCCTTCCTCATATCCAAGACATCTCTTGTCACCATCAGTCCTCTAAATTTTAATCGGTTCATCAAGCTTGGATGAGCTAACTTTGAACTTCTCCTTGTACTCATTTGCAGTAGCAAGTTCATTTCAGAGATCATCAATCTATTTTTCCAGTACTTCCTCATTATTTTTAGATTGTTCCAATTCATCATCCAAACAGTTGCATACTTCATATTTTTCTTTCAGAGACTATGCTAGGTTGTCTTCATTACTGTCTTCAATCTCCTTGGTCATCTTCATCATGATATATTTCATCTCATGATTTAGGACAGTATTGTATTTGGTAAGCTTTTCACATTCTTCTATTTTTTTCCTGAGGGCTTGACTCAGTTGTTTATCTTCAATGATTTTACTGTCATTTTGTTTAATCTAATCACAAAGTTCCTTTCTCTTCTCCCTAGACTTATTGATTTGGTCTTTTAATGATTGAATTAATTTTTCATAATTTCTCAAGACTTTCTTATAATTTTGGGTTCTCATATTTTGACTAGTCAAGATCATCTAAGGCCACCAAAATTTGTTTTTGAAGACTACTTGAGTCCATTGAAGCACTTTCCAAGATCTCCCCATTTTTTTAGACTTCTTCCGAAGAACTAGCTCTGATACCAATTTTTGGAAACAAGCTACACTAAGAGGGGGGGTGAAGTAGTGTTGTGCAAAAATTAACTTCATTAATCTTTATCTTCAAAGAACTTGAAACATTCAACCAAAATGCATGAACATGAAGCAAAAACTCATCACACCATAACACAAGGATTTTTACATGGAAACCCTATTAGGGGAAAAAACATGGTGGATGCCCAATCCACAATATGATCTGACTATACTCAAAATGAAGTTTATAATATGGGGAATGTACTTGCATTCAGTCACACTACTAGAGCTCACTGCTCAAAGAAGACTCACTATCTTACAAAGATAATCAGATTAAATCTATCTAAGAGATTGAACTGAGAGATTAGTATCTACATATGCTTGATTATAGTTCTGATTAGGCTCAACAATTGATCTTCTATCTTTCTGACTGATTCTGCACTTCTACTCTGCTCTGCTCAAACTTGCATCACAAAATCCTTAATGAACAAGTGAAACTGTGCATAATCATTCTTCTACACTTCTAATATTCACAATTTGCATCGACACACATTCTTCTCATATATGATCGATCACTTATATATATCCATGACCAAGAATTTAATTACAATATATCAACACCAATAGAACACAAAAATATTTATAACTGTTAGCCTAAAACATGAGTAATGTATATTGTGCATCTACAATGGTCAGCCACAACTTATTTAGGACCAAAAAAAAATACTCGAGCACAAAAACACTTGAATACTTATTCTTTTAATATCCGCAATATCTTATGATAACCGAGTTGGCCTCCATGCATTGGTAAATAGTAAATTAACCAACTAGATCTTCCAACTCACACACAAATCAATATGAGGCACTGAGATTCACAGATAACACAAAGCATGCATCAATCAACCTTCCCTGAGATACATAGCCTAAAATATTAACAAAAAATATTCATGAGAATTGATGAACACAAAACTATCAAATGCTCTGTTCTTCCTTAACTATTTGCAATCTAACTACCAGTATAATTAGATGATGATGCATGGATCCAATCAATGACTAGGATTGCCATCAATGACAACACCAAATGATATTTGCAGTGTCTCTTTCCAACAGAAGAAATCCTATTACCCTAAGAATAGGAACATTCTTAAGAAAAATAAAATTCTATGCATCCAAGGAGATAGTGATGTATTAGACTGTAATAGCTCAGATGATAAAAAATGTGCCTTTATTTCTAGAAACTATGAGTTTCTCTTTATGGAAAAAGAGTCTGAGAACAAAAAGAATGAAAAGGTTGGATATCTTCTTGAAGAGGGTGAAGGAGTAGTTGACCTAGAAGGAGAACTCATCTTTTCTCTAGATGAAATAGATGATCTCAAATATGAGATTAAGAAGTTAAAAGGGAGAACAAGTAGTAGAAGAAACTTGTGAATAAATATTCAGATAAACTAAGCAAGGAGTTACAATAATCTACCCAGAATGTGGTAGATTTTAAGCTAAATCTAGAAGAAGCCAAGAGATAAAAGGATGTGATTAAGTCCAAGCTCCAATCTAAAGCAAATAGATGCATGAAGCTTGAGGAAGAGATTGTTGCTCTGAGAGGAGATCTAGAAAAAGAAAAAGTATAGATAGAGAAAGGAATCAAACTGAAAAGTGGATCAAGCATTCTAGATGAGTTATTGAGCACCCAAAGGCTTAAAACTAAAGAAAAATTAGGCTTAGGTTTGGAGAAAGGATACAATTCCTTTGTTGGTGCCTCTAAAAATCTATATGAAATATTTAGAGCAGAAGAAAAGTCTAAGTCTGTCAAGGAAAATAGCTGCAAAGGAAGCGACTGCAATGAGAAATTTATAGACAAGGAGAAAACCAAGGATGAAAATAAGCCTATCATAGAAAATAAGGATAACCAATCAGATCTTGTTCTCCAAGAGAAAAAGAAAAGCTTCAAGAGGACTGATGTTGATGGGTTTACTAAGGTGAGAAACTCAAGAAGATGGATGCACACCAGACCCCCTCCTCCAGTACTAAATGCCATGACCATGTACTCCATGTATTTCTATGGATATTGTTATTCATGTAATTGGTTTGGTCATAGGGATAGGGAGTGTAGAACCATTCCTAAAAGGAATGCAAATTTTGAAATCAGAAATTTATTTGCTCCTTTACTTGATATGAATATATTATGCTATAATTGTAATAACTTTGGTCACATAGCTGAAAATTGTAGAACATAGTTTACAAAACCAAATGTTCAGAATGAGAAAAATAAGATCTTACCTCCTAAGAAAAAAAAAGAATCAGATAATAAGGAGGAGATAGTAGAAAAGAGAGAAAGGAAAACTCAGAAAGTGTGCAAAGAAAAAGGAGGAAACTCCACACAATCATTGATTGCTCAAACAACTCTTCATGCCAAGAAGTAAAATTTATGGGTGATAGATAGTGGTTGCTCCAAACACATGACTAGAGATAAGAGCAAGTTCATAAAACTCAAGAAATGCAATGGATGATCTATGAGTTTGGGTGATAACACTACAATCAAAATATGTGGTAAAGGAATCTTAAGTTTAGATGGAAAATCCCCACAAAGGATGTCCTACATGTTGAGGGACTAAAGCACAATCTATTAAGTGTAATCTAAATGTGTGACAATGGGTATAAAGTCACATTTTATTTAGAAGGGTGCAAACTCAAAAATAATGGAAAAATATTTGCACAAGGTTTAAGAACTGATAGTAATCTCTACAACCTCATTGAAGTAAAAGTTCAAACCTGTCTAATGGGATGGGATGATGAGAGTTGAATTTGGTACACTAGAAGACCAGGCCACATTAACTTTGATAGCTTAGTGAAGGTGAGTTCAATAGGTTTATTTAGAAACATGCCTAAGATATCAAAGCCTGCAAACATTATATGCAAAGAATGCCAACAAGGAAAGAAAACAAAGGATAGCTTCCCAACTAAAGAATACTCAACCACAAATCACTTGTAGCTAGTACATATTTATGTATGTGAACCCACAAGAACAAGGGGTTTGAAAGGAGAAAGATACTTTATGCTACTAATAGATGACTATACAAGGATGACATGGGTGAAATTATGAGGGAAAAATCACAATAATTTGAGAGATTTAAAATATTTAGAAAGATGGTTGAGAAGAAGATGGGAAGGAAGATAAAAAATTGAAGGTTAGATAGAGGAGGATAATTCACATTAGGTGAACCTTTTTAGTACCGTGAGGCACATGGAATCAAGAGACAATACTTAGCGCCAAGAACTCTACAAAAAAGGGGAGTGGTGGAAAGGAATGATAGAGTTGTGTAGGATATAGCCAGAACAATGTTGAAAGAAGCTAAATTAACTAATATGTTTTAGAGAGAAGAAATACATACTAGAGTATACATTATGAACAGAGTTCAAATTAGAGTATATTGAGAGTAACGCCTATGAACTGTGGTATGGAAGACCTACATCTATGAAATATTTTAAAGTATTTGGAAGTAAGTGCTACATCAAAAGAGAAGATTTTTAGGACATTCCACACAAAGTAAAGCCTATAGATGCTATAACAAAAGGCAAGACAAGATTGTGGAAAACATCAATATGAAGGTTGATGAAAGTATAAAACATATCAAGTCTAATCAAGACAATATTGATGATGTTTCAGACTGTGAGAAAAATGTAGAAAATGATGATGAAGAACCTAAGGAAATAAAAGTTGAGAAGGCCCCTACAAAGTATGTTCAAAAGGACCATCCAAAAGATCAGATCATTGGGGATAAAAATGGAGTTCAGACCAGAAGGAGAATCAACAAGAAAAAATAACAAGTAAATTTTTCTCTCCTTTAACAAGTTGAACCAAATTTTTTTTTTGAAGCCAACAAGGATGAGAATTGGGTAGAAGCTATAAAAAAAGAGTTAAATCATATTGAAAAGAATAAAAATTAGGAATTGGTATCTAGGCCTCCATGAAAAAACATGATTGGAACCAAATGGGTGTTTAGAAACAAGCTAAATGAAGATGGAAAAATTGTAAGAAACAAGGCAAGATTAGTGTGTAAAGGATATGCATAGGTTGAAGGAATTGATTTTGAGGAGAAATTTGCACGTATGGCAAGACTAGAGGCAACTAGAATGTTTCTTGCATTTTCAGCCCATAAGGGATTCAAAGTGTATCAAATGGATGTCAAGTCTACATTCTTAAATGGAAACCAAGAAGAGGAAGTTTACATTGAACAACCAGAAGGTTTTCAGCTGAAAAAGGGTGATAATTATGTCTATAGATTGGGAAAGGCCTTATATGGTCTAAAATAAGCACCTAGCGCATGGTATTCAAGGTTAGACCATTATTTGTGTAAACAAGGATTCAAAAAGGGATGTGTAGACATTAACCTATATTACAAATCTGAAGGTTATCACATGATTATAGTTGTTGTTTATGTGGATGAAACCATTTTTTGTGGTAGCAATGATAAACTGTGTAAAATATTTGCTACACACATTCAAGACAAATTTGATATGTCAATGTTAGGAGAATTGCCATTTTTCATTAGTTGTCAAATTGTACAAACTAATAATAGGATATTCGTATCTCAAACCAAGTATGTAAAGGAAATGCTCAAGAAATTTGGAATGGAATACAGTAGACCTATTAGTACCCCCATGATTACTGGTTGCAAGTTGAGTAAATTAGATGAGTCACTTGAGGAAAATAAGATAGTATATAGTTCAATGATTAGAAGCTTGTTATATTTAACTGTATCAAGGCTAGATATTATCCAAGCAGTATGTTTAGTAGAAATATTTCAAGCTACTCCTAGAGAGTCACATGTCAATGTTGTGAAAAGAAATTTCAGATACATTGCGTATTTTTTACTATGGGATATGGTATTCCAAGAACAAATACTTTTCTCTAACTGCATATATAGATGTTGATTGGGCGGAAAGTGTGGATGATAGGAAAAGCACCAATGGTAGAGCATTCTTTTTGGGAAACAAGTTGTTTTCTTGGATGAGAAAGAAACAAGAATCAGTAACTCTATCCATTGTTGAATTGAAATATGTGGCTACAGAAGCATGTTGCACTCAATTTCTATGGATGAAGCAAACACTCAAAGACATAAAGGTTGAGTACAAAGAACCTATCTTAATTCTTTGTGATAATTCAAGTGCCATAAACATATCAAAGAATCCAATGATGCATTCTAAAACAAAGTACATATCTATTAAGTATCACTTCATAAGAGAGACGTTTGTTGATAAGGAAGTCAACATGGAGTATGTTCCCACAAAGAACAGGTAGCTGACATTTTCACCAAGCCTCTTCCCAAGGAATGATTTGAATACCTGAGGCAAAAATTGGGATTCATCGCTCCTGCATCATATCACTAGTCACTAGTGATGCGGCATAAGTCCAGGGAGAGTTTCATCTATGTTTCAATCATCCTTGGAAAAAATTGGGAGTCATCGCTCCCGCATCATATCACTAGTCACTAGTGATGGGGCATGAGTCCATGGGGAGTTTCATCTATGTTTCAATCATCCTTGGAAATAGACATGACAAATGAGGTTAAGTATCAGTGGATTTACAAGTTTCTAATGACTTAATGGTTGTATTATCAAAGATTCCAATTTTCTCTTTGAATTGCCTATCAAAGGGGGAGTCTAACCTTTGTCATTGATGTCAAAGGGGGAGAAAATTATGATCCAATTGATGCCCTAAATTGAGCAGTATGTGCATGGTAGAGATGCATATCAAAGGGAAAGCATTGCTTTGTGTGTCCAATTGATGTAGAACTCAAATAGTTACCAGTATCAACTGATTTCAATTGGTATCAGATTCTTTCAACCAATTGGTATGAGCATTCAATTGTTCCATCAATGAAAAACGTGGATATTGTTGGCATATTGTTGTCATTGATTTCAAAAGGGGGTCACATGTGAGATGAAATTGATCTTGCATGAAGATGAGTCAACATTGATGTCAAAATATTATCATTGATGTCTAAGGAAGATATTGTACAATGGACTTGGAAGAGATGGTGCAGAGTGATGAAGAGAGGAGCATGTATTTGAAAATGTTACAAATTTGCTCAAATGTTTGAAATATTTTCATGCAATATTTACATGATGATGCAGATGGCTTTTCCATTTGTCTGAGGTAAAATCTATATGCAGATTCAATGTGGGTTTTCTGAGAGATTCTCAGAAAAATAAGTTGCAGCTCTAGAGGTTGAAGGATGAGCTCGAAAATGAATTATGTTTCCTCTTAGTCAGAATAAGGGTTTATTGGTTGAACCCTATGTTTCAAGTATGAATGATCATGGTGGTGTTCTCATTAATATTGTCATTGATGTCAACATAGTATTGGTTGTTGTAGTGAAAGGAATCAAGTGATTATAGATGGTATATGAATAGTTGAGATATTGTAGAGATGTTGTGAGTACATGGATCTATCTCTATGATGTTGCAGGTGTGTTGATATGATGAGTTATCAAGTGATTTTGAGAATATTAATAAATAGTGAACACAAAATTGTGTGTGTTTTGAATGTGCTTCAGTAATGTGTTATGAATTTCTTCTATGTTTATCCTATTCTTGTGTGGATCTGTAGTGTTGTTTATGAGCATCATTGGGTGATATACCCTAAGTTATAGCTTTTGGGTTGATGAAGAGTGAGATTATCTAGCAGAGTTGTTTATATATGGACTGGGAGAAATATTTCTACTCTACATTCCTCTACTAGTTTGTCTCAAATCTTGCAGATTTGGAAGAATTCTTGTAATGGTGTTATCTATGTCCTAGAAAAATTGTTTGTGGTTTGGTGCTCTGAAAGAGTAGTACCAGAGCTATTATGTTTGTTTGTATCGTCTAGTTAAACTAATGGAAAGTGTTCTTTGTATGAAGATTGTTGTAGTTATTGTGCATGAATCTGAAGGTTTCTAAGAGGTGTTCTAGTGTATGGTGGAGTGTGTTTAGTGTTCCACATATTATCATCTTGTTGTGAATGTGCATACTTCAATTTCCATTTGTGTTTTCATTAGGTTTGGTCGACCTGTTGTTTAAACATTATATGAAGGATAAGTATCAATTAAGAAAGTGTTTGATTGATCCAAGATGTTGTTTTGAATGTTGGTTAAGTATTTATTTGGTCCACTCTCATTCTAATCCATCATGGGAATGTTGATCCACCAACCTAATTTGAATTTTTCAAATGAATAATGTGTATCCAACCTTGGAGAAAGTTTCTAAGATCAAAGATGGTATAAATACAAGTCAAGATGATTTGAATTACAAGTGACAAGTGTGAGAAGTGAAGCAAGTTCGAAAGAGCGTGTGAAAGCGAATTAAGGCAATTGTTCTTTAATGTGTTTGACTCCTAAAAGCAGTGAGATGATGTTGTATACAATTCTTTGATTAAGGTTGTGAATGTGTGGAAGCTCTTATGGTGGATTTTCTATTATCTTTCTTTATCTATAGGTAGTGGGCCTCCTTTTTGGATAGTGAGTCCTATCTTTGGTAGTGAGCCTTTGTATTCAATTTTGCAATTACTATTACATTGTGATTTAATCCTCACCATGGTTTTTTTCTCTTAGGGTTTTCCATGTAAATTTGGTATTTCTTGTGTTGATATTGCTCTCTATTATTTTCACTTTATGCTCATACTTAATAACAAATTAAAGTGGATGTCGAGTTATTAATTGTTTGAGGTTTGTGAATGTGATTGGTGACAACAGATTCACCCCCCCTCTCAGTTGTCTTGTGCATTTCAACAATTAGTATTAGAGCTTTGGTTCCTCAGAGAAGAGATTAACCACTTGAGGTAGATCTGATGGCGCACAAATTGTCAATCCCTATGTTTGGTGGATCTAACTACAGTGACTAGAAAGTGCAGATGAGAGGTTACATGATCTCCCTTTGCTTCAAGACTTGTAAATTTTTTGAGACAAAATATGTTGATCCGAAAAGTGGTCCTTCTTTTGTAGATGACATTTCTATCTATGAGGAAAATGAAAAATCAAGGTATGCAATCTATAGTGCTTTATCTAAGATTGAGAAGACAAAAGCTATTTCATTAGGCACTACTTATGAAGTATGGGAAAATTTGAAAGATATCTATGAAGGAAATGATAGATTCAAAATATCAAAGAAGTTAATAGCAAAGCAGAGATATGAGAACTTGAAAATGAAGAAGGTGAAGATATTGAAAGTTACTTTAGAGGGTTGATATTGCAGCAAATGAAGTCAAAAATCAAGGTGTGACTCTTAGAGATGAAGATGTAATAGAGAATATTTGTATGAACCTACTAGAGAGTTATAGTGACAAGGTTTCAACTATTGAGGAAGTGTCTGATCCAAAGAAATTCACTAAAGAACAACTATTTGGCACCTTGATCGCATTTGAAATGAGGAAGTTTGGAAAAGAAAGGGAGAAAATAGAAACAATCTTCAAAGCCACTAAGACAAAAGATCGTCCAGATAGTGAAAGTTCAAAGGAGTTGGAAGAAAATTTTACAAGAAATTTGAAGAAAGGTATCGGTAAGTATAAAGGTATGCTACCCTTTAAATATTTCAGTTGTTGAAATATTGGTCACTATGCTTTAAGATGTCCAAATAGAGCCATACACTAAAAGAATAGAGATAATAAAGACAAAAAGGACAAAAATTTCAAGAAATTGTATTATGCTAGAGAAGATGTTGGAATTCATGATGATGAATCTAATTTTGAGGATGATAAAGATGAATGCTTGTTTCTAGCCTTGGAGAATAAATTTGTGTCTACTAACCATGGAATATGTACAAGGGAATGTGGTCCCAAGAACAAGAAGGCTGAGATGGAAAGTACTCTGGTTAATTCCTTTCATGCTAGACAAGATGAATATTATTGGGTAATTGACAGTGGTTGTTCAAATCATATGACCGGAGAAAAAAGTAATTTCACTAAACTTGAAAATTACAATGGAGCATTAGTCATGTTTGGAGATGATTCTAGTGCAAATATTGTTGGAAAAAATAATATTGATGATGTCTATTATATTAAGGGCTTAAGGCATAATATTTTGAGTGTTGAACAAATGTGTAGCAAAGGAGTTAAAATTGTGTTCTAGGATAATACCTATGAGATCATAAAAGGGTTTGAAACTATGGTAGCTGCAAGAAGAACATATGGAAACATTTATCAGCTTAGAATTGTTGATGGTCAGTGTTTTTTGTCTCAAGCTAATGAAATTTGGCTATGGCACTAGAGCATGGGACATGTAAACTTTGACAATCTGATCAATATCGGTTCAAGAGAAGTTGTCATGGATTTGCCTAAAATTACAAATCCCACCAATTTTGTTTGTAGAAGTTGTCAATTGGGAAAAAAAAAAGATGTAGCTTTAAAGGAAAAGAACAATCAACTAACAGAATGCTAGAATTGATTCATACAGACCTTTGTGGTCCCACAAGAATAGGAAGTCTTAATGGTGATAGGTATTTTATGCTTCTAATTGATGATTATTCTAAAATGACATGGGCTACTTTTCTTTGGGAGAAAGCTCAAGCTCTAGATAGATTCAAAGTGTTCAAGGCAAGGGTAGAGAATGAAGAAAACCTGACAGTCAAATTTTAAGGCCTAACAGAGGTGGAGAATTCACCTCCAGTGAGTTTAATGTATTTTATGAAGAACATGATATAAAGAGATATTTTTCTGCTCCTAGAACTCCTTAACAGAATGGAGTTGTAGAGAGGAAGAACTAGACTATTCAAGAGGTTGCAAGGAATATGATGAAAGAGGAAAATGTGCCTAATGTATACTAGAGAGAAGCAATACACACTACTATTTATATTTTTAACTGAATTCAAATTAGAGGTAGAAACACAAAGACTTTGTATGAACTATGGACTGTCAAGATTCCTACTGTTAAGTACCTTAAGGTTTTTGGAAGTAGATGTTATATTAAAAGAGATGATGAAAACCTTGGAAATTTTGAGGCAAGATGTGATGAAGGTATTTTCCCTGGATATTCAACTAATAGAAAATCATATAGATGCTACAATAAAAGATTGAGAAAGATAGTTGAAAGTGCAAATGTAAAATTTGATGAAGATATGCACACACCAGTTGAAATAAGTGAAGTTGAACCAAATGAACCTCTCTGTGGACAAGTATAAGAAGAGAATAAGGAAGATGAAGAACAAATTGAAGAAGGAGAAGAAGCTCTGAAATCTGCTCCTAAGACTCCTAAGTATGTATAGAAAAATCATCTGGAAGAACAGATAATTGGAGACAAAGGCAAAGGTGTAACAACAAGAAGCAAAGTGGTAGCAGCTAAGGTAAATTTGTGTCTAATTTCTAAGATAGAACCTAAAATAGTATGTGAATCATGTAAAGATGAGAATTGGGTCAAAGCAATGAAAGTGGAATTGTAGCAAATAGAGAAAAAATAAACATGGGAATTGGTTTCTAGACCGGTAAACAAGAATGTAACTAGTACAAAATGGGTATTCGGGAATAAGTTGAGTGAAGATGGTGAAGTAGTAAAAAACAAAGCAAGGCTAGTATGCAAAGGTTATTCACAAGTTGAAGGAATAGAATTTGAGGAGACATTTTCTCTGGTGGTAAGAATTGATTCCATTCAGATATTCTTGGCATTTTCTTCTCACAAAGATTTCAAGGTACACCAGATAGATGTTAATTTTGCACTCCTGAATGGAGAATTGGAAGAAGAGGTCTACATGGAACAACAAGAAGGATTTCAATTATCAGATAAATTGGACATGGTTTGCAAGTTGAAAAAGGTAATATATGGACTTAAATAGGCTCCCAAAGTATGGTATGCAAGGTTGCACAAATATTTGACACAAAAAAGGTTTAGCAAAGGCTCCACAAATAGTAATATCTATTTCAAAGTTCAAGGAAACTAAATTTTGATAGCGGTTGTGTATGTTGATGATATTATCTTCGGAGGAAATGAGGGTATATGCAAGAAATTTGGAGAGGAGATGTAAAAATAGTTTCAGATGTCTATGATTGGCGAGTTGAATTTTTTTCTTGCACTTCAAGTGAATCAAACTAATAAGGGAATATTCATCTCACAATATAAGTATATTAAAGAATTGTTGAATAAGTTTGGAATGGATGATTCCAAACTGATATGTACCCCTATGGTGACTGGATGCAAACTGAGTAAGGATGATGATTCTCCTAAAATTCTTTAGAGTGTGTATAGATCTATAATTGGTGGACTATTATATCTTATAGCTACTAGATCGGATATCATGCATGCATATGTTTGGTTGCCATATTTCAAGCAGACCCTAAAGAAACACATGTTACAACTGTGAAGAGGATATTCAAATATCTAAAAGGCACTCCATATTATGGCCTGTGGTATCCTAAGGATATTGATTTCATTTTGAATTCTTACACTAATATAGATTGGGTTGGTTGTGTGGATGACCAAAAGATCACAAGTGGCGGTGCATTCTTTCTTGGAGGAAGATTGGTTTCATGGCTAAGCAAGAAACAAGATCCAACTTTTTTATCCACTGCAGAGGTTCAGTATATTGTAGTAGCATATTGATATACATAGGTAATATGGATGAAGAAAGCATTAAAGGATATAGGTGTGATGTGTGATGAGCCTATCCCTATCTTCTGTGATAATACAAGTGCAATAAATATTTCAAAGAATCCTATAATACCTTCAAGAACAAAGCATATATCTATCATATATCATTTCTTAAGGGAGAAGGTGTTGGAGAATGAAGTCAGGCTTGAATATGTGCCTACAAAGGATCAAATTGCAGATATAAATATACTAAGGCCCTTCCTAAGGATACTTTTGAGCATCTCAGGGAGAAGTTGGGGGTTACTGCCCCTCTTTCTTTGAACTAGGTGCACATAGAGGTGCACCAATCTAGTGGATCTATAGACTCATCATCTATCTAGACTGATGATTGGGATCTACTCCTCAGGAGGAGTAGAGAGTATCATTTTTGTTGTATGATGTGTGTGTTGCCATGTGTGTACTCCCAAGGGGGAGTGATAAAAAATTTATGGCTGAAGAATCATGCAAAAACTTTTTTTTTCCATTTATGTCAAAGGGGGGGAGAGAATCATGTGAAAAAGGCTATCTATATCTCAAAAATCTGAAAGGAAGAGAGAATCTTGCAAGGAGAAGAGAGTGCACAAACATTGTATAGGTTGTCTAACCTGAAAAAAAAAAAAAAGTAGGAAAATCTGTATGTTGTCTTTGATGGTTTTTCACATCATGTGTTGCCATCAATGAAAAAGGGGGAGATTTTTGTAAGTATGAATTAGCATGGTGGTGTTGTCATTAATGTTGTCATTGATGTCAACACACTACATGTTGTTGCAATGAAAGGAATCAAGTGATTACAGGTGGTACATGTATAGTTGACATATTGTAGAGATGTTGTGAGTACATGGAGCTATCTTTATGATGTTGCAGGTGTGATAATACGATGAGTTATCAAGTGTTTTTTAGAAAATTAATAAATAGTGAAGACAAAATTGTGTGTGTTTTTTAAATGTGCTCTAGAATATGCTCTTCATTTCTTTTGTGTTGATCCTATGCTTGTGTGCATCTGCAATGTTTTTTATGGGCATCCTTGGGTGATATATCCTAACTTATAGCTTTTGGGTTGATGAAGAGTGAATGTTATGTTAACTAGTTTGTGAACTAGTCTGATAGAGTTGTTTATCTATGCAATTGGAGAGATGTTTATGCTCTATAGTCCTTTGCTAGTTTGTCTCAGATATTTCAGATTTGGAAGAAGTTTTTCAATGGTGTTATCTATGTCCTAGAAAAAGTGTTTGTGGTTTGGTGCTCTGGAAGACTAGCTCCAGAGCTACTATGTGTGTATGTATGGCCTGATTAGACTGATGAAAAGTGTTCTTTGTATGAAGATTGTTGCAATTGTTGTGGATGAATCTGAAGGTTTCTAAGAGGT
Organism: Sequoiadendron giganteum; assembly: GCA_007115665.2. Lineage (NCBI taxonomy): Eukaryota > Viridiplantae > Streptophyta > Pinopsida > Cupressales > Cupressaceae > Sequoiadendron > Sequoiadendron giganteum. The sequence continues at coordinate 483,985,567 of CM021104.1, forward strand.
GTTCCAGTGTATGGTGAAGCATGTTCAGTGGTCCAAACATTATCATCTTGTTGTGAATGTGCATACTTCAATGTTCATTTGTTTTTTCATTAGGTTTGGCCGACTTGGTGTTTACACATTATACGAAGGATACGTATCAATTAAGGAAGCATGTGATTGACCCAAGATGTTATTTTTGGTCTTGGTTATGTATTTATTTGGTCCACTCTCATTCTTATCCACAATGGGAATGTTGTGTTGCTGACCAAATTTGAATTTTTAAAATGAATGTGTAGCCGACCTTGGAGAAATTTTCTAAGATCAAAGATGGTATAAATACAAGTCAAGATGTGAATTAGAAGTGGCAAGTGTGAGAAGTTAAGCCGGTGTGAAAGAGTCTACAAAAGTGAATTAAGGCAATAATTATTTAATGTGTTTGACTCTTGAAAGGAGCGATATGATGGTGTCTACAATTCCTTGATTAAGGTTGCGAATGTGTGGAAGCTCTTATGGTGTATTTTTGGTTATCTTTCTTTATCTGTACATAGTGAGCCTCCCTTCTGGATAGTGAATCCTATCTATAGGGAGTGAGCCTTGTATCTGGACAGTGAGTCCTATCTTGGGCAGTGAGCCCTTTGGTAGTGAGCCTTTTGTATATGGTTTTACAATTATTATTATATTGTGATTTAATCCTCACCATGGTTTTTCCCTCTTAGGTTTTTCCATGAAAATCTAGTGTTTCTTGTGTTGATATTGCTTTCTATTATTTTCACTTTATGCTCATACTTAATAACAGATTAAAGTGGATGTGGAGTTAATAATTTTTTGAGTTTTATGAATGTGATTGGTGACAACTGATTCACCCCCTCCTCTCTTTTTTCTTGTGTATTTCAACACCCTAAGTTTGCAATCATGGCATCGTAAACAAAAATTATATTTTTTTTTTTACTGTGTATCAGCAATTGCAAGTCACATAAGTTACAACTTATGTCTTTTACATCATGGGTATGAATGGCCCCTTCACCTTATGTTTACAGACTAGACAAATATTCAACAGCTATAATATTTCTTAAGTTGTTGGGTTCCAAGTTTTTCTAGCTTATTTCATGGGGTTCTAGAGTTTCATATCCTTCTGACTTGGTGACATAGTGAATGGTTTCAGTGAGTCAAGGGTTTCCAAAACTTCATAACCCCCAACTTGTGGTTTTAATGTTCTAGTCTTCTATGATTGTGCTATGTTGTAAGAAGGGATTTATCAGTGAGAGTGAAGTCAACGGCATTGGTGGACAGTGATGTTTGGTTACATCAAAAGGTGTATATATAGTAGTTTCTTGCATACCCCACTAATATTTCAGTGGGGCTCGATCAAGACCCATGAGGTCAGTAGGGAATTGCGATGATAAAATTTTGAAGATTGACGGTGCTCACAATATGCATGGTGGGACCTATAGAGGCAACAAACGTAGTAAGTGAAATGTGATGTCACAATGACAGGAAGTAATGAATCATTACATCAAGGCCATCAGTAATGGTGTATGATCAATGGTTGTGATCAAGAATATTTGATGGTGTCCGCCATCCTGTTGTGTTTTTGGTGGGTCCCAACTAAGTGGCATGGGGACAATGAGGAATGGTGTAGATCAAATGAAGCTGATTGAATGATGCAGGTTGATGGTAGATAGAACCTTGGTATGATCAAGGAAATGAATAAAAAGGGTATAAAAAATAGAGGAGATTTAAATAACCATTTATCGAACTGTTGTGTTTTAAATTTGTGACAATGGTGTGAAGGTTGGAGATTGATGATTGGGATTTGAATAAGGAAATCATGAATGGCTAACTTTGTGTAAACATGGTTTCACCTACAGACCAACTTGAAGATATAAATTTATTGATCTACTTGCCTCAACGACAAAAGTAAGATGATTTGATGAACAAAATGATAGAACAAAATCTTGTCATAGATTGAAAGATAAAGATCACGTTGGAGGTTCAGAAGAGAGCATTAATTGCATATCCGATCTTAGGGTTTGGAAGAATGGAAATAAATGAAAATACTCTACACCAAAAATCAATGTTGTGTGTATCAATGCAGCTAAAAGATAGTGAAGAAGATATTCACCCTAGTAAATGATCCAATCTATTGAGAATATCTCAAGGCAATCATGATGATATAACCCTACACAAAACTATTGTGTAATGTGTCTAATTGTGTAGAGTACGATAGATAAGTGTTGTGAAATGTGGCTCGATGCTTTTGTCTTAATTGAAAAACATGCCAAAACAATAAGAGAGATCTATAGATAAAATTGTAGGGTTCATTCAGGCAAACATAAAATGCACTAAAGAAAGAAGAATAGAGTTGAAGGAGTATAGTACATAATAGAGTTGGAGCAGTGGGGTGTAGAAGAATAAAGAGAGTTGTTGTGATAGAAATATATAGTTGAGCAGTTATAGAGTAAGTTGTAACAATGAATAGAGTTCCTTAGGAACAAATTGTAATAATCTTACATGTTCTAAATCTGATTGGTTGGTTCCATCAAATAGCTGAGTTGGTGCTTAGTTCAGGGGATAGGTGTCTCCTTAGGGTTGGTTCCCTTAAAAAATTTAATAGAGGATTTCACTATGATGATGGATTAGGACAATAGCTCCTAGCATAATTTTCTCATCGTGGTTTTTCCCATCTTGGGTTTTCCACGTATATCTATTGTTATGTGTTGATTGTGTTTATGTGCATATGCTTTTCATTTCTTTAGTTTTAATCTGCACATCTAGTTTTTAATTGTTGTGACTACTCTTTTGAAGAAAAGGCTCTTTCTAGTATCTACTAATGCATCCCCCCTCTTAGTAGGCTTCTATGTTCAAACACTCTTAATATGCAATCATTTTTTAATTGTTTCTTCAAATTCTATAGGACATAACATAATGAGTTGGTAGTTGATCTCAGGAAAGACATTTGAGATGAATATATCTACCAAATCCTTGTCGAGAATGGGCCATTTGAATCTACTAGCTTTGTGCCTACATCATTGTAGGTAGGAGGTAAAAGACTCTCCTTAACTCTATTTGATTATGGATAAATTTGTAATGGTGACGTCTTACTATATGTTGAAAGAGAAGTGGAATATGAAATTTCCAGATAGTTCATCAAAGGTTTTAATTCTCAGTCACAAATAGGAAAACCACTCTATAGCATGACCTATAAAGTTGTGTGCAAAGAGCCTGATGAGGTAGGCATCATTACTTTGTACCTCCATACATGATACTAATAAGCCTCGTACGTGCTCTACTAGATCTCCTTTTCCTTTTTACTTATCAAACTTGGGTATTTCAAAGGTTTTTAGAAAAGGTGGAGTAATGATGGAGTGATCGAATGGGAATGGAAATATTTCCTGAAGGGTGTAGGTCTTCTTTGTTCTCCCTACCTGCATGCTTGTTATATTTTGTTCCACTACTTTTAGTTCTAGTTATATCTCTATTTTTTGTACCTTTATTTGCAAGCCTTGCATGTAATATCCTTGTTGTCCTACCATGATTTGGTCATAAGTTGGATATAACAAGGGTATTAAACCTTGGTATTTGTTTTGAACATAGAGTGGGTTAGGTCCTTGTTATGTGTAAGAAGGGTTAGCTCCTTATTACTAGGATGAGTTATACTGAAGGTTACTTATTGATGCATTAGAAGGACACCTTGTTGGTAGGATGAATTTGGAAGGGTACCATATGGCACACCTTTCTACTAGGAAAGACTATATTGAAGGTTTCCCTAATGGTGTGTTGGTGGGTTACCTTGTTGATGGGATGACTAAAGAAGGGTGCCCTGTGGCACACCTTGTTGTTGGGATGGATTATATTGAAGGTTTCCTAATGGTGTGTTCATGGGTTACCTTGATGATGGGATGACTAAAGAAGGGTTCCCTATTATACACATTGTTGTTGGGATGGACTATACTGAAGGTTTCCCTGATGGTGTTTTGGTCAGTTACCTTGTTGATGGGATGACTGAAGAAGGGTTCCCTATGGTACACCTTGTTGCTAGGATGGACTATAGAAAAGGTTTCCTTGATGGTGTGTTGGAAATTTACCTTGTTCAGAGGGTGACTGAAGAAGGGTTCCATGTGGCACACCTTGTTGTTGGGATAGACTATACTGAAGGTTTACCCGATGGTGCATTGGCAGGTTATCTTGTTGATAGGATGACTGAAGAAGGGTGCCCTCTAGTACACCTTGTTGATATGAAAAATTGGGAAGGGTCCCTTATGGAATACCTTGTTGATAGGATGAATTGGGAAGGGTACCCTAAGGAACACCTTGTTGATAGGATGAATTGGGAAGGGTACCCTATAGCACACCTTGTTGATCGGATGAATTCTGAAGTGTACCCTGTGGCACACCTTGCTGCTAGGATGGACTATATTGAAGGTTTCTTTGATGGTGTGTTATTGGGTTACCTTATTGATGGGATAGTTGAAGAAGGGTTCCTTGTGGCACACCTTGTTAATAGGATGAATTGGGAAGGGTACCCTATGGCACACCTTATTAATGGTACTAATTTGGAAGGGCACCCTATGGTCCACCTTGTTAATAGGATGAATTGGGAAGGGTACCATGTGGCACACCTTCTTGATGGTATTTATTTAGAAGGGGACCCTGAGGTCCACCTTGTTGATAGGATGAATTGGGAAGGGTACCTTGTGGCACACCTTGTTGATGGTAATGTGTGTTTTGTAAAGGGTCAGTATTCAAAGTGTTTTGAGGTATATATTGTCCTAGAGGTGAATTGTTGTTTTGTGGTACATAATGGGATGGACCTCCTTGATACTATTGTGCCACTATTGCTTGTTTGATCTACGTTGGTTTTCTATACAATGGGCTTTCCATTGTTTTGTGAGAATATAGGTGGCATGTTTGGATTTTTTGTGGGTTTGGATATTTGTCTCACAACTGAGTCATACCCTAAGGGAATAATATTAGGATCTATGAGATCCTCCATGTTAAAATCTATTTGGAGCTTAGAACCACTTTGTGCTAATTTGAAGAAGTATGAATTTGGGTCCTTTTTCAACAATATATTCATTAGTCTGAGTGTTTTGGGGTCATTGCAATGTTGAAATAGTTCATCATCATTTATTTCCCCCTCAAAATCTACTTCCTCTATGACTACTCTTTATGCGTCCTGGTTGCTTTGTTCCATCACTTCTTGTCATTTGTAGTTTATCTCTTCCTCACTGAATGTTTCTCCAGGCGCAAGTCTCTTTTGGGGTGTTTCCAATGTTGGTGTTTTTTCCAGTACACTTTAGGAAGACTCTAGAAGGTATCCAAACTTCATCACTAATAATCCTAAAGATAAATGGCCAACTCGATGGGTAAAAATTTTTGAACCTCTAACCCCTGCACTTTAGGCTCTATGGAACCAGGGAGGGTATTTTTAAATTGTCTTCATAGAAATTGTGTTACAATGGTGAACACTTCTACATAGACACGTTGATTTCTCATGCAAAAAAACAAGCATCATTCAAAAAAAGTGTGGCCGAACTTTACACAAATAATCATCTATTTTCTAGGAACAAGGGTATACTTCAGACTTATATCTCATAATTGATAAAATTTGATTTAACATTGTCATCATTATGAATCCATGGCTAGGTATTTCAGCTGATACATTAGATTACAAGAATTTTCAATGACTAGACCAGTGTCTTGTCAATTGCGAATGAAGTCAAATATGGTACAGTCAGTAATGCATGAATTAACTAACCATGAAATAAGTGGCTTATCTTCATAATTCCTTACATTATGAAAATTCACAATTCCTAAAACATGACTTATTATCAAAATCCTAAAAAAATTTCTACATACCTACAATTCCCTTGAAGTATTTTAATTAACCCCTTGAGCTAAAACAAGAATAGAATCATATATTCAAATGACCATTGAAGACAAACTAAAAGACACTTGGTTTTTCTATTTATAATATGTAGTAATAGCATACAGGAGAGTACATGCTTTAGCTTTCCAAATTTGTTTCGATGTCATGAATCCATGCAAAACCCTTTTAAGAATATAACATACAAAACTTATACCTGAGACAATATTCTAGCCTGTTCATTATACATTCTATATTGCTTTAGGTGTTTGTATTCTACCTAAGTCATTATGGACTCAAAAAACCCAACCTCTTGCAATGAGCCTTGAAATCCCTTTTATAATCCAAGGGAGAAACAAGCAAAGGGCTCATTATAGTTACATTTTGATAATTTTGATGTTAATTTCATTTCATGGGGTTTCATTCCGAACCATTACATTTCATCATTTACACCACGGGAAAGAAAAAGGAAAAAGGAAAAATAAGGGCCAAATCATTTGTTGAAGATTCCACACAAGCCTTCCAAAAGGAACCATCACCAGAATTTGCACGTTGCTCAAAACCGGGAAGATTCACCATCACCACCAATAGCCAAAAATCATTAAACTATCCACGTAGGAAGCACACATCACAACACCCAGGAACCAAACACTAGTAAGAACAAAAACATAGTTGTCACCCAGTTTTGTGAGTCGCTAAGTAAACACCCTCACCGGGCTTCTTCGTAGAGAGTGGAGTTGTAACTACCACCTCATCATTAGAGTTGGTATATGGCACTAGAGAAACGGGGCAATGGCCAGCACCAAGGCTGACCTCTTCACCTTCTTATAAATAGCTATTAGTAATTATGACCAAAGATTCAGGCTTCTTTAAGCAAACCCTAGAGTCTGCATCTAGTCTCATTAATTCTTTCATGAATTCCATAGACCCTTTCCCTTTAACTTTGATCAGTTCTTCGGAATAGGTCCTTGTTCTGAGATTGTAAGCACTTTTGATGATATTTCCCTCAGCTCTTCTACGAGTAGTCTTCTTAGCCTTCATAATAATTTGTGTTTCCGCCACCATGGTTTTCACCTTTGGCTCATAATCCAACAACTTCTGTAAACTTAACCTTCGTAACCTACAAACTGGTGTAGCAGAGGAACTTGGTTGACTCATTTTACACTCAACACCAACCCAGTGTTAATTATGCAAGGAGAATACCAGCTACAACCCCCAAAATACTCCTATGTGTAGATAATTTGAGCACCACAAGTACTAGACATAGAAGAGATCACCAAAATGCAGTAAGAACACCACATGCATCAATACCAGTATGCCACCTTGGTGAGCACTTCTTATGCAACAAGATTGTCACCCCACGAGCTGTGAGAATTAACCATAGACACTGATAAATGCAAAAAAGTGAATGAAATAAATAAAAAATACTCATTAAATAGAGGAATTGAAGGCATGCTACAATTAATGGCCATCTTGGTTTGCTCACATGAGTGAAAAAATAAATCACCTACATGTTGCATCTCAACCGTCGATTGCCAAGGATTTAAAACTTGATCAATGAGGATCATTAAGGATCACCACTTTCTTTATCAATCATACTTAGAAATAGTGAGGAGATGCTTTAAAACTATCATGTACTCGATCACATCCTAATTCCATCATCCTTGACATGCACACTGCCGATCCTAACAACTGCGGGTAAATATGGGCCACAAACTGAAACACATTTCCCGTTGCACGTTCACCCTTCCCATAAGAGTCTCATAATGCTATAGCATTGAGGAAAGCGATGAGATATCATCCATTGATTATGGTCGCAAAAGGATCCTAACCATAGATAACCACCTACATCACCCATTGCATGTCAATATCTTCCCAAACAATCCCAACCCACGACATACCAAGCCTGATGGGGAGGAACTCAACCTATCAGTGATTGTGGGTTCTACTTCAAAAAGAAAAGGATGACAAGTGATGGTAGGGATGTCGGTGATGCTAACCGCAAAAAACCCTTGGCCACCATGAACATACTTAATCGCTCATCACACATTGTCCCTCCTTAGACCGATGCCAACTAGTGAAGCATCATCTCCTAGTGATGGGAAATAACTTATGTGTTAGAGGTCGTGGGTTCCTCCCTAATCCACATAAGACAACCGGTGTCAATTAGAAGGGAAGCAATAGGTTAAAATATTAACCGCGTTGCCCATCAGGTGTTACATCCCAATCATGGTAAACAAAAATGCAAGGAACAAATGATGACCAACTAGAGGGAAAGAAAGGGCATCACTCATCATGGGTTGCACATGGAAACTTAAAACCGAACTGGCGATGAGTGATACAACACTCAGGTCCCAACTTAAGAAATGTTTAAAACACATGGCCAAAAGTTATTTTTAAAAGGGGGCCACCTAGCCATGATGGGAAAAGAGATGAAGGGGCCGGAAAGAACATGAGAAATAAATCCATGAAAGATTATGAAATGACCAGGAACCGGATACAACATGTCAACTCAAAATTAGAAGCCCAAAGACCAAACAAGGGTGAAAGCATGACTAAAATTGTGATATAAGAGGGATTCGCTACACATGGGTCTCTTCCTTCTCAAGCAATCATGAGGGAATGAATTTCCCTTATACACCTCAAATGTAATGGATCAATGAAATCATGAAGAGAAGTCAGAAAGTAGGTTCAAGATCCAAGAGAGCAATATTTCTAAGTCCCAATAATAGGTTGAAGAGCTCTCGGCTAGAAGTCATCAATGCAGTTCTAGGATGCTAGTGCAGTGCACTGTCATCCGCAAGATTTTTTGGTAACCTAAGTTGTAAAGAACTCAAGAGCTCATGCAGATGGAATGAAATCTTACTTCTTGACTCAGACCAGGAGATGTGAGGAATCAAGCAATCAGTAGAAAGCTAAGAGCTAAAGGATAATACAAGAAAATTTGAAACAAGATCACCTTCGTGCATCAGAATCTCTAGTCCAAGCTTCCTTTCATAACCTGCACACAAAAGATCAAAGGGAAAAGGTTGGGGTTGTATAGGGGCCTACCTTAGTCAAACCCCCATATTGGTGTTCCCACCTCCATGGACAGCCAAGTTTGGTAGAGAGTCTAAAGGAAATAACAAAGTAGGTGCTGAAAACAAAACCCTCTTCGAAATAGAGCTTGCACCACAAAGTAGTAAATGAACTAGTAGGAAGGAGTGATAAGGAGAGAGAGTGTTACCCATGAGTCAAGACCCTCTTTCAAAGCACATGGGCACACTACAATGTTCTTTCTTGAGAGTTGGTAGCTACTGGAGAGATGGTAGCTGCTGGGGGGACCTCATTTCGGCATGGCTTTGCTAGTGAAAGTGTTGCTACTCAAGGATAAAACTTACCCAAGACTAGAGAAAGTGGTTATAATGCTTGAATTGATCACTTCCAACCTCGAAATGAGGGCCAAAAGGATTTTTTAATGCATGCAAGGGCAACATAAATCCGTTTCACTCAAGACCTAAATGCTAGGACATGTGTCGCAAGGGTTAGGGTTCTAAATTCACCATTTCAAACTCGAAAAACTGCCATGATGTTAGCGAGTCGTGCGGATGTCCACACGCCACGTAGGTGTCCAAGGCCTAGATTTTTGGGAAATACCTTGTCAGGCTTCTTTTGTTTCACCATGTGTCCACATGAAGTCATAATCATGAAATTTTGTCTCATGGGATTTTTTCATTAATCATCCAAAGGTGTCATACATGCTAGGCAAGATGCAAAAATGTGGAATTGCCCTAAGGTGCAATTTTGTGATATTACATTTTTTCCCCACTTTAGTGGGCTTGATTTTGGAAAAAATCAGCCTCACTAAAGTAGAGAAGAAAAATTTCACCCAAATTCTATATTTTATGGAAATGCGTGCCAGGAAGCGGGATCACAAAGGTCACTGAGGTCAAGCTAATCGGTACTAATGATACCCCTAGCTCTTGAGCTCAACAATCAGCAACACAATGATCATGAAACACTGTTCAAAACTATATCCTACAAAATTAAAATTATCAGTCAGCTTCGGAAAATTGGAAGAAACTACCATGGATAGAAGAATGATCAAGAAAAAATCATTACTTCGAAGGAGAAAAAATGATCAAGAGGTCACTATACGCCCCCTCTTGAGTTTTCCCCCAACATGGTGGGGTAAAGTTAGGAAAAAATAGGGGGCCACAAATCTTAGGAAACATGGGCCTTGGGGGGAGGCCTATGTATACCTAGGTGGGCCCTACGAAGGGTCATTTTCACTATTCACTACAAGCAAATTATTGACTTTTTTGAGAGAAAAGTCAACAAAATATTGAGCAGGAGAGAGTATGAGGCGTCAAGGCTAGAGAAGCTATTTGATGACATCACCATGGGTCATGAGGTTGACCAAGTAGGCTTCTTAGTCTAGATGTTTGTGCCTTTTTTATCATTTTTTTGGATTTTTCATGCTTCGAGGTGCGCAGGCATCTGAAATGTGTGCCTGCGACCTCTTTCTATGCTATCTTTTGGGATGTGCCCTAGGGTCCCAGATCTGCATTGTCATCCAAAGGATGCATTGGCATCCTTTGGATGACCATGGTGGTTTAGGATGTAGGCACGTGGCGCAAAAATTTGCATGACGTGCATATGTCTTTTACATGCTTGCTTACCATGATCAGGTTTCTGACTTAATTTTTTTTTACTTTTTTGCAAGATTATTTGGAGATCCAGGAACATCCCAAAGGGTGAGCATTCCACCTCATCTATGAGAAGAGAGATTGCTTATCACCTGATTAGGTCACACATTTGGAGCGGGTCAGTCTCTAACATGTATTCACTATGCAAGAGATGTGATACCATGACACGATGCTCACTGCTCTAATGGAGTGATGGGATGAACCCACATCATCTTTCCATATCCCCTATAAAGAGATGACCATCACCCTCGAGGATGTCTATTGGATCCTTGAGCTCCCCATCCATGGGTGGTGGGTGGCCTTGGATGACACCTGATCGGTGTAGGAGCACAACGAGGGTGTTCGGTACTACAAAGGGAGGACCGACAGTGGTGATGACACTGGTCACATATACACGCACTGATATGACCAGGCGAGGATGATAGTGCCATTACTATGTCAGGTGATGGTGGTGATAGTTTCTTTTTGGATCACTATAGATGAGCGAGGCTCACATCTGCACGAGGGCCTTGTCTTGATTATCAGGGACATGGTCGAGCATAGGACTATTTTTTCCTAGGGGCGCAGCATGTTGGTGCACCTTTACCAGCAGCTTGGATGGTATGTTCACTATGAGTACTATAGTCTTATGATGTGCACACTTGTTTTTAGGTGTGGGAATTTTCCCACATCATGTGCACCTGGCTAGTCGGTTTTCCCCAATGACAACCGTATGATGTCCTGATGGCCACTGGTATGACATGGCAGGCCAGTGGCATTTCAGGGATGTGTAGTTTTGGAGGCTGCAATTTGATGTAGTCACTGCAGGAGAGGTTCACTGGAGACCCCACCACTATTTTAGGTGGGTTGATGACAGCAGGTTCCTTAGGAACCTACAATGGGACCATTTTCTAGTTGGTCGCTATGAATACATTAATGTACCTAATTACTGGAGTCGAGTCATGTGGCAACATGGTCATGTATAAACCATACCACTCGACATGCCCACATACACCAGGTCACACAGCAGTGCAGTGAGGGTAGGTGATCACCCTCACCCTTTTATTATAGACATCATCTTTTCAAATGATGATGAGCCTGATCATGATCTTTTGGCCAAGGTGGCAATAGATATTGGGGTAGCGGTGGATTACATGTGGTGGTGGGAGAGGCATCATGTTGCTCCAATTTTTGGTGAGGGTGCTTCGTGAGGGGACCTACACCAGTAGGAGGATGAGGCCCACCAGCCTCCATAGGGTAGGAGGAGAGGCTACCAGCAAAGTGGTGCAGAGGAGGAGGAGGAGCTAGTACAGAAGGAGGAGAAGGAGGCGGTGCCTATTAGGCCATTGTGACGGAGGAGATCAGCTCTCCCCATAGCTACCCATGTTTCATCAGCACCGCTAGCCTCCACTATCCCAGTAGTAGCAGCAATAGAATCTCCTAGGTTGGCCACCAATACTGGCGATGCAGGCCATAGTGCTGATCCGCACCCTAATCCCACATGGCAGCCAATGGATCTAGGTATACATAGTGCATTATTGTTACTTTCACATTTTTTGTATTTCTTCTTATGATTTTTTATATATATACACATGCCATGTGATACTGATCCCCTTCTTTCTCTTTTTGATTGCAGAGGATGCATAGGGATGGACTAAGCTTATAGCTCACTCTATTTGAGAGGTGGCTCCTACTATTTTGATATAGGGGATGGTCTTAAAGGCTTACCAACCTATTTCAGCAGGGAGGCATGGCCCCACTTTTGAGTCGGTAGCATGTCTATGGACCGCTTATGAGGAGTGGGGTGCAGAGGTGGTGCAGATGACTGTGGAGCTAACAGCTACCAGGGGGCAGCAAGATCAGTTGTCGAGGGAGCTGCGGATGGTGCTCATCAAGTGAGATGCAAAAGTGAGGAGAGTTGACACTACTGAGGTGGCGTGTGACGCTCTTCAAAGCCGCATTAATGAGCTTGACGCATAATCGGTAGCCGTGATCTTAGCTAATGTCCAACGACTACAACAAGATCTTATCTAGGTGAAGATGGACATTTGTTCATTGTAGGGGGAGCTCAGAGGGATATGGGCGGGTCTATCTGCATCACGTTCGCATTGATATTGATCATAGACCACCGTGCAGTCTCCTCCTAGAGCACCAGAGTAGCCACCAGAGCTAGAGGGCTCAGGGAGCCACATGCCCTAGGGATAGGACCCCTATTTTGTATATCATTTTTGTAGTCAAACATACATATACATACATATTTGTAGATCTTTTGTATAGACATATATTTAGCAGCAACTCATTTTTTATAACAGTGGCACAATACATGTACATGGTATTTGATTAATACATTGGACATATATATATACATCGGTTTTAGAATCATGGCTTTTCTTGTGTGTATGATTTCCATTTTCATGTATGCTCATGCTATGGATGGTATTTTTTTTTATGGATGTATTTTTTTAGTAGATGCTAACCATGATTTAATTTAACACATTTATTTACATGTTAATTAAATGCTATGATGATCTAATAATGCGATGTGATGTATGGATATTTGGCATAGTCAGATACACATATGTATGTTTTTTTTACATGCACACACACATGGTCACGTCACAAACACAAAAAAATTCATGATGTGAAAGTGAGTGAATGTTAATATATGTAGTATTACTAAATTTTGGGGAAAACACCACATACATGCCACATTAGGATTCTATGCATAGTATCAACGAAGATGCATCGCATTGACGACCTCTTTTAAAGGTGTTCCATCCAAAGACGATAATCCATAAGCACCTAAACCATTTATAAAAACCATAATGTCAGGACCTAGCTAGTTAGGACTAAATTTCCCTTTCTGATCAAGTGGCATATTCACATTTCATTGATTTTTGTATAGAACCAGGTCCCCTAGCTTAAAAGTCTTAGGTAGCACACCCTAACTATTTTTTCTAGATAGCGACCACTAATAAGCCTTAATATGATTGAGGGTCTATAAACCGTGTTCATCGAGCATCTCAAGCTGATGCAAATGGTTAACCCGATAGGTTTCATCGTCAATCACCCCCCTAAGGGAAACCCACAAATATGGGATTTCCAACTCTAAAGGAATGATAGCTTTGGCACCATACACGAGGTTATAGGGCATTGTTCCTATCACTCTGTGAACACTCATGTGATAAGCCCACAAAGCATATGTTAATTGAATGTGCCAATCTTTACCATGTTTATTAACTATCTTATAGAGAATTAGCTCAAGCATTTTTTTAGAAGCTTTTGCTTGGCCATTAGATTGTGGATAATATGGTGTAAAAAACCTATGTTGAATATGAAATTTCTCTAGGAACTACTTCCTTGTTTTTAAATGGTGTACCATTATCAAAAACAAGTGTAGCAGGTAGTCCAAAACAAGAAATGATGTTGCTCAATAGGAAGCTACATATAGTTTCAGCACTCATGGATCGGAGTGAAATAGCCTCAACCCATTTTGTGAAATAATTTATAGCGGTGATAATAAAGGTATGTCCTTTGGAAGAAGGAGGTGATATTTTCCCAATAATGTCCAACCCCCATTTTACAAATAGCCAAGGAGAAGTTTGATTTTATAACTCCTGAGTAAGAGCATGGATAAGGGAGCTATATTGTTGACATTGAAGGCACTTCTTGACGAAACCAAAGAATCTTGTTCTATCATCTACCAATAGTATCCCATGTGTATTAGTTTCCTCTCTAGGGATCGACCACTGAAATGTCCACCCCCAAATCCTGCATGGGCTTCTTTAAGGGCAACGGGTATTTTCACTTTAGTGAGGCATCTTAGCAGCAAGCCATTATACACTTATCGATTAAGAATATTGGATGAGATGACATAATGGGCTGAAAGCTTTCGTATACAAGTGCGATCATTTTTTGTCACAGCATTAGGAAAATTTCCAGTCTTTCAGTAATTGTAGATACTAAAGCACCACTCTCTCGAGTCTGCATGAAGGAAAACCAGAGACTCGGGCATGGGTTGATCAGGAATTGTCGAGATTCATGTGACCTGAACCATGAAGTGATATTCCTTCGTATCCTCTTCTGAAGGTATCAAGGAAGTAGTGCTCGCTATGGCATTTGCATGTCTATTTTCTCACCTAGGAATGTTGTTTATTGTGAAAGAGGAAAATTGATTAAGAAAGGACAAAGCAAGGTTTCAATATTCAGACAACTTACTTTGCTTAGCTTGATAATTTCTCATGATCTAGTTCACAATAAGTTTAGAGTCACCTAGTACATGAAGATGCTTAATTTTTAGCACAATCACAACATGCAAACCCATTATAAGAGCTTTGTACTTGGCGATATTATTAGTGCAAGGAAAATCTAACAAAAAATATAGGGGGACCAGTTTACCCTTAGGGGATATCAGGACCACACCTGCTCCAGAACCAGTCTGACACATCGATCCTTCAAAGTATATTTTCCATTCAAGGTCATAGTTGATTGTTAAGATATCCTCATCAGGGAATAGGTCCAACCCAGGGAAGGAGCAAGGCGAGGGAGCGTCTTCCAATTGGTCGGCAACTACTTGTCCTTTTACCGATTTTTGATTGACAAATTTTATATCAAACTCAGAAAGCAACATAACCCACTTCGCTAATATCCTAGAAAGGTCAACGCTAGCGAACAAATGTTTCAAAAGATTTATTTTTACTATGGCATGAGTTTTAGCATGGAGGAGATAGTGCCTCAGCTTCTACGTAGTGAATACAAGAGGAAGACACTACTTCTCCATGGATGAATAACAAATTTCATAATCGACAAGGATGTGACTAATGTATTAAACCACTCTTTCTCTTCCAGCATCATCATACTGAGCTAGTAGGGCTTCCAAAGCGTATGGTGAAGCAGCAAGGTAAAGCAGGAAGAGTATATCTTGCATAGATAGCATCAATACAAGAGGATTGGTCAAATAAGCTTTGATGGATTCAAAAGCTCTCTAACATTCTTCATCCCATATAA
Organism: Sequoiadendron giganteum; assembly: GCA_007115665.2. NCBI lineage: Eukaryota > Viridiplantae > Streptophyta > Pinopsida > Cupressales > Cupressaceae > Sequoiadendron > Sequoiadendron giganteum. The sequence continues at coordinate 484,001,086 of CM021104.1, forward strand.
AGTGAACATCCTTCTTTTTTAGATGAGTGAAAGGAAGGGTACAGTCAACCAACTGATATATGAATCTATGAATTGCCTAAATCTTCCCCTATAAACTTTGCAATTTGGTGGTATTCCTTGGTGGAGACATGTTAACAATAGCATCAATCTTATTCATGTCAAATTTGATTCCATGATAAGAAACTATAAACCCAATAATCTTGCCAGTGTTAATGCTGAAAACGCACTTCTAGGGATTGAGTCTCATCTTGTAAAGTTGAAGCCATTCAAAGATAAGACAAAGGTTCTTCACATGATCTTGACGATTTATCAACTTTGCCAAGATGTCATCAACATAGTCTTCTAATATCTTATGAATGAAATCATGAAATGTTAAGGTCATGACTCGTTGATAAGTTGCTTCTATGTTCTTTAACCCAAAGGGCATGACCACATAGCAAAAGAACCCCCAAGGGGTACTAAAGGTTGTCTTGTACTAATCATCTGGATTAATAGGGATCTGATTATAACCTGAGAAGCTATCCATAAAATATAACAATGCATGGCTTGTGGTCGAGTCCACAATCATATCTATATTAGGTAATGGAAAATCAACCTTAAGAGAAGCCTTATTAAGGTCCTAAAATTCAATGCATATACGAATATGGTCGTCAAGTTTGCTAACAGTGACTATATTCGAAATCTAGGGAGAATAGTCAATGGGATGGATAAAGTCTACCTTCAATAGGTTCTCTATCTCAGTCTTGACCATTAAAGCTACCCTAGGATTGATCTTTCGAATTTATTGTTTAACGAGCTTGGCATCGGGGCATAGAATGATATTATGGACCACTATGGATTCATCAATACTGGACATATATTCATATGTCCAAGAAAAGATATTAGGGTAAGCATGCAAGAGAGTAGAGTGTTCATCTACTTCCTCAAAAGAGAGGGACTTCTTAATCTTGATTACTCATTCTAAAGATTTAGTATCTAAGGGGACTTCGATGGTATCCCTATTAAGGAGGCAACTGCGATCCTCGGGATGAGATATCAAAACATCATCACTAACGTTAGATAGAGAGTCTTCCTTGCCAATGCTGAGAATGGATTCTCTAAAGTATACTTGTTTGTGTAAGCGATATGCAAAGCATTTCTTGTGATGATAAGGAGGTAATGGAGAATATGCACCTATAAATTCTCCTAATGATTCATCCCAAGAGAAGACATCTATAGGAACCTTCTTGGCTTGTCCTCTTTCTTCTATCAACTTAGGATGGGTCAAACTCAACGGTTCGACCAAAATCATATTAACACTCCACCAAGGTTTTTGTCTAGACTATTCAATAGGGTATCCCAAACCCAAATAGTGTTTTCACTGCTTAATCTGGGTAGGGAATTGTATTCCTTGCTCGATACATCCTAGTACTTTCTACCCATAGCCATATCAAGAAGAAAGTGTGTAACCAAACTCATAGCAAGTTTGCACAGTTTTGGGAGGGGGTGGCTCTACATAGAGTGTCTTGTTCCACCAATGGACATCAAAAGTCTCTATGCGAGTGTTTCCACTTCCCTTGCTTAGTTCATAGACATCAACCTCCATTTCAAAGGCAGAATCACTCTCCTGGGGAGGAGCGATCTCCTAGATAGGATCACACCTCACTTCTTCAATAGGAGGGTCACTCATCCTCCTATTAGTAGAATCCAAGAATTCTATATTGGAAGGTTCCAACTTGTACTCCGCTATGAAGAATTCAAAGAAGTTCAAGGAACCCCAGTCATCACCTAAGAGAGCACTCATTTTAGGGGATGAAGGAGAAGACAAAGGGGATTCACATTCTTTCATCATAGGTGGTTTTTCTTGGTTGATACTCACTCAAGGAAGAGCTTTCATGGTAGGTATCAATTAGGAACAAGCTAGAGCGTTAGTATTTAAGGAAGGAATGCAATTCTTGAGAGTGGAAATGGCTGAATTATGATTAGCGGCGGCTAGTAAACAAAGGTGCATAGCCTTTGGATCTATCTTAACCATAACCACTTGATTGTTAGCTATTAACTTCAAGGAATAATGTAGGGTAGAAGTTACTACACCCATATCATGAATCCAAGCTCTTCCTAAAAGAATATTTTATGGTAACAGGTCGAGCATTACATGGACCAACGTCGACAAAGTAATGAGGACCAACTGCAAAGGTAACATTATCATATCCAGAGCTTGGCTTCCAATGTTATCAAACCCATGAATATATAAGGAAAAATTCACTAAGGAGGATGAATCAACCTTGGTTTTAGGTAGTAGATCTATACCGCAAATATTGAGATCTGAACCAGTGTCAATGAGGGTATATCTAATACTGATGTTGTTAACATTTACTATGATCATCAAAGGTTTCGCTAGTTTCTGCATGTCCGGAGGTGGGATTTCTTGTGGGTGGAATGTAATATTCAGTGAATCCACTCGAATATGTACCATCAATGCATCAATTTCCATAGGCCTAGCAGAGGCATGCAAGAGAATCTTATGTATGGCTTCATGCAGCATCTCTTGATAAATCAGAGTGGTTTGAAGAAAATCCCAAAGTGAGATCTTAGCCGAAGTAACACAAAGTTGCTCGACAAGATCATAATCACTTGGTGCTTTGATCGCAGGTTTAGGAGCTAGAGGAAGGTCAGGTTGAGATGGAGGTAAAGAAGTAGGAGTTCAGTCTGGTTGTGATGTAGGAACAACAATTTGTTGTTCTAATTTTTGTCTATTTCCCCTTGTAGGGTACGTATGTCTGACAACATTATAAGAAGTAGAGTTAGTAGCCTTTGCAAATCTCAAATACAAGTCCGACAGATTTCTACAACCTAAAATCCCATAGATGAAATAGTCCTTTCTAGCGAATGGCTCAGCTGGGGTCACATAAATGAAGGGTTTCTTAGGGCTTGGACGAGCCACAAAAACTACTACCACATTTATTGACTCTTCAGATTGCAAGGAAGGAAATTGTTTTGAATATTTACAGATAGGGGAGAGTGATTTTAAAAAATCATCTAGAGCATCTTCCAGCATATCAAAATCTCATTTAGAAAAAGACTCACCATAGCTAGACAACATTATGAAAAAGGATCCGACGGCTCACGTTGGGTTCACCAAAATGTGATATAAGATGGATTCACTGCACATGGGTCTCTTCCTTCTCAAGAGATCACCAGGGAACAAACTACCCTTATACACCCCAAAATGAATGGATCAATTAAATCATGAAGAGAAGTGAGAAATAAAGTTTGAGATCCTAGAGTGCAAGATTTCTAAGTTCAAATATCTGGCTGAAGAGCTCTCAGCCAAAAGATGTCAGTGTAGTTCTAGGATGCCAGTGCAGCGCACTGTCATCCGCAAGACACGATGGCATCCTAAGTTGTAAAGAACTCAGGAGTTTAGGAAAATGGAATAGAATCTTACTTCTTGACTCGGACTAGGATACGTGAGGAATCAAGTAATCAATAGGAAAGCTAAGAGCTAAAGGAGAAGACAAGAAAACTTGAAACAAGATCTCCTTCATGCATCTGAATCTTTAGTCCAAGATTCCTTTCATAACCTGCACATAAAAGATCAAGGTGAAAAGGTTGGGGCTATATAGGGGCATGCCTCAGTCAGACCCCATTATTGGTGTTCCCACCTCCATGGATAGCCAAGTTTGGTAGAGAGTGTAAAGGAAATAACAAAGTAGTTGGTAAAAATAAAACCCGCTTTAGAGTAGAGCCTGCACGATAAAGTAGTAAATGAACTAGTAGGAAGGAGTGATAAGGAGAGAGAGAATTACCAACGGGTCAAGACCCTCTTCCAGAGCACATGGGTGCATCGCAATGTGATTGCTTGAGATTCGATAGTTGTTGGAGAGTTGGTAGGTGCTGGGGGGACCTTAGTCTGGCATGGATTCACCAATGAAAGTGTTGCTACTCAAGGATAGAACTTACCCAAGACTAGAGAAAGTAGTGACAATGCTTGAATTGATCACTTCCAACACTGAAATGAGGGCCAAAATGAGTTTTTAATGCATGCAAGGGCAGCACAAAGCCATTTCACTCGAGACCTTACCACCAAGACACATGTTACAAGGGTCAGGGTTCTAGATTTGCCGTTTCAAACTTGGAAAACCACCAGGATGCTAGCACACCGCGCAGACGTCCAAGGCCTAGATTTTTGGGAAACACCTTTTTAGGCTTCTATCATTTCACCATGTGTCCACATGAAGTCAGAATCGTGAAATTTTGTCTCATGGGATTTTTTCATTAATGCTCCAAAGGTGTCATAAATACCAAGAAAGATGCAAAAATGTGGAATTTCCCTTCAGTGCAATTCTATGAAATTACAAAACCTTATAAAATCCCAACCCTAGTGACAAACAAGACAGTGATTATCAGGGTTTGATCACAAAATTTTAGTGGAACCAGGAGAATTTTAGGGGTTCTACCAGTGGCTCCGATTGGGGATGTATGCCTCTTGCAAGCATAGAAAAATCTCAAAATCTCAGGTAGAAGTAGACCAAAAGCCAGATCAATTAGGTGCTCACAAATATCTTTTGTACATACTTTCTCCTTCCTCCTTTCAGGCTTGGTTTGGTGGCCCCGAGCCACCAAATGGAAAAGGACAATCAATTCTTTCCTCTATCAAAAACCTTTTCCTATTTCACTTGCAATGGGCACACAAGTGTGTCGAGCATTCTAGGAAAATCATCATCATTAAAATTGGTATCCCCAGTCCCATACAGTATACTGCTCTCCCTTTCATTAGCTGGTTGGACCCAGATCTCATCAGTTTGAATTGGAGTAGTGAAACATTCATAAGTTGCCTAATTACAGATTCAAAAATTAAATTGGAAACCTTCATACATACATTGTTACATACTAGACCCAACCTCTATGATGTCAAAAATAAATGATCCATATTCAATAACATCATCCTTATAGTTGAGGTGAGTGATGTCATTATTTTGTGGGAGCAATTCGGTGATGAGATCCAAAAGCTGAGGGGTATCTGCAAAAAATTTAAGTGCACATTCATACTGGTTAACATCATATGTCGGGATATCCACACTCCTTACTTTCTCTTTGGCTAAATTAAACAACCCTACCATATTCACATGATCTGAGGGTTCATCACCATGCACTTTCTTGTCATCACATAATAGAACCAGCTCTAGATCCATAACCCGATTACCTAGAGGTAAGCCTCTCCCTTTACTAGGGTGTATGTCATCTTCTTCACTATGGAAGGATAACACCTCAATCACTGCTTCACTACCATTATCTTGAACGACAAGAGCAAGAATATATTCACCAAATCTTGCCTCGTCATAATAAACATTTACTAATTTATCCTGAATATCCTCATGGGTAGTGGTATCACAAGAAATAAAATTATCAACCTCAGTCCATTCATTACCATTATTAATACCTTTATTCTTATCACTTCATCCCTTTGGTGTCTCGGAAGTTGATAAATCCAGGTCAACATCTATGAGGACAAAATCAAAATTATTAATACCATTCTAACTTTTACTTTCTGTCATCTCACGTGCATTATCTCCAACATCCTTACAAGACACATCTACCAAGAAATCATCATAATTTGCAACAAACAATGGGTTATTCCTACACCAATAAAAATTACTTCCTATCATCTCATTTGTTGGTGAAGGTTCATCATACAGGGGGTTTTTCCATATCCTCATTGTAATTACATTCACCCCTATCTCCTGAGCATGTGGATCAGAACCCTCCATGCACTAGAATCATCATAGTCCTTGGAGGAACAAAAATGAATCATCTCAAAATCATCTTCATCACTTATACTCAAAATTATGGATCCACATTCTGAAAACTCATCACATGAAGAAAATTGTTCATCCTCAATCATTTGTGTCCCCTTAAGATTTCCAACACATCCTCTACTTGATTCCATAGATTCTATTTCCACTTCATAAGATGATTTATAAATAATAGAACATTGCTCCAAATCAAATTCATCACCAGATGAACCATTGGTTTGTGTATCATGATCTCTAGTCAGACTAGAATGTGGTGCCTTCCCTTGCTTCTGTCCATTTTCCATCACATCCCAATGGTTGGGATCATGCATTACCTCATCATCATCAGGATGTGCCTCAACAACCATATCACTTGTAAAATAAACATCGTCATCGACCAACAGTTCATGATTTGACACATCATCTTGGCCCAATTGTAAAGATTCCTGGTCCTCTTAATAATGGGTCTCATTTGTAACATTTTGAGGTGGCACTTGTCTAGTATATTCATCATGAGCTCTCTCAATAGCCCTTATCTAATCAATGACTTGGCTCAAGGCATGAGGCTTCAATTCCTTTGGTAAAGCACTCAATCCAAACTGATACAATTCACAAAACAAATCAATGCACATTGGGATATTAGGTCTGACATTTTCAGGTATCGTGAATAATACATCAATGAATCTAGAGAAAATATGGTCAGTAGATTCCCTTTCATGCCTTTTTAGATCACAAAACCTCTTAATTGCAGATACATGGTCAATTTTTCTACATATAGGAACGCATTCCCCTTCAGGTTCATCATGATCTTCATGTGGTGTTAATGCAAAACTTAGAACAATAGGAATCTCACCCCTTGCCTTAATCCTCTATTGATTGATTTATCAACTATAGTAGCATAGGGAATGCTAGGATAATCAACACAAATATTAAAGCATCCCTTCATTATTGAGTATTTCAAATTGTTTTCAATGTCTATAGCAATGTGATATGCTTGTTGTAATGTTGTGGGTTCTTTGTCTCTCAACAAGTAACTCATATTTTTACCAAATTCTCCTAAATATACAACCAAAAATTTAGCATGATTTGGTCTTATGTGTGCAGGGATCTCTCTTATTACCTTTAAAAATCTAAGATTAAAAGAAGGAACCAGCTCATTCTCACCTTTCTCCATGTCCATAAATTTCTTCCTAACCAGAACTGGACCAATCCTTTCTCCAAACTATTCCATGAATACCAGATTGAACTCTCTCCATTAGTGTATTGAGGATGTAGGCAGGTAAGAGAGCCAATCTCTTGCATCTCCTTTTAAGGATTGAAAAAATAATTTAAAAACTACATCTTTGACCACTACCTCATAATCTCCCATCACATCAAAAAACTCCTGCAGATGTTGATTTGTTCACTCAGTCTATTCACCCTTGAATCTTGGTATCTTATCCCTAATCTTGTGTGGTACAACATTTGGGTAACCACAAATTCCACGGAAATCTAAGGCATTATACCTTTCATTATTAAAACCTCCATGATGTGACAGGGGGGGCCATTACTTAAATATTCGTCAAAAAACATGGTCTGAAGAGGCATCTCGTTGTACCTTTGCAGATTTGCCAAATATTTCACAAGGGATGTTCAAATTTTTTTTACAAAGTGAAATCTCAAGCCTCTTCTACCATAACCTCTATATATTATTTACTTAAGATCAATAATTACATGTTCCTTCTATAATAAGCTATAATCCCACATTATTCCTCTAGAAACATGCAAAGTTCAACTATTCTTCCCTTAACTAGTGTCATTTCACTTAATTGGGAACCATTTACATATTAAAGTAATTCTCATAGTTTTCTCATAAACATGATCAAAATTTTCTCTAATAACATGAAAATACATGGCCCTCTTGTAGCATTCACCTAGCTTTGTCTTCAAACTTATGGATCTGGAACTTTAGTACATCCTTCATTAGGTTCTTTAGCCAAAGTCGCCACCTCCAAGTGAGAGGAATAAACTTCAAATGATATGAAGTTTCTTATCAAATAAACACGTTTTGGGTCTAACTCCCCAGTGGAGTCACTTTCAGATCCTTTGATTTTTGCTGCAACCAAATCTTTGACCAGGCTCAAGAATTATTCAAAGTATGAACAAAATTTTCACACTATCTACACCATTTGACTGTGATATAGGGATTTGCATCTGGAGAATGGAATTTATCCCCAGTAGAGTCGCCATTATGTTGGTGTTTTTTCTAGTACACCTTACGAAGACTCTAGAAGGTAGCCAACCTTCATCACTAAGAATCCTAAAGATGAATGACCAACTCGATGGGTAAAGTTTTTCAAACCTCTAACCCCTCACTTTAGTCTTTGTGGAACCAGGGAGGGTATTTCCCAATTGTGTTCACAAGAATTGTGTTACAATGGTGAACACTTCTACATAGACAGGTTCATTTCTCATGCAAACAAACAAACATCATTCAACAAAAGTGTGGCTGACCTTTACTCAAATAATCATCTATTTTCTAGGAACAAGGGTATACTTTGGACTTCTATCTCATAATTGATAAAATTTGATTTAACATGTCATGATTATGAATCCATGCCTAGGTATTTCAGCTGATACGTTGGATTACAAGAATTTACAATGGATAGAGAAGTGTCTTGTCAATTGGGAACAAAGTCAAATATGGGATAGTCAGTAATGCATGAATTAACCAACCATGAAATAAGTGGCTTACATTCATAATGCTTTACATTATGAAAATTCATAGTTCATAAAACATGACTTCTTATCAGAATCCTGAGAAAATTTCTACATACCTACAATGCCCTTGAAGTATTTTAATTAACCCCTTGAGCTAAAACAAGAACATAATCATACATTCAAATGACCATTGAAGACAAACAAAAAGACACTTGGTTTTTCCATTTATTATATGTTGTAATTGCGTATAGGAGAGTACATGCTTTAGCTTTGCAAAAAAAATTTGATGTCTGGAATCCATGCAAAACCCTTTTAAGAATATCAAATACAAAATTTATACGCGAGACAATATTCTAGCTTGTTCATTATATATTTTGTATTTCTTTAGTTTTTTGTATTCTACCTAAGTCATTTTGGACTCAAAAAATCTGACCTCCTACAATGAGTCTTGAAATCCCTTTTATAAGCTAAGGGAGAAACAAGAAAAGGGCTCATTACAGTTACATATTGATAACTTCGATGTTCATTTCATTTCATGGGGTTTCATTGCCAAACCATTACATTTCATCATTTACACCATGGGAAAGCAAAAGGCAAAAGGAAAATGGAGTGTCAAACCATTTATTGAAGATGCCATGCAAGCCTTCCAAAAGGAACCATCACTAAAATCTGCACATCACTCAAAACTAAGAAGAGTCACCATCACCACCAACAACCAAAAACCATTAAACCAGCCACATAGGAAGTACACATCATAGCACCCAGGAACCAAACTTTAGAAAGAGAGGAAACACGGGTGTCACCCAGCCTTGTGAGTTGCTGAGTAAACACCCTCACTAGGCTTCTTCACAGAGAGTGGAGTTGCAACTACCACCTCATCATCTGAGTTGGTATATGGCACCAAAGAAACAAGGAAATGTCGAACACCAAGGTTGACTCCTTCACCTTCTTCTGAAGAGCTATCAGTAATTATGACCAGAGAGTCGGGCTTCTCCAAATAAACCCTAGGGTCTGCATCTAGTCTCGTTAATTCTTTCATGAATTCCGTAGACCCTTTCCCTTTAACTTTGATCAATTCTTTGGAACGGGTCCTTATTCTGAGATTATAGGCACTTTTAATGAAATTTCCCTTGAATATTCTACGAGCAGTCCTCCTAGCCTTTAGAAAAATTGGTGATCTTGACACCATGGGTTTCACCTCTAGCTCATAAGCCAACAGCTCCTATAGACTTAACCTTTGTGACTTGTGAACTAGTGCAGCAGAGGAACTTGTTCAACTCATTTTACACTCAACACCAACCCAACACTAATTATGCAAGGAGAATACCAGCTACAAACCCCAAAATACTCCTATGTACAAACAATGTGAGCCCCACAAGTACCAAACATAGAAGAGATCACCAAAACATAGCAAGAACACCACATGCATCAATACCAGTACACCACCTTGGCAAGAACTTCTTAGGAAACAATATTTTCACCCCAAAACCTGTGAGAATTAACCATAGGCACTGATAAATGTAGACAAGCGAATGAACAAATGAACTACAGAAAAAAATCTCATTAAATAGAGGAATTAAAGGCATGCTGCAATTAATGGCAATCTTGGTTTGCTCACGTGAGTGGAAAAAATCAATCACCTGCATGTCGCATCTCAGTCATCGATCACCAAGGATTTAAAACTTGATCAATGAGGATCATTAAGGATCGCCACTTTTTTTATCAGTCGTACTTAGAAACAACGAGGAGATGTCTAAAACTGTCACGTACTCGATCGCATCCTAATTCCATCATCCTTAAAACATGCGTCGTTGATCCTGGCAACCATGGGTAAATCTGGGCCACAAATTGAAACACATCACCCATCGTGTGTTCACCCTTCCCACAAGATTTTGATCACACAATAGCATTGAGGCCAATTATGAGACATCATCTATCGATTGTGGTCATAGAAGGATCTTGACCATAGATAACCACCTGCATCGCCCATCACATGTCGATATCCACCCAAAAAATCCCAACCCATGATAGACCAAGCCCTCATGATGGGGAGGAACTCAACCTATCGGTAGTCTCGAGTTCCACTTTAAAAAGAAAAGGATAGAAAGCGATAGTAGGGATGCCAGCAATGCTAATCGTAACAAACCCTTGGTCGCCACAGACATCCTTTATCGCTCGTTGCACGTTGTCCCTCCTTAGACCAATGCCAACCAAAGAAGCATCATATCCTAGCGATGGGAAATAAACTATGCATCAGTGGTCGTGGGTTCCTCCCTAATCCACATAAGATAATCAGCGACAGTTAGAAGAGCAGCGATGGGTTAAAAGATTAACTGCATCGCCCATCGGTTGTTACATCCCAACTGAGGTAAAAAAACATGTGAGGAACAAAGGACAACTAACCAAAGGGAAAGAAAGGGAATCTCTCATCATGGGTTACACATGGGAATTTAAAATCAAATTGGTGATGAGTGATACAACACTCGGGGACCGACTTAAGAAATGTTTAAAACATGTGGTCAAAAGTTGTTTTTAAAAGGGGGCCACCTAGCCATGATGGGAAAAGAGATAAAGGGGCCGGTAAAAACACGAGACTTAAAGCCATAATATTATGAAATGACCAGGAACTGGATACAGTCGGTCAACTCAAAATTAGAAGCCTGAAGATCAAACACGGTTGCAAGCATGAATAAAACTTGTAAAACCCCAACCCTAGTGAAAAATAAGACAGTGACTATCAAGGTTTTATCACAAATGTTTAGTGGAACTAGGAAAATTTTAGGCGTTCCACCATCCAAGTCACTTGGCCTATAGCCCCATGGTTGACCTTCATTGTTCGTGTTGTTCATTGGTGGGATGTTGGCATTATTCTTGTTTTCTTCCATGTTCCTCCTACGTTGTGATCTTGTAGTTGTCATAAACAACTGCCAAGCTTTTGCGATTATTTTTGTGACTCCTAGCTATGGAGAGAGAATGTGTTTGGGTTTTTTGTTTTTAAGGAAAATGAAACTGCTTTGGTTTTTAACTCAGTGCATTAGATTCTAAGGGTGGTTGGCCCATACAAAATTATAAATAGAAATGTTCTATTCAATTTTGATGGGTGTGATATCTTCTCAATATGTATCCTTTGGAAAAATTTAGAGTAGGACGGATATTTGAAAGCCATAATATGGATTTATGCTTAAGGATTTTTCTCTTTCCAGAGATCATGAAGGGTGTATATCTATTTCCACACAAGAGATGGTAACATGTGTCTTCCGCTTGCTAGGTCTACTTTCTCTTCCCCTTTATCTAAGATGTTTGTTGCATTTCTCCATTGATTGGGTATTTCATTCTTCTCAAATATGAAGGTCCTTAAAGTGATAATGATATCAGTTTGTTCACCTTTGATGTGTGTGATACTTGGTTGTAGGATTGGTGATATAAGGTTCAGTTGTTACATGGGAGCATTTGAATGAAAAATGGTCACATGGTGAAAGCTGGGATGTTTTTTATATGGTTGGTTATGAAGCTCAAGACCTTAAGGTTTGAGTTTTGTTTGGAGGTGGAACTATTCTTGGAAGTCAAAATACTGAAAGGCCTAGATTGATATCTCACTTCTTACTATAGAGGATATGTTGTGGGAAATTTTACATTAACTATCTAGGAGATCCAAGAAATTGTTGATATATTAGAAGTACAATTGAGGGAATAATCTCGGATTGTTTGTTTTGATTCAGATCTCCAAAAGTAGTATGGATTATGATAGTGGATGAAGGACTATATGACTTATTCATGTTTTTGACTGTTTTGTTCTAACAATGACCTTATAAGTAGCTTTAATTTATTTTTTGATTGTCAGTAGGGTAGAGAAATAGTGATGGTTTCTAAGCAAAAGTGATAGACTATGAGCAATAGCAGCCAGATTTATCAACTGTCACCTGAATTGTGTCAAGTGTGTTGGTTTATGAGAAGCAAGTTTGAGCTGAAATGTCAAGTGTAGCCTATGTATGTTTATGGAAAATGTGGTGTTTACTATGTCAAAAGTGGGCCTTTCTTGGAAATTTCAAGTAGATTATAGTCAAGTGTGGTAGCCTTGGGTAAGTAAGTAAGTTGGTTTTGCATCAAGTGTGTGGAATTTATCAAATGCAACTAGTTTTCATCAATGAAGTTTCTGGGACAAAGAGAAAAAGTGGGCCTTCTCTGGAAAGTGCAATGAAATCTTGGTAAAATGTGCTAGAATTAGTAGCAAGTGCAGCCTCTATGAAAATTGGTTCCTAGCTTCAATGTTTTGGCAGTAGTTTTGATGTTTTTCTTCTAGTTTTTGGATTTTTTGATCTATTTCCAGATGTAGTAAGTGATACAACAACTGTGACTGACTCCAAAAAGCATGTACTTTGTGTGACTTATATGTCTATGGCTTTAAGTTGTGAAATCACAATACCCAAACCATAGTTTCCAACATTTAATTTGAGCCAATGTAACCTGAAATTAAAGCTTGAATATTTAGAAACCTTTCAGGAGACTCTTCAAGGAGTCAAAATATAGGACTTCTCTTAAAAGCGTACACTAAGTCAAAGGGTTTATGATTTTAACCATCATGTTTAGTGCTCGTTTGGATATTTTATTTTTAGCTCAAGCATAGTGTTTGATGTCAAAAAAAAATTTGAATGTTTTTGGCAAGTTTAACATAAAAAAACATTTACAACCCTAGAGATAGAAACCATCATTTTAGGTAGGCCTATCTCATGCCCCGAAGGGATAATTTTACATGTAACTTATGGCACGGGCCTAGAGTTGGACATGGCAAGTAACTTCTTGGAACTAAATTTTGATGCACCACTTTCAAATAATGTCTTTTGGATAAAGGGGTAGCTTCTAAAACATTTGGTTGTAGTCATGTTTTGGGGTCATGAATTTCAGGTGTCTATACATGTAGTTTTTTGCTCAATTAAGAGGCCTCCCAACCCTTACAGGTTCTTATATATCACATGGATACTGGGGGAGACTGACGTCGATATAAAATAGCCTCAACCAGTGGGTGATGAACTTTCCTCACACCCACAATAACTTATATAGTGGACCAAAATAGTGTTGCTTGAGTTGCCTATGAGTTATCCAACAAAAGATGTGTCTCAATAGGTAGGACCTCTAAAGGTATGCTTTTGAAAATAAAGGTGTGAAGCTCAAGATTTTGTTTCTCACCAAATATCGCCAAGAGGTGCGAGGGGAGAAGACAACCATCTAGCTTGCCAAACACTACATGCACAAAATACAATTCATAGAAATTTGATTTTTTTTAAGCACCTCAAGCGGTGCTATCCCCAAAAAAGTGTGAATATATATCAATGGTTCTTTCTAAAAGAATCCAATGGAAGTGTTCTAAATATTATTCAATAGCAAAGCAAAGGTACAAAACACAAGAATATTTTTTTCATTTTTAAGCCCAAAATTTGAGTGTTTCTAGATCAATCTTGGTCTTACTTGGTCAACAAAAAAAAATGTGAGTGTGCATCAATAAAAGGAAATTATTTTGGTCATTTGTGTTGTTATTTTTATGCACCAAATAAAAACTCTTAACTTAGAAAGCTTTCAAATGATTCATTTTTAGAGCACCAGAAATGAAGTATTCATTTGTGTTGTTCTTTTTATGCACCAAATAAGCATTCCTAACTTAGAAAGCTTTGAAATGGTTCAGTTTTAGAGCACTTTAAAATAAAATGTATTTGTTTTAGGTTCCTTTTAAGCACCAAAATGAAATATTCTTAACTTAAAAAGCATTGGAATGGCTCATTTTAGAGCACTTAAAAACAAATGTGTTGTTCTTTTTACGCACCAAAATAAACAGATTCCTAACTTTAAAAAGATTTAAAATTTTGAAGTTCTTTGATCATTTGTCTTCCCTACAGAAAAAAGTGTTAGTGGTTTCTCGATCCTGCAGACATAACTATTAATACTTGTCACACATTCTAAACAGGCATCTATTAGCATTAAAAATCAATTTAAAATTTGCAGATCTCGAAAACAGGTATGTTAGAGAAAAAACATAGAAATCTCAGCAAGTGTGCCCTCTGTTAGAGAGAAAAAGTGCAAAAATAAAGAAAATGTGCCCTCTATCAAAAGATAAAGGTGTTGGAAAATGAAAGTGTGCATGTTTTAGAGTCAAGTGTGCAGATTTCAGGGTCAACTGCATAGATTCCGTGAAATTCAATGCAACAACTTCTAGAAACCTGTGCATGAAGATTTTTCTAGAGCACCTTCGGGACTTATAACTTCAAAAATTTCTCACAAAATCATTAGTGTAGGGGACCAGGTTCCCACCGAACATGCCAGAATGTGTAAGGGGTAAAATCATAGAAGCGTAAATAAGACAAATGCAAATGAAATAGAATCTAATCTAAATCAAAAACACTAATCTAAGATCTATTTCTTCACTCACGAAATGACTTTATAAACTATTAAAAACACATAATGAAATCATGTGATTACCAAATTGAATTCAAAACAAAGAGAGGTTACCATCCCGTGTCAGAGTGTGTTTATAAGATGTCAAAAAATTCATATCACTGTGAAGCCTCCATTGTTGTGTGTGAGAATCTTTTGATGCATTGTGTGTTGGTTGATTGAAGATACGTTGAAGTTGTGTGATATGTTGAAGCTGTGTTAATGGTGATTGCAAATATCGACAGTACTTCATTGTGAAAATGATATTGATTCTTTGATCCTTTTTTGTGAGGAAAGAGGTTTGTTATATAGAAAATGTGATTCGAAATGGACAATTAGGATCACGTAGTAGAATATCTTGATTGATAGTTGAAGATTGTTGAGAGGATTTAGACATGAATAATCTATGGGAAGTAGATTACATAATTAGTGTTATTGAGGAATAGATTCATCAGTGAAGAATATAGATTAATCAGTAAGGAGTTAGATTGAATAATCTATGTGATTCAAGAATAGATTGATCTATTAGGAATTAGATTGATCATTTAGGGATTAGATTGATCAAGTATGAAATAGATTGATCAATCAATGATTCCTAATTTTATCAATCAAGAAAGTAGTTGAGAATGATTAATTAATTGATATAATTAATTAATTCTTTTTGGAGTTGAACGTGCAAATCAAGTTTGACTTTTTCAAACCAGGTTGCATTAATTTGATTTTATTTTTGATAATGCTTTGAATAGTTTATTTGAATTTACTCAAATTTGGAGGGAAAGTGGGTTAATTAAATTATTATGATTTAATTATTCAATCGACTTAGGGGAATAAAGTGATTTAGTGATGTAATTAAATAATTGGTGTTATTTAATTAATCAAGATGAAATAAAGTGAGATTAGGACTTTATTAAATAAATGTAATTTATTTAATTAGTCGATTTGATGAAAAGTGAATTAATTAAATAATGTCTTATTATTCAATTAATAGTAGAAATAGGGTTTTTAGGACTTTATTTAATTAGTAAAAAATGATGAAAAAGTAAATTAATTAAATAATGTTGTCTTGCTCAATTAATAGATGAATTTAGGGTTTTTGATGCTTTTGATGTAAAATGTAGTGATATTTGAAAATAATGATGCAGATGATGCGACAATGTCATTTTAGGTGTGTGGTAAGTGTTAGGTCAATTTTACATGTCTACACCCCTTAATTAATTGGACTTAATTAAGCCTTTAATTGGCCCAATTATGCATTCACAAGCCTAATTAATTTTATTTTCTAAAAGGGAAACCACATTTAATTAATTCCTACATTGAACTTAGCATCTTGGAAATTGAGTGTCCTAGGTTTAGGTCCTATGACCCATTCACCCAAGCGTGAATGGGTCCCCCTTAACTCTCGGGACCCAATTTTTTAAAAACAATTGTCGGCAATTTAATAATCTAAATTCAAATTTCAAAGATCATCTTGTGGTGTTTAATTGCCGGGTAATTAAGGAAACACCTATAAATACATAGTTATTTTATCAATTCAAGTCTAAGGAGAATTATCTAGAATTAAGGAAACTTTCACAAGAGAAAATATTATTGTCAAGAGCATTGGAGAGTAGATTTATCATTCATTTATTGCAGCATTCAATATCTTATCATGATGTAAATATTTATGTGTGTTCATGCATGTTTTTGGAGCTAACATTATGATGCAGGCTTCAAGTTTCAAGAAAGCATTCAAGAATCAATATCTATCAAGCAATCAAGCCATTTCATGCAAGATCCAATCCTTAGAGAGATGTGTTAGACTTCAATCTTATAAAGGAAACCATTAAAGGGTTTGGTGGGGTGTAACAAGGTTTGTTCATTCATCAATTCCTTCATTTTGTCATTATTTCATTATCAAGGTTTAATTACCAAACTAGGGTTTGACCAAGGCAAACCCTTATCCACCAAAAAAAAATCTTCTCTCTGTATGTGCAGATTTGCAGGTGAATAAGGATTGAAAGTTGATCAAAAGTGAAATTTTTCAAAGTTGTCAAAGTTTTCAACATTGTTTTCAAGACATGGAAACTCAAATCCTAAATTTATTTCTGACTTTTCAGTATTGAAACTTCGTGAAAACATAATCTTAGATTGATCTCTAGAGCACACTCGAAGCTGAGGAAAAACCTTGTACAAAGACCCATTCACCCTAGAGAAAATGAGTCTTTGTAGGACACTCAACACCCATTTTTTGGTGATAGGTACACAACAATTTAACCTTCCTAGATCTTCTAGAATATTGTGGTTTCTATTTGTAGTATTGTTTAAATCTGCATTTCAAGTTTTACATTGCATAATTGAGTTTACTAAGAAATTTTAGTTTATCTCCCCAAAGTGCATTTCAAACATATTTTACCATTTTCTATCATAAGGGATAACAACAAATCCTCTTGTTATCATTTTTTCACCACAACTCAAATTGATATAGCTGGTTGATTAAAGTTCATTTTTTTTTTAAGTGAAGAGTTTCAGTTTATTTTTACAGATGTTTTAACCATTGCAAATATTTGAGTTGTTGATTTTTTAAGAAGTCAAATGTTTTTCAACTGCCATTTAACATTTTCAGCATAGTATTTCATGAAATGTAAAAGGAAAGTTCTTTCATTTTGTATTTAGTTATTCATTCCATAATGTTCCATACATTGTTTACAACAGAGTACATAATTAAACAAGAATTGCACAAATGTTGTTTTATATTCATTGGGATAAAAAGAAGAATCAAGTGTCCCACACAAGTCATGGGAATAGCTGAGACAATGAATCATAAGGAGTACACTACACTACTGAAGATAAATGGAGAAGAGCATGTAAGAGAGAATGTAATCGTCATTGCCAATTTTTTCCTTCGAGTTTCCTTCAGATTTGTGCATCCTTCATTGTTTTTGTGCTCCAAATGAACCTTCAAGTGATTATAATTTTTTCTTAGAGCACGAACTATGAACCCTCCTACATGATCCATAAACAATAATCTAGGACACTACTTATGATGCATTGAACCAACTAAGAAAAAGCAAGAAGTGTGTAAGAAAATACCAAGGAGGAAACACATCATAAGAAACATTGTAATTATTGTTTTGATCTAACGTTGTATGTTTCCTATGTAGGTATAGGACAAGTCATGTTGTTGATCCAATTTGAAGACTTTAAAAGCATGTGGTGTAAAATAGGCTCCCACAAGGGTTGAGCAATGACATGCTGCCCCTCAAGAATTCAAGAGGGGAAGAGAAAGGAAATAATTTAGAATTGCTCAAAAGAGAT
Source organism: Sequoiadendron giganteum (assembly GCA_007115665.2). Taxonomy (NCBI): domain Eukaryota; kingdom Viridiplantae; phylum Streptophyta; class Pinopsida; order Cupressales; family Cupressaceae; genus Sequoiadendron; species Sequoiadendron giganteum. Next base: position 484,019,277 of record CM021104.1, read on the forward strand.
ATGCATCTGAAGGAGTACATCAAGTGGCATAATAACTCAAGCAATTGGCCATTTAGGACAATCAATTCTGAAGGTGCAATGAATTGAAGATCATAAATGATCAATTTCTCAAGTGGATCATCATAAAGAGTGCATCATCATGAAATGTGATAGTGAGAAGGCATACATAGTGCCTTGTTTACAAAATCAAAAATAGCAACTAAAGAAAATGGAGAAGCTTCAAAGCATCATCATCAGGTGTTTTATTTCAAGATATTTTATGCAAAGAATAGATTCATCAACTTTTGCTGCCTAAGAGAAACAAAAATGTATGAAGAGTGTAAAGTAAGCTTTGTGTCCATCAAGAAATGAGATTACAAGTGGTTGCAAATGAAGCATGAAAGTAGAGGATGAAAGGAAAGGAAGAATTGTTGGCTATGGGTACAATACACTAAATGTTTGAGCTAAATGTGACTTGAAATAGCATCATTAATGAAGGTAGTTTGAAAAAAATTAAGCTTGTTTCAGTACTTTTGATGCTACAAATGTAAAGGAGTATCTCATTGCAGTGTTTCATAAAACTGTGGTAAAAGTGAAGTTGGAAATGCATTTTCTAAAGCATTCAAGTGCATAGAATGTGTGATAATAGATAGCAAGTGACCTACAAAAATACCATGGTGTTGAATGCAACCTTGTAAACTATGCTAAATAGTGAATGAGAAAGTGCATGAGGGTATGAATGAGCTTATTTGTTTGATAAGCAACTAAAAATATTTGAATAGTGGTTGAGCTTCATTATGTTTGTGCATTTCATGCAAAAATTGGAAATAAATTAGCTTGTTCCATTAAGAATATTCTCCAAGTAAAGTAAAATTTGCATTCTAAGAACAAGCAAGTGAAGATACAGTAGTATGCACTTGAAAAAATGAAATCATTGTTGCTTTTCAAAAGCAGTGAGCCAATGCCAAACAAGCTAGGGTTTCGAAGTGGAAACAAATGAAATGGAACTCATTTTGAGCTTTAGGAGGAAACCATATGAGTTTATGTTTTAAGACTTCAAATGGGTAGTTCGAGCTCATCCAAGAATGTATAGAAACTCAGTTATGCTCTCATGGCCATGGCCTAGGATAATTTTCCTTTCATACATGGTGATACCCACTTAGGGTTTTTGCTTCAAAATGAAAATGCCAAAGAAATAACAAGGGTTAAAACACTTGCCAACAATGCAGCTCTCAGGAAATAAAGATATTGAAGTTGATTGTCATGGCCATGATGGGTTTTCAGAACCCAAGGAATAGTAAGCATAGATACAAAAGGTTCTTTCATTTAGCAAATAATATTATTACACATCATGGGTTGAGCCCAAATGAGATTATTTTTTTGCAGAAATAAAAGAACACACATGGTGAGGTTATGGCCCATACAATGGCCAAACTCAGAAAAATCCCACATAACTTCATTATTTTTATGAAATAAGCTCAAGTCGAGCTTTTATTTAAGAGTGAAATGCATTAGAAATGAAGCATAGAGCTTACCATGGTTGTGCAAGGAGAAAGGAAATCCAAGTCTACGGCTAGAGCCTTCAAAAAGCTCAAAAAAACTCTCTCATGGCGACTCCAGAAGAGTGGCAGAGATATCAACAAAAGAAAAAGCACAAAATACATCAAAACCACAATGATAGTCGCGACCTAGAGGCCTTTTAACTCAACAAAATGAAGCCAAGAAGACTCAGATAGATGAAGAAAACTCTTACCATCGAATACAGAGGGAGATGTACCAAAAAATTGGCACGAAAGCAGCTTGAATGGTGGAGTTCTAGCCCAAACCCTAATTCCCATGGTGGCACCCAATAGAGCCCCATTTTCTCCAAACTTGGTCGATGAAATAATAACCAAAAAATGTGTTTGGAGGTAGTTTTGTGGCTAGGGTTTTCCCCATGCTTAAGTTCGAATGTGATTTTTATCATATTCTTTTAAATTTCAAATGCTTTGTTAATATCTTGCCTCATATGTTGCCTAGGTCGAACCAATGCCTTAGGCATTTTTAGTGATTATTAAAGAAAATCAAACATAATACATACCCATGCACTTTACCTTGTGAAAATTCAAGACAATGACCTGAGGCCCTTAAAATTTTGCCTAAGTCTTGGACATTTTTAGGGTTTTTCTTTAGAGCTTGAGTCACCATAGGAGATGAGTGCCTAAATTTTTTATGATTTTTTATAGAAAAATAAAATATATAGAGGTCCTTGCATGATATTTTGATATTTTACAAATATAATTTTTTATCCAAACTACAAAAAATCAGAGTATTTGGAGATAAATTGTAAAAATTAGATGTAACAAAGGGAATTTCTATTTTTGTAATTCAAAAACTGAAAAGTTTTAAAACATTAATTAAGCAATGTTTCTATAAATTTCTTAATTAATTTTTATTTAAATGTATTTAGATAGTGCACAGTTGACACCAAAACCTTCTATTTTTTAGTTGGAGTTCCTAGGTGGATTTGGAAAACAAATAACAAACTGAACTCTCCATTTTCACTTTCCAGTTCTTTGCACCTGATTTTGTGGACTTTTTGGATCAACCCTTGGGAGATGGAAAGTTTGATTTTGTGGACTTTTTGGAGCTCGAAAATGTAGAATGAGTTGCTTTTTGGAGAAGTAGTGGGCCTATTTTTTTCTATTTTGCACTACTGGGGTCACTTAATGGCTATAATTTTGAGAAATCTTAATTTCTCAGGGGTTCAAATTCATAGTTTCTTGCTCTCCTATCCATTGAGAGTTTTTTAAACTGATTGATGTACTCATATTTTGAAATGGTTACTCCTTCAATGCTATAAAATAGTAGAGTTCCTTTCTCACCTACTTGTTCGAATTTGTAGTTACAATCTGATGTTAGTTGTGATTCAAGTGTGGAATCCTTCTTATGTCTTGTCAATTTTAAGTTTGTTGCAAGGTTTTCATGTGATTTGGGTTGCATTATGTGTTATTTTTAGCTACCCTCTATGCAAATAACTTTTGAGTTATGTGTCTTTGTGATGAGATTGTGAAAAAATAGAGTTTAAGGTATTGTTGTGAGTAGAAAAGTTGTTAGAATCCTCTTATCTGGTTAATCATCTTAAGTTGTAGGTTTTACTTTTCAGGTTTCTTTCTACTCCCTTTCCCTTGAAATTCCTTAGGTTAGGTGATTGGCTAGAGGGAACCAACCCACTCTGGAGATTCACTCTCACTCATTGATTTACCCACAAATCAGAGAGTGTTTCCATGTTGCAACAGGATAGGAAAGTCTAACTTGGCTAAGGGTGCAATCCTGATTGCCAACACCTCCTAATAGGGTTTACTCACCTCAAGCTTGAAAGTCAATCCTATCCTTGGTAGATCTCTTTTTTCTAATGAAATTAGGAAAGTGTAAGTGTATAGATCACACACCTTTTTCCACATTGATCACCCCACTTACATTTTTATCTTTCAAGTAAAAACTAGGGTATAATTATAGCTTGTAGGACATTAGGATGCATAACTCTAATTTGTGAATATATTTTCTTTGTCAATAGTTCCCAATGTGGTGAGTGATTTAAATTTAAAAAAATATTATTTGTTGAACCCATGAAGATAACATAGGGAAATCTAGTCATTATTCTCCCATGAAAATTTTGATGCTATTTCATTTCCTTGAATAATTGACTAGACCTCCATCCTTAATTATGACCTAAAGTTTTGGAGGTGATTAGATAGAAAAAAATAGGTGAGAAGCTAACGTATTCTTGGTGAAGTTCTAAGTGATTCCTAAGTCTATCAATACTTTTACTTTCTTGTTTTTCAAGAAACCCATTACATTGAGAGTTTTTAGGATGCTAATTCTACAAAAGTGCATGACAAGAAATATTTGGTCCAGGTGTCTTTTGATTCCATATTTGGCTCATCAATGATTTCTAATACTTCTTCATCTTCTTCCTCACTAGCCTCTTTAATGTATAACAACTTTTTTTAGCATATGTCCTTTATTGGATCTGTAAGTGTGAATAAGTAACAATGTAAAATAACTAAAAACACCTCTTAATATGATATTATATCAATGAATTTAATCAATAATTAAGCTATTAAAAACCAGAAATCCATTGAAAGCATCATATTGCTCTGTATCTCCAAAGATTTATTAAACCACTATGGATCTTAGATCATGTAAGCACTGTGACTACTAAAATGACAATCTAGAGAATGAGAAGTTGTCAAAATACAGGAAACTAATCCTATATGATGATATTCTAAACTAAATTGACATGAAACTGATAAATGAAAGCTAAAGTAAAACTAAGATGCATCCATGATTATGATTCTATTGATGCTATGATTTCTAAAATTATATTGCTATGATGCTTTATTGCTCTATTTCCTGTAGAGTAAGATTGCACAAAGTTGGGATACATTTCTTGTTGAATGACATTGTATTTATAGATTTACGACAACATATTTGCATAGGGGCAGCAAAGTAGAGGCTTGGATTCAATCTAGAGGATTGAAGGGTGGGAGATGAAGAAGTTGGAGTTGATGAAGGGAATGGTTTCTCCCCATGAAAATATCAAGCAAGATGATAGGAAGAATCAAAGGAAGAAGCTTTGAGAGATTGATTCAAATTTGTCTCCAATTTGTCTCCAAAGCTTCCCGTGAATGCTAGTTGAATTAATTAGATATAAAATATCTAATTTTATTGGTGAGTGAATAGAGCTAATTTGATTTATTCCTTTATTTAAATATTTTGATTTATTTAAATTAGCAAAAGGGAAAATTAATAGTTATAATAAAACAAACTATAGGAGTTGTTTATTAAATTAAATAGAAGTAATATGATAATTAAACAACAAAGTATTTAACCTTTATTAATTAATTTTGATTGAATGATGTGATAATTAAATAATACAAACTATTGAACTTGCATATTTAATTAAAATTGAAGAATATAAGATTTAGAATGTGAAATACTTAAATAAATATTTCTATTTATTTAAAAGTAGATGAATTTAATTATGATAATTAAATAAAACAAAGTGAAATTTGTTCATTTAATTAAGATGAAAATAAAAGAATAAAGATTGAAGAATTTAAGATGAAATATATAAATAAATATTTCTATTTATTTTAATAGTAGAGGAATTAAGGGTAATTAATCAAATAAATCATATTTAATCAATTCGATTCTCCAGACCATTTTTAGGTGTATGCATTTTTCCCTTTTTGAAGTGATGTGTTTACACATTGCTTTAAAGAAAATTTCGTGCTGCTGCTATCAATATCAACAAAAAATTCAGTATGCCCCAGACATTGATTTTCAGGTGATGATGGATATATGCCCCATCAGGAGATAAATTGATGATTTTTTTATTTTTATTGGATTTTTTAGAAATTTTCAATTTTTCATGATTTTCTGATGATTCTATGATGATTTGATGATGATTTGATGGTGAAATAATTTATCTCTCGATACAAAATATGTTGAATCCCTCTTGTGTTGTTTTTGTCCTTGATGTCAATTTGTGGTTATCTGGCATCTTGATGGTTATCTTCTCAGTTGATCCATTTTTTTGATTGGCACATCTACTGCATTGATTTTATTATCTTGGTGGCACTGATTGTTTAAATCCATATGCAGATTACAAGTGCTTGTTGAGGTATTCTGGTTACAAGTCATTTTCTCCATTGATCAAGTGATACTTTTCTGGTTTAAACAATTGTGTTTCAGCAATGATAATTATTTTTTCCTTGGCATGAATCAGATTTTATACAAGTTGTTGAATTATGGCTTGGTCAATCACATGCATCTTGTCATTGATACATTCTCTTGATATTTACAAAAGTTTATTTTACTCAACACAAGTCCTTGAGTTTTCATGACATTCTAAGGTGGAAATTTGACCTTGATATTTATTATTGGATATTATTTGGCACTTTATATTGAAGTGCACCTTATATTTCTATCGGGTCTCATCATGGTTTTTAAACATAGCTTAAATGTTGACAGTCTGTATAATGCTTATCGCGCTACTGCTGGCAATTATGCCAGTAACCGTAGTAACATGATGGAAGCAGCTAACAACAAGCAAGATAGTTACCGCTATACCGCGGGCTTTCATTTGTGTAATCGTGGTAGTGCAGGTAAACCATCAATGGCAAGAAGGACAGCTACCACTATACCACGAGCAATTATGTAGCTAACTGCGGTAATACGGTGGAAATGACTAGCAGTTAGCTTGGAGCTACCGATGTACCACAAGTATTCTGAAGCAAGACCATAGTTGGGTGGTAAAGGAAGAGGTAATAGTTAAATTTTTGTCATCGTTGTACCGTGGGTTGTTCAAAGGGAGACCACGGTTGTGCAGTAAGAGAGTGGATCTCAAAATCTATTAAAGAATTTTTGATAATTCATTAACTATCCTCTTGGACTCCAAATGGCTATCATATTTTGCAAAGGAATTCGCTTTGCTTACATTGGAAGATTAGAGCAAACTGTTTTCATTTCACTCTTTTCACATTTTTGATTGAAACCCTACTGGCCGCCACCATGGATCATTGGTCTCAGCTGTTTCTTTGTTATCCCTGGAGTTTTTGTTCCTGGACAACGATTGGGAGTAGTAAGAAGACCATCATATTGGTCACTCTGTGTGTTAGTTTCCAACCACTAGGTGTAGGCACGAGTTTTGGAAGGTAGTGTGGCCGTTTTTGCTCCTCTATAAAACTGGTAATCATTCTTTGACAGCAACATTCATTCACAAGGTATTCTTCTTTTGATTGGTTTGTTGATCCGCTTCTGGATAAGCAAGATGGTTACAAACTTACTCTGTCTCTCTTATGCAAAGTAAAAAATTGAAAACTTCTATTGCTTTCATGAGAAAAGTCTGAAATATTTACTTTTAAGAATCAAAACATGACTGCAATTTCATTTGAAGGTTATCATGACAGTCATTTTAAGGAGCTGTATTTTCTGGTTGTGGGTAATGATAATATCATCGAATCTCTTCATTTGCTTATTTGGGTTCATGGATAATGGTTCTTATGAAGTTACTTCACTCACACTTCACAATGATTTCAGTTTCTTAAGTTTTACAGTCACTATAATGGGTATAGATCTCGAAATATTCTCTCAGCCTCACTGGAATTTGTGGGTAACTATTATAATTAATGTTTAATAGCTTTTGATTGCATGCTGGTTGGGGTTTCAGTTACTTCTTTTTCATAGCAGCTTATTTTTCAAAACTCCTATGGTCTATGCACTCTTCATTACTACTTGTGGGCATAATCTGAAAGAGGTTTCATTTTGCTAAAAATACTTATTTGGCATTGTTGGTTCTATCAAGGAAAAATGGTTATCATTTCAATTTTTAAATGATGTGGTCTCATTGCTTTTATTTAAGCACTGCATGTGCAGGCTTCTAGTGAAGATATGCTCTGTCACACCTCTATTCTTGGAATTTTTTGTTCTATCCTCAACAGAAAGAAAGAATCTTCTTTTATGATCACTGCAACATCAGATTTGTTTCTTGTCAATCATTCTGTAACCTGAAAAACAACCTTGTATAGCCTTCTAGAATGTGAAATTCGAGAAATGGTGGTAATACTTCCAATATGTAATGATGCTTTCTGTAAAAAGCCAAAAATAGTGATTTTAGGGTTTTATCATGACAGAAAATCAAAAACTTGAAACAGGGGTTTTACTATTTAGAAATGTGAATGTCTATTATGTGATTTGATGCTGAAAATTGGAAAACACAATGTGTAGTCAGATTTGTAGTTTTTGTATGGGAAAAGATTGAAAATCAAACAGTGAGAAAAGAAAGAAAAGATGTATCATTGTAATACAGTTTGATGAGATTGTATTGTGACTATGATAGGATTTTCCTCAAGCTGCATTGAGATTAGATAATGCATGGAATTCTGAAGAGTCAATTTTGACTCTTGAAAATTCTATGTTTTATTTGTCAAGACGCACTTGATAGAAATCAAGTGAAACAGAGAGATCCTCTGTACTATTGTATGCTCTATTGAATATCAAGAAAGTGGTTGGTGCTCCTTGAGATAGGTGTCTCTAAACAGAGGGGTTGGTGCTCCTTGAGTCGATGCTCAGAAATCAGCCATTAAGGCTTTGTCAAAATAAATTATTGAAATGAAAGCTTGAAAAAGGCAACAGGGTCAGGAGTGGTTTTTCTACCCCAAGAGGGTTTTCCACTCAGCATATCATGTGTCTATTTGTGTCTCTATGACTCATTTGCTTCAGTACTTTACTTCTTTAAAATGCAATGTTACATTACTCATTTCAGTTTATATGATTGCATTCGAATACCGGAATGACACTATCATTGATAAATGAGAACATATGTATGGATCTTTTCAGTTTCAATTTAAATTATTTAAGAAGTTATAAACACTGATTCACCCCTCTCTGTGTTCTTTCACTCCAAAAATTGGTATCAGAGCCTAGGGTCCTTTGATAGGTCCTCCCAACCTAGGATTGATTCTAGACTTGGAGTCTATTCAAAATGTCTCAAGATCATGAAGGTACTTCCATGACTAGAGCTCCATTATTTGATGGAATTGATTATGTATTCTAGAAAATTAGAATAGAGACTTATTTAACTTCTATAGACCTTGATGTCTGGAGCATAGTATTGACTGGGTACGCTGTACCAGCTACTTTTCCAACTAGTTCTGATGAAAAGAAGAGATATGAAACCAATGCAAGAGCAAAGCATGCTCTTCTATTTGCTCTAACTAAAGATGTCTTCATCAAAGTCATGCACTGCAGTTCTGCTAGAGAAATATGGACTAAACTTGAAACTATTTATCAAGGAAATGAAAAGGTAAAATAGTCCAAAGTCCTCACTTTAAAACATCAGTTTGAAGAATTAAAAATGAGGGACGATGAAAAATTTGCTGACTATTTTCAAAGCGTTGATGAACTAGTAAATGTCATCATGGTTCTGGGAGAAGAAGTCAAGGAGTTTGATGTTTTAACCAAGGTCATCAAAACCTTGCAAACAAAATTTGAAGCTAAGGTAGCTACTCTAGAAGAGAAGAAACATTTTACCCAACTTACCCTTGACAGTCTACAGGGCACTCTGACTACTTATGAAATGAGGATTAGTAAAAACAACACCTCTACAAAAGAAGCCGCATTTAATGCTAAAAGGAAAGAAAGGGATGAACTCTCTAAATCAGAGTTTTCTAATTCTAAAGAATCCCATTTTGTGAGGAAACTCATAAAGGGTTCTGGAAAGTATAAGGGAAAACTTCCCTTCAAATTCTTTAATTGTGGCAAAATAGGTCACTTTTCTGCAAAGTGTCCCTATGGTGACACAAACAGTGATAACGAGAAATTTGAGAAATTTTCCAAGATAAAGGCTTATAGACCCAAATAGAAATTTAACTTCAAAAAGAAGAAAAGTCTATTCAAAAAAAATGAAACAGATTCTGAATCTAATGACTCTCTAGATGAAGAAGATGAAAATATTTTCATGGCTGAAATCATTCAGCAAGATGAAACAAACAACAATGATGCTGAAGAAGGTGAAGTGGACTATGAAGGAGAACTAAAATGTGCTCTAAAAGAGCTGAGAAACCTTAAGAAATAGTTGCGTGCTCAAGAACAAAATGTTGTTCAAGATAACTCACAAGAGCAACTCATTAATATTGAGATAATTTCATTAAAAACTCAACTTGAAGAATCCAAGAGAGTTGAAGATTGTCTTCGCATTGACATAAGTTTTAAAGACCAAGAAATTCAAAAACTTGAACATGAGATTGTAGATCTCAGGAAGACTATCGAGAAGTATGAAAGCACTCTTAAACTAAATGACATGCTCAGTAAACATAAATTAAACAAAGACAAAACTAGTAGTGGATTTGTTAAAGGTGAATTCTCAAATGACAGTGAAAAGAACAATATTGTTGCTGGAAACAAAAATTCTGAACTCAAACATTCTAAGTTTTTCAAGGATCATATTCATCCTTTTAGGAGCAACAAAATGGTTTACAACTCCTACCCTCTCTTTCATGGGTATTGTTACTTCTGCAATAAATTTGGTCACAAAATAAATTCTTACAGATTTATGAATGCTAGAACTCCTAGATTTGGCTTTAGGTAGAATCATGGTTTTGCAAGATAGATTAGATTTTTTACATGCAAATCTTTGGGTCATTCTACAAAGCAGTGCAATGCTAATCAGTAGAATAAACAGCTGAAAACCATCAAAGTCTAGAAACCCAAAGCAGTTAACAACATTGAATAGACTATGCTTGTTCAAAATGCCTTTCACTCAAAGTATAAGGACCTATGGGTCCTAGAAAGTGGCTATTCAAACCACATGATTGGTGACAAAGAAAAATTTACAAATCTAGAAGACTATGTCAGTGGATATGTAAAATTCGGAGACAACTCTAGAATTCAAATCAAAGGGAGAGGTTCTCTGTTTCTAAATGAAGACACTCCAATCTACAATGTTTATTATGTAGAAGGATTAAAACATAACCTTCTGAGTGTCAGTCAAATCTGTGACAATGGCTATCAAGTCTTGTTCACTTCACAAGGATGTGAAATCAAAAACCAGTCTGGAAAAGTTGTTGCTGCTAGAAGGAGGACTAAAGGAAATGTCTACAACTTACTAGAAACCTCTGGACATGAAAACAATCACGGTATATGCTTAATGAGTCATGTTGAAGAAAGTTGGTTGTGGCACAAGAGACTAGGCCACATTAATTTTTACAATATGGTCAGGATTAGCAAAAATAAAAAATGTAAGAGATCTGCCCCTTCTTAGAAAACCTGACAAAGCTATTTGTAAAGAGTGTCTCAAAGGAAAGCAAACCAAGGTAAGCTTTAAATCCAAGGAAACTTTCTCTACTAATCCTCTACAAATTGTTCATATTGAATTATGTGGTCCTACAAGGACTAGATCCATAAATGGTGAGAAATATTTTATGTTGTTTGTTGATGACTACTCTCATATGGTATGGGTTACTTTTCTCAAGAATAAATCAGAAGCTTTTGAATGCTTTAAAGCTTTTAGAAAACTGGTAGAAAGAGAGACGGGCTTAAAACTGAAATGTTTAAGATTTGATAAAGGTGGTGAATTCACCTCACAAGAATTCATAAACTACTATGACAAACATGGCATAAAAAGACAGTATGTTGCTGCCAGAACACCCTAGCAAAATGGGGTAGTTGAGCGAAAGAATAGAACTGTAAAAGAGATGGAAAGAACCATGTTAAATCAAGCAAATTTGGCAAGTATGTACTGGAAAGAAGTTGTTCATACAACTGTTTACATTTTGAATAGAGTGAAGATTAGAGTGAAATCAAACTTCACTCCATATGAATTGTGGTATGGGAAATATGCCCAAATTAAATATTTCAGAATATTTGGTTGCAAGTGTTTTATCAAAAGAGATGATGAAAACTTAGGCAGTTTCCAATCTAAAACTGATGAAGGTATCTTTTTAGGATACTCTACTCACAACAGAGCCTATAAATGCTTTAACAATAGGCTGAACAAAATTGTTGAATCCATAAATGTCAAATTTGATGAAAATCTGCTTCTAGATGCTGAACCTATGCAGGATGATGAAGAGGACAAATTTTAACTTGATATAATTACTGAGAGATTTGAAACTACAAAGCCTAAAATAAAACCAGCAAGCCCTAAACTTGTTGAAGCACAATCTGAAGAAGCTAAAATCAGCTCAGAAAAATGTGAACCCAAAGTTACTTCAAAATCTCTTGCTAGAAATCATCCTGAGGATCTGATTATAGGAGATAGATCTGCAGGAGTTCAAACAAGGTAAAAATCTATTAACTATGATGAAAAATCTCACATAGCTGAGCTTACTACACTTTGTTTAATAACCTATTTTGAGCCCAAAAATTTTGATGATGCTCTAACTGATGAATGTTGGCTTAATGCAATGCAAGAAGAAATTGATCAAATTGAAAAAAAATTAGACTTGGGATCTAGTCCCAAGCCTAGATGACAAAAATTTCATAGGAGGCAAGTGGATATTTAGAAACAAATATGATGAACATGGTCATGTTGTTCACAACAAGGCTAGATATGTCTACAAAGGATATGCTCAGCAAGAAGGTATTGATTTCAGTGAAACTTTTGCTCCTGTTGCTAGGCTTGAATCCATTAGAATTTTCTTAGCATATTTTGTTTTCAAAAATTTCACTATATATCAAATGGATGTAAAAACTGCCTTTCTAAATGGATACTTAGAAGAAGAAGTTTACATAGAATAGCCTGAAGGGTTTATCTGTAAAAACAAACCAAATCATGTCTACAGGCTGCAAAAGGCTCTATATGGCCTAAAACAAGCTCCTAGAGCTTGGTACTCCAAATTGACAGTCACTTACCGTCAAAAGGGTTCATTAGAGGAGGAGTTGATAGCAATCTGTATGTTAAAATTGAAGGATCTAATATTCTTATTGTTGAAATTTATGTTGATGACACTATTTTTGGTTGCAACAATATTGCCTTGAGTAAAAAATTCTCACAAATCATGGAATCTGAATTCGAAATGTCAATGCTGGGAGAACTGTCATTTTTCTTAGGTCTTTAGATTTCACAACTTGACTTTGGCATCTTTTTATCTCAAGCAAGATATGCAAAAGAAATGTTAAAAAGGTTTAAAATGGATGAAAGTCATCCTGTAAGCACCCCAATGGCTACTGGCTGTAAACTTAGCAAAGTTTATGACTCCCCTTCTATAAACTCAACTAATTATAGGTCAATAATAGGTAGCCTATTGTATTTAACAGCCTCAAGACCTGACATAATGCAAGTTATTTGTATGGTTGCTCATTTTCAATCAGCTCCTAAAGAATCTCACGTCAATGTTGTGAGAAGGATTCTTAAATATGTACAAGGCACAATTGATTATGGGCTCTGGTATCCCAAAAGCAATGATTTCTCTTTAGTAGCTTATACTGATTTTGATTGGGCAAGATGTCTAGATGACAGGAAAAGCACCAGTGGTGTTTCTTTCTTTCTTGGAGATTGTTTAGTGGCTTGGCACAGCAAAAAGCAAGAGTTTGTTTCGCTCTCTACTGCTGAAGCAGAATATATAGCTGCCACTTCTTGCTGCAATCAGGTAATTTGGATGTCACAAACATTATCAGATATGGGTATTTAAATTCCAAAACCTATTACTATTATGTGTGACAATACTAGTGCAATAAATATCTCAAAAAATCCAATTATGCACTCTCGAACTAAACATCTAGCTATAAAATTTCATTTTCTTCGTGAAAAGGTGTTGGCTAACGAGGTATCTATGCTATATGTTCCTACACAAGCATAGGTTGCTGACTTTTTTACAAAACCATTGGCTAAAGATGTTTTTGAAAGACTTAGGTCTCGATTGGGAGTTGTCTCTCAATGTCTGTTATCTTAAACAGTCTATCTTGGTGATAGGGGGAGTTGGTCAGCTATTCTTGCAGCTCATACTTTGCTGCTCAATGGTTCAATCTGTAGTTTGATGGCTTGTCACAGTTGGTTCTGGTTTATCTTTGTTTGGTCTCCCTTTATCATTGTGTCAAAAAGGGGGAGAATTCTTGAGCATTCGATTATAGTTCATTATCATTGGTTTGGTGGCTCAGTTTTGCCATTAAGGACAAAGGGGGAGTTTTTTGAATCCCTCTTGTGTCATTTTTGTCCTTGATGTCAATTTGTGGTTATCTAGCATCTTGATGGTTATCTTCTTAGTTGATCCATTTTTTTGATTGGCACATCTAATTCATTGATTTTATTATCTTGGTGGCACTGATCGTTTAACTCCTTATATAGATTACAAGTTCTTGTTGAGGTATTCTGGTTACAAGTCATTTTCTCCATTGATCAGGTGATACTTTTCTAGTTTAAACAATTGTGTTTTAGTGATGATCTCAATTATTTTGTCCTTGGCATGAATTAGTTTTATACACATTGTTGAATTATGGCTTGATCAGTCACATGCATCTTGTCATTGAGACATGCTCTTGATATTTACAAAAGTTTATTTTACTCAACACAAGTCCTTGAGTTTTCATGACATTCTAAGGTGGAAATTTGACCTTGATATTTATTATTGGATATTATTTGGCACTTTATATTGAAGTGCACCTTATATTTCTATCGGGTCTCATCATGGTTTTTAAACATAGCTTAAATTCTGATAGTCGGTATAAATCTTACCACGCTACCGCTGGTAGTTATGCCAATAATTGCTATAACACGATGGAAGCAGCTAGCGACAAGCAAGATAGTTACCGCTATACCACGGGTTGTCATCTGTGTAACTGCGGTAGTGCGGGTAAACCGCTAGTGGCAAGCAAGACTGCTACAACTGTACCGCGAGCAGTTAAGTAGCTAACCGCGGTAACGCGATGGAAATGACTAGCGGTTAGTTTGGAGCTATCGATGTACCATGAGTAGTCTGAATCAAGACAGCGATTGGGTGGTAAAGGAAGAGGTAACAGTTAAATTTTTGTCACCGTTGTACCGTAGGTTGTTCAAAGGAAGACCACGGCTACGCAATAAGAGAGCGGATCTCAAAATCTATTAAAGAATTTTTGATAATTCACATAACTGTCCTCTCAAACTCCAAACGGCTATCATATTTTGCAAAGGAATTCACTTTGCTTTCAATGGAATATTAGGGAAAACTATTTTCATTTCACTCTTTTCACGTTTTTGATTGAAACCCTACTGGCCGCCACCATGGATCATTCCTCTCAGTTGTTTTTTTGTTATCCCTGGCATTTTTATTATTGGACAGTGATTGGGAGCAGTAAGAAGACCATCAAAATGGTTGCTTTGTGTGTCAGTTTCCAACCATTGGGTGTAGGCATGATTTTTGGAAGGTAGTGTGGCCATTTTTGCTCCTCTACAGGACTAATAATCATTCTTTGACAGCAACATTCATTTACCAGGTATTCTTCTTTTGATTGGTTTGCAGATCTACTTCTGGACAAGCAAGATGGTTAGAAACTTACTCTGTCTCTCTTATGCAAAGTAAAAAATTGAAAACGTCTATTGCTTTCATGAGAAAAGTCTGAAATATTTGCTTTTAAGAATCAAAACGTGACTGCAATTTCATTTGAAGGTTATCATGAAAATCATTTTAAGGAGCTATGTTTTCTGGTTGTGGGTAATGATAATATCATCAAATCTCTTCATTTGCTTATCTAGGTTCATGGATAACGGTTCTTGTGAAGTTACTTCAGTCACACTTCACAATGATTTCAGTTTCTTAAGTTTTACAGTCACTATAATGGGTATAGATCTCAGATTATTCTCTCAGCCTCACTAGAATTTGTGGGTAACTATTATAATGCACATGGTTAATAGCTTTCGATTGCATGTTGGTTGGGGTTTCAGTTACTTATTTTTCATAGCAGCTTATTTGTCATAACTCCTATGGTATATGCACTCTTCATTACTACTTGTGGGAATAATCTGAAAGAGGTTTCATTTTTCTAAAAATACTTCTGTTGCATTGTTGGTTCTGTCAAGGAAAAATGGTTATCATTTCAGTTTTTAAATGATGTGCTCTCACTGCTTTTTTTTAAGCACTACATGTGTAGGCTTCTAATGAAGATATGCTCTGTCACACCTCTATTCTTGGACTTTGCTATTCTATTCTCAATAGAAAGAAATAATCTTCTTTTATGATCACTGCAACATCAGATCTATTTCTTGTCAGTCATTTTGTAACCTGAAAAACAACCTTGTATAACCTTCTGGAATGTGAAATTTGAGAAACAGTGGTAATACTTCCAATATGTAATGATGCTTTCTGTAAAAAGCCAAAAATAGTGAGTTTAGGGTTCTATCATGATAGAAAATCAAAAAATTGAAACAGGGGTTTTACTATTTAGAGATGTGAATGTCTATTATGTGATTTGATGCTGAAAATTGGAAAACACAATGTGTAGTCAGATTTGTAGTTTTTGTATGGGAAAAGATTAAAAATCAAACAGTGAGAAAAGAAAGAAAAGATGTATCATTGTAATACAATTTGATGATATTGTATTGTGACTGTGATAGGATTTTCCTCAAGCTGCATCAAGATTAGATAATGCATGGAATTCTGAAGAGTCAATTTTGACTCTTGAAAATTCTATGTTTTATTTGTCAAGACGCACTTGATAGAAATCAAGTGAAATAGAGAGATCCTCTATACTATTGTATGCTCTATTGAATATCAAGAAAGGGGTTGGTGCTCCTTGAGATAGGTGTCTCTAAACAAATGGGTTGGTGCTCCTTGAGTCGATGCTCAGAAATCAGCCATTAAGGCTTTGTCAAAATAAATTATTGAAATGAAAGCTTGAAAAAGGCAACAGGGTCAGGAGTGGTTTTTCTACCCCAGGAGGGTTTTCCACTCAACATATCATGTGTCTATTTGTGTCTCTATGACTCATTTGCTTCAGTACTTTACTGCTTTAAAATGCAATGTTACATTACTCATTTCAGTTTATATGATTGCATTCGAATACATGAATGACACTATCATTGATAAATGAGAACATATGTATGGATCTTTTTAGTTTCAATTTAAATTATTTAAGAAGTTATAAACACTGATTCACCCCCCCCCCCTCAGTGTACTTTCACTCCAACAGATATTGATTCTGCCAGATGATAAAATGTTTGATGATTTTCGATCATGTCAACCTTTGATTTGATATTTATTGTTGATCCTGATAGGTTAGAAGCTTATTGATCTCATGATAGGTGAGATTCAATGATTGATTGATGGTTGGCCTCATGATAGGTGAGGATCAATGATAGATTTATGATTGACCTCATGATAGGTGAGGATCAATGATAGATTGATAATTGACCTCATGATAGGCGAGGATCAATAATAGATTGATTGATTGACCTTATGATAGGAGAGGTTGATGATAGATTGATGATTGATGTCACAATAGGTGAGTTTCATTGATAGATTGATGATTTACCTCATGATAGGCGAGGATTAATGATAGATTGAGTGATAGGCTAATTGATTGATAATATTTTTGATTTGTGATTGATTATAGGAGGATTTAAGAGTTTTTCCCAAAGATGTGGGACATGATTCCGCATCTAGTGTAGGTTGATATAGATATCATTAGATGATGTGGAAAATCTATAATGCAGATGCAAAACTAATATGAATGCAATCTAATTTAACCATGCAAATCTACATATGCAAGCATTAGCATCTTAATAGTCCATTTATCATGTTTTTTATCATCATTGAGCTTTTAAAATGTTGAAAGTGAGTACAAGCATCAATGGTATATGTTAGACCAATGATGACCTGAGTACTACTTTCATGATTTTTGATATTGCAAGTGAACACTAGCATCTAGGTATAATTAAACTGAGATGACCTAAGCGTTTCTTGCATAAATAAGACAACAATTAATCACTTTCCTATTTAAATTGGAATTTCATCCATGATACTTTGTAGAGCACTTCCCGCGACAATTCACATAGTAATTATGATTAATTCACAAACAACAGATAAATAAAATATCATTCTCCTTCCTAGCTTCTCTAGTTCAATACATCATCAAGTTTCTCCAAAGAAATGATGACAATGATCAAAATACATGTCCAACCTTTGCTTAAATTATTTCAATCATTATTTAGATTAGATCATCCATCCTGATTTTATGATGTTTTGTGATTTTCTGTGATTTTTGACCTATTTTTGGATTTTGATATGATATGGATGTTTGATGTGCTCTTGATGGTGATTGATGTTCAAAGTTGGGTTGGATTTGTCTTCTTATTGTTTTTCTATTTGATTAAGTTCTAAGTTTTAATGCCCCAAGTGAGATCGGGATTTTTCCCTCAAGCTAGGGTGAGACACGACCACATTTGCCAGGATATGTACATGAGATTTTATTGCACCTTTTTCAGATTTTATGATTTTTTTTGTATTTTTCATGATATTTTAAGATGAAATGAGATTATATTCCTAATTGAAGGAGCAATATTCCCCACAATAGAGATAATGCAACCATGGATAATTGATAGATCAAAATGAAAGATTCACTGCAAAACATGTCACACAAGCAACATATCTCTTTTCAGAAGATGATAATGGTTGATTGATTAAGATGTGAGGAATGATTGATTCCATAAGACATGATGATGATAAGTACTTAGGATCATTAATTTCCTCTAAGTACAATAATATTGATGATTGTTGTTGATTGATTGACAAAAGATATGAGGATTGGATAATGTTTTGTAGCTAGGCTTAAATATGATTTGCATGATAATATTCAAGGTTGCAAAGGGACATGGTGACATGGATTTTGATAAGCAAGGTGATATGGAATGGAAGAAAGCAAGGATAAAAATAATGAATGGGATGATCAAGATCAACTAGATAAGATAAAGACACAAGGCCCAAGAATTTTTCCCCTATTCCTCATTAAGACCAAGGAAAGGAAGAAAGCATGTATTTAGTAAGAATGATGGAATATGGATAAGATGAAAGATATGGTATGGAAGATATAAATAAATTTTATAGGATAAAATATATGATGTTCAAGAAGATCCTTAACCTTGTCAAGATCAAAGGTTGAAATGTAAGGAATGAGCATAGAAAGGATGATGACCATGAATGATAAGATGGATGAAACTTGTCCCTAAGTGTAGAGTGTAAGAGGAATATGGAAGATAGGATATGGATGATAGGGAAATGGAGGAAGGACTTAAGCATCAAGTTTCAAAACCAAATATCCCTCTAATAAACCATGGAAAATGGGAATTAGACTCCTAAATGTTGGAAGATATGATGGAAGAATCTAAGGACTTATGCAAAGGTTTGGATTAAAGGAGAATGATGGGGGATGAATGTTGGATAATGGATATGAGGTTGGAAGGCATGTTGATGGATAGATGGAAAGGATAGAAAGATCAACATTGGAACACACCTTGAAGGGTGGCAGAGTGATGGAGGAAAAATGGATTTGGAAGGTGATAGGTTATTAGATGGAAAATTGGAGGAAGCTTTTGGATTAACAAATTTGGATGCCAATTTAGATTTTATTGCATCTATGAGACTTTTAGGAATCCACATGACTTTTGACTTTGATTTTTTATTTGTGGGCCTTTGTGGCCTTTGAAATTTTTCTTTTTGATTTATGGACCTTTGTGGTCTTTGAAAATTTCCTTTTTGCTTTGATGGGCCTTTGTGGCCTTTTGAAATTTTCTTTTGATTTTGGATCATTTTTTCTTTTATTTTTGCATCTCTTCAAGGAGACATGTTGATCCTTTGATACATGCGGATTTTGATATAGAAGCTTTTGATATTTGGCATCCAAATTGCTTCCAAGAGCAATGGGAGGGGTGGATTGAGATGAATGATATGGAGGTATTATGGATGAGTTAATGTGGGTATAATTTTCAAAGAGCATCAAGGATGTGTGCCTTTGTTGTTCTTGAGAAATAGGATATGGACCTAGGATAGAGGGAAGGTTTGATGGACTAGGATGAAGACCTAGGATAGATGGTATGTTTGGTGGATTAGGATGAGGACCTAAGATAGATGGTAGGTTTGATGAAGGAGGACACTTAGGTGTATAACCAAGGCCATGGTGATATGGGTTTCTTTGAACAGAAAGGGGTTCTAGGATACCTTGTTCATGAAGGCCTAATCCATTTCCTTTGTAATTCATACTTTGACACATTTGTTTACCAATAGGATATGTATTGTTTGTGAAAAAAGATGAGAGTCCATTTTGGGGAGGATATGATATGCATGAGAGGATAGGTTTTGGAAGTAAACTAGAATGGATAAAGGTGGAGGATCCCAATTTATAGTTGTGGGGTTCATGGATAGCTTGAATAGGTGTGATAGGCTCTTGATATGGGGATGATGGGGTGTTTTGATCTTGACTTGGAAAGGAATTATGAGGTGTGGGAGAGGAAGTAGCTTGTCCTTTATTAAGTGTAGAATCATTATGAAGTGGTATTAAAGGCATATCTTGATCATGAGAAGGATAAACATCTTCAAGGGATGAAAGGGTATCCTTGAATGGAAGCATATCTTGATCTTGATGAGGAAGGGAATCGTGAGGTTTTGTAGAAAGCATGTCTTGATCATCAATTGATAAGACATCATTAGATAGGATGGAAGAACTATCATGCTCTTGTGATGTAATAGAATCATGAGATGGTATGGATTGATTAGATTATATGGAAGAAGAACTTGGAAGAATACTTGTCTCTTGAGATGGAAGGGAATTATTTTGGATGAAAATTGAAAGGAGGGGATCGTCATAAGATTCTTGATAAATGGGATCTTGATAAAATATTGGAAGAATTTGTGGAATTTTGATATCATTGGATGGAGTGGAAAGAATATTTTGATCTTGATGTGGAGGGGAGTCTATGCTATCATGCTTCAGGTTGAGAGATTGACATGAACCATTGGATGTTGAAAATATGATAGAAGACGATGATTGGATGGAATTGTTAATTTGAGTGAGAATCTTGAGGTTTATTTTGGCTTATGGTGGATGGAGATAAATGCATGACATGATAGGATTGCTCAATATCATTTGTGTTTGAGGACTAAGATTTGGGATTCTGATTTGATTTTTTCAAAAATTCAAAGATATAGAACTTGGATGATGTAGTTGTTGGTGGAGAGGGTGTCATGTCGAGGTTTTTTTCAGAGGAATAAGAACAAATGTCTGGTACCAAACATCTCTCTGTGGTTGTTTCCCTTTGCATATCCTAGATTTGTTGTTGAAATTTTTTCATTTGATGAGCTAAAGCATTCAACTGATCCTCATCTATTTCGGCCATGGTGGTTTCTAGTTCAATTTCCTATTCTTTGGGTTTTTAGTCTTCGTGGCCTTGTTAAAATGGACATACAAACGTTATTGTTTTCAATAAAATTTTGATCTTATTTTGGTATAGTTTCAAGGATATTAACTCAAGTCAAATAAAATGATAGATTCTATTGATTAGACTAAGTTAATAAGTTTGATTATACAATTTAGTTTCTTTGATTTAGGATGACTGATCCTAAAACTTAAGTTACTAATAAAAGGTGTTTGATTGAGACACTTTTGGATAATAGATCTTGGTTTGATTTGAATAAATTCAATTATAAATTCTAGTCTATGCAAGTTTAAGACTATGTTTTGATTTAGGAAATTTTATGTTCTAATAAAAATCCAAATTTTGATGTTAATTGTTTGACAGGGGTTTCCAATAGTGTTATGTTTTCTTTGTGTTTTTTAGGATGATCTTATCTAATTTAATGTTTTAAAAACACAACAATCATTTATAAAATAGTTGTTTCTTTAAGACCTAGATTCTAAACAATAAGTGTATGTTCAAGAATCAAACATGATCCTCCATGATTTCCACTGGTTTGTTTAACAAAAATACACTTCAGACATACTCACTGTTAAGGTCAAAAAGGTCATTGTTATAATCAACATCCCACATCTTAAAGTTGCATTGACTCACACAGTCGTGTCACCCCCTAGAGGGTGCCCATGTTTTCGTTGTTTCTAGGCATGTACTCAAGGTTAGATTTCTCGATCCCTTGAGCAAACAGTCCTTGGAAATTATATGGTGAGTGTCTTGGGGGTAGATTCTTCCCTCCCCTTGCATTGCGAGTATGACAATGTCTGGTTAGCTAGATTCTACACTATGGTTCATAGATAGGGTTTCCATTCGGAGCGGAAAATGATAAACTCCCTCAGGAGACCTCCCAATCTTTAGAACAAATATTTTGGGGATGGTTATCTTGCACACTTCTGTTGAGTTGGACTTTCATCAACAACTCACTTTTGATTATAGTGGGTTGGAATCCTTGGCTTTAGGCATTCCTACTTAGGTCGTTCCCGTAGGGTGAGTACTTTTTCCCACTACGGCGGGCCTTCTAAAGGATTTAATAAAGTGAGAATTGTATGAAATCAAAGGATGATTCTAGCATTTTGATCACCCAGTTAAGGGGAGAGCATAGGCCTATCACCATACAAGCACGGTAATCAATATTCAACTTTAAAACCCAAAAGACAAATTTTCTATTCTATGTGAATATTTTGCTTCACAAAAGTCATGGTGTTAATTTTAACTGATATAGCATAATGTGTGATTTCTATCCTAGGATTGATAAATTTTAAACCAAATTGCTACCCTAGGATTGATAAATTTTAAACCAAGTGACTATCCTAGGATTGGTTCATTTTAATCCAAATCCAAAAACCAGTGAGTTTCTAATGTTCTTTTTAACCAACTTTGAGAAAGCTTGTGTAGATGGTTAATTTTAAGCCGAAAGTAATGCTATTTGGTCCTACAACATGAATGAAAAATAACATATGATGGGTTATTTTCCCATGAGTGTTTGAAAAAACTATTACAATGGATATCAATTTTTTTTCTCACTTCAATACTCCATGTTCCTCTTAAAAACCTACAATAAATGCTCAAAATGTTAGATCAAATCAATAAATAAGAAGATATAAGGGTAAGATGAATGATTAAGCATAAAAACCCTAAAACTTAGACCAAGTTACAATGTGATTTGACTTTAAATGTAAAATTGAAACTGTTAACTCTAAAAAAAAGTGAGAAATATCTACACCATTGCATAGCTTATGAAATTTTACCCCATTTCAAAAAGAAAAGTTTTGAAAAAGACCTTCTTATGACCAAGATATGGCCATTTTAAGATTGACTGTCAAAGTGCTAAAACAGACTACAGAAGCTTTATTTTGCAGAAGTGCTAAAACAGACCTTAGAAGCGCTAAAACAGAGTTTGTAAGCGCTACTTTGGATACAAAAGCACTAAAACAGAGTGTGTAAGCACTACTTTGGATATAGAAGCACTAAAATAGACCTCAGAAGTGCTAAAAAGGAGTATCTAAGTGCTACTTTGGATATATAAGTGCTAAAATAGACCTCAAAAGCGCTATAGTTTTCATCAAAAGCATCGAAAAATCTCTCAATCGCGCTAAAATGAACATGCCAGAATCCTGTACGACACTTTTTAGATTTTTTTTGTGAAATATGGGGTTAGAGGCCCCATGGTGGGTACCAAATTGTAAGTGTGAATAAGTAACAATGTAAAATAACTAAAACACCTCTTAATATGACATTATATCAATGAATTTAATCAACAATTAAGCTATTAAAAACCAAAAATCCATTGAAAGCATCATATTGCTCTCTATGTCCAAAGATTTATTAAACCACTATGGCTCTCAGATCATGTAAGCACTGTGACTACTAAAATGACAATCTTGAGAACGAGAAGTTGTCAAAATGCAGGAAAATAATCCTATATGATGATATTGTAAACTAAATTGACATAAAACTGATAAATGAAAGCTAAAGTAAAACTAAGATGCAGCCATTATTATGATTCTATTGATTCTATGATTGCTAAAATGTTATTTCTATGATGCTTGATTGCTATATTTCCTACAGAGTAAGATTGCACAAAGTTGGGATCCATTTCTTGTTGAATGAGGCTATATTTATAGATTTACGGCAGCAGATTTACACAGGGGCAGAAAAGTAGAGGCTTGGATTCAATCTAGAGGATTGAAGGGTGAGAGATGAAGAAGTTGGAGTTGATGAAGGGAATGGTTTATCCCCATGAAAACATCAGGCAAGATGATAGGAAGAATCAAAGGAAGAAGATTTGAGAGATTGATTCAAATTTGTCTCCAAAGCTTCTCGTGAATGCCAGTTGAATTAATTAGATATAAATATCTAATTTTATTGGTGAGTGAATAGAGGAAATTTGATTTATGCCTTTATTTAAATATTTTGATTTATTTAAATTAGCAAAAGGGGAAATAAATAATTTAATAAAACAAACTATAGGGGTTGTTGATTAAATTAAATAAAAGGAATATGATAATTAAACAACAAAGTATTTAACCTTTATTAATTAATTTTGATTGAATGATGTGATAATTAAATAATACAAACTATTGAACTTGCATATTTAATTAAAATTGATGAATATACGATTTAGAATGTGAAATACTTAAATAAATATTTCTATTTATTTAAAAGTAGATGAATTTAATTATGATAATTAAATAAAACAAAGTGAAATTTGTTCATTTAATTAAGATGAAAATAAAAGAATAAAGATCAAAGAATTTAAAATGAACTATATAAATAAATATTTCTATTTATTTTAATAGTAGAGGAATTAAGGGTAATTAATCAAATAAATCACATTTAATCAATTGGATTCTCGAGACCATTTTTAGGTGTATACACTATTTACACACAATTAAAACATAATTAGTTTTCCCTTTTTATTCAATTTGTTTAGGATTCAGTCTAGTGGGCTCAAGGAATGGTTGTGTGGGGAATCTCTTCTCTCTTATGGTCTTTACTAGGAGCTAAAAAAAATTACTCTACCCTACATGCCATGATAAAATAATTAATAGAGTTAGAGGTTTAAACATGTGTACCTCATGCTAGATTTGTGTTATTCCCTTATCATATAATATGTATTGGGATATATGTGATAACCTAGTATAGGCCACATAATCCTTAATTTAGTCTATTACACATGATTTCCTGAGCATAAGTTTTGTAAGCTAAATTAGCCTCAACAGGATTAGATTACTAATGTTACCTAATGTTGCCTCTATAGGAGATAGTGAATAGTAGTTAAGCATCAAATTATAGATGATGCTCTTATTGAAGACTTTTGGAGGTTTCACCTCTCAAAGTGACTTATTATTATCAAATATTTGTAGCAATATTTCTTATTATATTCTTCTCTTCTACAATTCGTTTTATTACAAGTGCTATAGATCATGATATTGGAGTCTAAAAGGAAAGAAACACGATGATTTTTTAATTTAGAAGGTCAATTTGTGAAGCACATATCTCTTTAAACTTGGTGATTTCTTTCTACAATTTTAATGGCTAATCAAAGAAATATTGAAGCTACTATGATCCAAAATTGAGAGCATTTGAAGCAATTTTGAAGGAGTTATTTTAAAATTAGTTTTTTCACCATATGTGCTCTCAAGATTAAAAACCAATAAATTTATTTGATATTTTATACAAAAGTAATATCTATGTCCCCAATAAGTTACAATAAAAATAATCTTATTTGTATTTTTTATGTAATTTAATATTACAAAAAAAATCACCACACCATGGTAGGGGCTCTAACAAGATGCAAGGTAAGGAATATAGTTTCTCCTAGAAATAATCTAACAAGGATAATCTAGTAATAGAGGATATGGACCCCTTACTCATTAAGGAAATTATAAAGGAAGAAACTGGTGAGCTCCATTTATGTTCCATTTTATGCCATATTTTATCCTTTTTCATATGCCTTCATACGCATTCTCATGTTCCATTTCTATACTTTATCATGTAATTTTATCACCTTTATGTTTCATATGGTTAAATGTATATAAGTGATATCTAATATAGTTTTGAGATAAAAATATGAAAATTAATTATTGATTGTATCTACTAAAAAGCATTATTTTTCTTTTGGTATCTCAGGGTATCCCCACGACTCAAGCCCAACGAGTTCCCTTTACAGGGTGAGCTTGAAGTGAGACTAATCCCTGGGGCCATGGGGTAACCAGCACCACCCCCAAGTGTCCATGACATGGTAATATATGGGCCAAAGAGTCGAACCAGAGACCTCGAGGAGCAAACCCAAGACTTGAACCAACTTAGCTAACCCGTGGGGGCTCTACTAACAAGCATTATTATTTCAGCTTAAACTAATTAAATAAGAAGAAGAATGTAGATTTTCTATCACATTCTTCATAGGAACCTTCTTCTCACCTTTTTCACAAAATTATGGTTTATCCTTACTCTTGCAGTTTCCCCTTCTACATGGAAGACTCCAACTTCCACAGTGACCAGATTTCACTCCTTGATACTGACAATGCACCATTTTATTTATGGCAGATTTCCTTTGGTTATTTCTTCATGGCACATTTATCCTATTCACAACACATATTCCCACGTGTTCCTTGGGTTGGACACATGGTTTCTACTATCACGTTTTCCTTTCACTAGAATTTGTGTTTATATTATTTAGCTACGTGGATTCATCAAAAGAGCGGAACTTTTAATAACAATTGTGTTTGATAGCTATGTGAAGGAGAAAAATGCAATCTTCCTATTTCCTATTTTTGTCTTCTATTATACCAAGACTGAAAGGAAAAATAAATGAGCAATGGAAATTACTAACTAATGACCATTATTTGAAGGAAAGAGATTACCAAGAAATAGAGAAGACAAACTAAGCACCACCAAATGCGAAGGAGACACGTATTTGATAAGGGGAAAAAACAAGAAAAAACCCCAATATTATGAATGGAGGCAAAATTCCTAAGAATGATACAAAGAGAGAGAGAGCACTTAAGCCTTAATCTTACTTTCTTGAATATGAAGAATGAGAGGTGAGGCACCTCAATAAATAGAGGTGACAAGAGGAGTTAGAATGTAACTCCCAACTCAATGAATGCCACCATTCATATATGTGTGTGAAATGTGTCAAGAACTTCTTAAGGAGGTGGCTACAAATATTCCTTAATAAATGAATTAAAAATTAAATGAGTCATCCTCACACATGTGTGAGAAGACAAAAAGACAAAAGACTTGTAGGGATTCCTTTGGAATATTCCTACAAGTAAATAAGTAATTACAATTAAAGAATAACCTTTACCAAGTAAAGATTAATCTTCTAACAAAAACTATTTTTAATTTTTTATAACATGAACCATTAAACTATAGTTTGTTGTCTATTGGAAAAAATAAATAAATATTTTTATGGACATATCAGGAATGTACTACATTTATAAATATTGCATGGTATAAGCTTAACAACGCAAACATTTGTACCATTTTTGATAATATAAACCAATGATTCTACTAATCAGGGCAACGTAAAAAGGCTCTCATCCCATCTACCGTGTGAACTAGGAGCAAGGGCCCACTCTCAAGATACTCGGTGAGATTGTTGTGTGTTTCAATTAGTTAGAACTTGTATGTTGTGTGTCATGTTTCATGTGGAGTAGATTGAATTACAAAGTGTGACCAGTTCCAGATTTAATTTCCTTTTTAAGTTTTGAAAGCTTTAATATTTGGTTAATGTGGTTGATTCATTACAAATCCAATCATGTTGTTGGTGTGATCAATTCACTGTTGAATGCAACCATTATCAGAAGTATAAAAGATTTATAGAACAATCTTAATAATTGAGAGGGGGGTGAATCAGTTATTATAAAACAATTTTCTTATCCTTAATTAATCTGGATCAAACTCAAAACAATCAAATAGAAATGAACATGAAAGAACTTAACAACACAAAGCACAAGGAACACCAGAATTTATGTGGAAACCCAAGTGGGAAAACCACAGAGAATGCTAATTCTCAATAATAAAACACTAGTTAAGGTGACACCGATTAAGGTGACACTGGTTAAGGTGATTTTTATAAGGTCTCACTGCCAATTTGTTCACTGCAAGGTGGCTCACTGCTAGCTGGGCTTACTACCCAACTATTATAGCCAAAGATACAAAAAGGCTCACTACCAAAAGAGAGAGGCTCACTACCTAAAAAAAATGGCTCACTAACAAAACAATGATGAAAATGGAATCCACCACAAAAATAGCTATCACCAATAGTCACATTGAAAGAAATTCACTATCTATTGTCTCTGGTATACTTTCACACGATGTCTGGATTTTTAGATTCGCATTCACCACACTTTCTTTCATCAAATGGGATCAACTTCTACTTATACCAATCAATGCCTTCATAATCTTATCAAGTTGGACAAACACAATTCCATTTCATGCTTCCATAAACTCCTAAGTCAGTTTAACACAATTTGAATTAGGTCACCACAAAAAAATTCCCACGGTGTAAGGGAATAAAACGTGGACCACACACATAACCTCCTCGCTTAGATCAACATGCTACATATTAACCATGATATCCAAAAACAAGGAATAGGATATACATATTACAATGCAAGCAATGTTCCAGGAAACGCTAACAACTTTCCAGATAGGTCCAGACCCAAAAGAGTATATCTCATTATGTTGCAAGATGTATGGGACTAGGACAAGCATGACCAGAGATAGATCATCACAACACAACATCTGGAGTAAACCAATCTGGATCATCAAAGCAATAAAGTTGAACCTTAATCAATCAACCAAGATATATTTGACATCAATGACAGCCATTAATGACAACAATCAACAACATCACATTCCAACAATCTCCCCCTTTGTCATTGATGGCAACATTCATCAACGAGAAACCAAATAACTCAACAACAACATCAACATCATCAAGGAACCTCTTTTGTTCATCCCCTTTGACATCAAGGACAAAGGGAAAATACTCCCCCCTAAGGTACTCCACTCCCCCTATGAGGAAGCCACGAACCATTGATCTAGATAAGAGTGGGAATATAATACCCTGAAACAATGCACACCCTGGTGCACATTATTATAGACTCAAAGGGGGAAAAATCCCTAAATTCTTCTCGAGATACTAAAAAGCATCTTTGCTCAACAGTTTTATGAAAATATGTGCAATCTACTCTTTTAGGGGTACATATTCAAGTCTTACCTCATTCTCCAATACCTTCTCTCTCAAGAAGTGATATCTGATGGATATATGCTTCATTCTAAAGTATTGTATTGAGTTCTTGGAAATGTTTATTGCATTGGTATTATCACACATTGTTGAGATCGGTTCATCAAATGATATTCCAATGTCTTCAGTATTTGTTTCATCCACAATACTTGGGTGCAACATGAGGATTCTTCAATGTATTTAGCTTTAGCAGTAGATAAAGATACATAATCTTGTTTTTTACTTGACCAAGCAACCAACTGGGAGCCAAGTAAATAAGCTTCACCACCTATGCTTTGCCAGTTGTCAACACACTCGACCCAATCAGCAGCAATATAGGTAGTCAAAGTGAAATATGAATCCTTCGGATACCACAACCCCATATCTTATGTACCCTTCAAATATCTAAAGATCCTTTTTACTACATGTGATTCCTTTGGTTCTTGTTAAAATCTTGTTGCTAAGAAAATTGCATACATAATATCTGGTCTAGTGACAGTCAAATATAACAATCCTCCAGTCATTTATCTATACATGATTGCATCAACTTTAGGTGATTCATCTTCTTTTGTCAAATTGCATCTGGTAACAATAGGTGTACAAACTAGTTTAGAATTCTCCAACCCAAACTTATTCAATAGTTATTTTGTATACTTGGACTGAGAAACAAAAATTCCTTTGTTCTTATAAATTACTTGCAATCCAAGGAAGAAATTTAGCTCACCTATCATAGAACATTTCAAATTCCTTCTCCATTTCATCTGTAAATTTTTTACACATATCATCATTTCTTCCAAAAATTATGTCATCAACATAAACCAAAACAATCAATATTTGATCCGATTGAATTCTGTAGTATAAGTTATTTTCTGTAGATCCCTTTTGAAATCCTTGTCTAGTCAAGTACTTGTCTAATTTTCCATACCTAGCCCTAGTAGCCTACTTCAATTCATATAAAGCTTTCTTCAACCTGCAAACAACATCTGGGTCACTTTCAAACTTAAATCCCTCTGGTTGCTCAATGTAGACTTCTTCCTTCAATTCTCCATTTAATAATATAGATTTCACATCCATTTGATAAACTTTGAAATTCTTGAAAGCTGCAAAAGCTAAGAAAATATGAATTGCTTCCATCCAGGCAACAGGGGCATATGTTTCTTCAAAATCAGCACCTTCAATTTGAGTGTAACCTTTGTAAACTAATCTTTCCTTGTTTCTCATTACCTTTCCATTTTCATCCATCTTTTTTTGGAACACCCACTTTGTTCCAATTATATTTTTGTCTGTAGGTTTGGGCACAAGTTCCCAAGTTTGATTCTTCTCTATCTAATCAAGCTCTTCTTTAATTTTTTTCACCCAATTTTGATCATTACATGCTTCTTCCACGATCTTTGGCTTAGTTTCTGAGAGTAGGCACAATAATACTTTCTCTTGAGTTTCTTTGCTTCTTGCAGTAATTCCCTTATTCTTATCTCCAATTAATTTGTTTTTCAAAGTGATTTTTCTATACATACCTTGGAGTTTTAGTTGCATTTTTCAGAGCCTCCTTTGTCTCTTCTTCTTCTTCTTCCTTATCATTCTCTCCTTTGTCATATAAGTTATCTAACTCATATTCAGTATATATGTTAGGAATTATTTGAGCATCTTCATCTACTTTCACATTCACACTTTCAACTATCTTGTTCAGTCTCTTGTTGTAACACCGGTACACTTTACTTCTTGTAGAGTAACCCAAATATATATCTTCATCAAATCTATTGTCAAAATTTCCAAGGTTTTCCTCATCTCTCTGAATTTAGCATTTTCTTCCAAAAAAAATTAAGTACTTTACTATGGGAGCTCTTCCATGCCATAGCTCATATGATGTCTTTCCATATTTCCTCTAGAATAGTACTCTATTAAGAGTGTATATTGTTGTGTGTATCGCTTCTCTCTAGTAGAACTATGGTAAACCTGCTTCCATGATCATTTTTCTAGCTGCTTCTTGAACTGTTTGGTTCATAATTTCCACTACACCATTCTGTTAAGGTGTTCTAGGGGCTGATAGTTGTCTTTTAATGCCATGTTTCTCACAGAACTTGTTGAATTCATTAGAAGTGAACTCTCCTCCTATTTAAAATCTTAAACACTTGATTCTATTGTCAACTTCATTCTCAACTCTTACCTTGAAAGTATAAAACTTTTCTAGAGCCTCGAATTTTTATCTTAAAAATGTGACCCAAGTTAGTCTAGAATAATCATCTACTAATAGTATGAAATATTTATCACCTTGTAGGCTTCTTGTTCTGGTTGGACCACATAGGTCAGTGTGTACAAGGTCCAACAATCTATTAGATGATGCTTCTTTTCCTTGGAATGTACCTTTGGTCTATTTTCCTTATTGACATCCTTTACAGATAATGCTTTTTGGTTTGGTCAGTCTAGGAAAATCTCTGATTGCTCTTGTTGAACTTATCCTTACCAAGTTGTCAAAGTTGATATGAAACATTCTCTAGTGCCATAGCCATTTTTCATTGCTCTGAGAAAATAGGCATCTCTTTGTAGCTCCTTCCAGTTGATACATATTCCCACTTGTTCTTTTT